>JAREIS010000502.1:0-416534 GCA_030060385.1 Muscicapa striata striata | reverse complement strand
TTCTGCCATAAAACAGAAATTCCCCTTTGAAATAGAGAAATTAATTTCAACCCCTCTAAGTGTTATAATTGTTTCAAATCATGACTCAAGGCAGAGATAAGGGATAGAAGTAACAGCTCTTTACTGGCTATATCTAACCACACAAGGTAGAAAACAACAGCAGTTATTAAAATTACCGACAAAAAAAACCCAGAAGAAAATAACCCAGTTCTAGTCCTTTCTTTAGCTGCAGACACACTCAGTCTATATCGTTCTCAGGGATGTAACACGTGCCGCAGAGCAGGCGGGAGCGAGGGAGGTGGAGGGGAGCAGCCGGAGCCGGGCTGGCTCAGGTGGGAGCCGGCTCCTTGCTCACTGTTGTGTCCGGAGATCAGTTGTATTCCCAAAAGGTAGGAGGCGTTTGGTCTTTGTTGTTCAGCAGTGCCTCCGAGGTAGCAGGACAGCTGATTGCAGCAGGGTCTGGCTGTCTGCCTCTCCCCCACGTGCGGTGCGGGCCGAGGGGGTGCCTCCTCTCCGCTCCGTCACCAGAAACAGCAGTGCCCCTCCACAAGCCCGCATGCTCCTCTGGGTAGCCCCGCCCGGAAGCCCTCGCGGTCCTCTGAGTAGCCCCGGTCCCACCTACCCGCCCGTCCAGGGCCATCACAAGACCCTGGGCATAGCCGGCGGGTTTTGTTAGCATCACAATGGGAAAAATTCTCCAAACTCACGCATTAAAGGAACAAAACCCCAACCCCCAACACCCATCTTTCTGCATTATCCACCACGTGCAACCTGGTCCCTGACCAAAGGCAATTTCATGAATGGGTTTGTCTGTACTCGAGGCAGAGTTGATCCAAACTGCCTTCCCTAATAAACCTCTGACATGTACCACTGGGACTTTGTCTCCATCTACTATGTGGAGAGGCTCATGTTGGGCAGGCCTGCTTGGTTGGCAGAGCCTCAAGTGTTCATTAACCGTGTGGCCTTTCCTAGATGCTGCTCCCAGTTCTTGAAAGATTCCCCCACCCAATGCTTTCAGGGTGTTTTTTAACAGTGTATTGTCCCTCTCCACTTTACCTGCAGCTGGTGCATGGTAGGGGATGTGGTACACCCCTTCAATGCCATATTCCCTAGCCCAAGTGTTGATCATGCTGTTCTTGAAATGTATCCCATTGTCTGACTCAATCCTCTCAAGGGTACCATGCCTCCAAAGGACTTGCCTTTCGAGGCCTAGGATGGTGTTATGGTGTTATGGGCGATAGTGTGAGGCATAGGGCAGGTTTCCTGTCATCCAGTGGTGGCCTCTACCGTTGTGAGTACATAGCGCTTGCCTTAGCAGGTTTGAGGAAGGGCGATGTAGTCAATCTGCCAGGCCTCCCCATACTTATATTTGGACCATCGCCCCCCATATAAGAAGGGCTTCACCTGCTTGGCCTGCTTGATCACATCACACATCTCACAGTCATGGACAACCTGAGAAATACTGTCCATGGTTAGATCCACCCCTCAGTCTCATGCCCATTTATAGGTGGCATCTCCGCCCTGATGACCTGAGGGCATCATGGTCCCATCAAGCCAGAACAACTCTCACTTGTGTTGCCAATCTAAGTCTATCTTTGACACCTCTATCTGTGCAGCCTGATCTACCTGCTCGTTGTTTTGATGCTTCTCATCAGCTCTACTCTGTCACGATCTGCTCAACCCGAGTGGGAGTCATGATGATTCGTTTGACCCCAGGGTGCAAAAGACAAACAGCAAGGGACTCAAGTTTTATTCAGCAGCAAGCAGCAATGCACTTTATTGTGTGCCAACAACTCAGTTTTGTGATAGAGGAGAGAGAGAGAGATAAAGGAAATGAAATAAAAGGGGAGGGAGAAAGAGAGAAGGATGGGGAAATAGCTACCAACAGATGGGATGTTGTCCTCCTGGTCTTCAGCCAATAGATGCATCTTCCATCTGTGGGGAGAAAGAGATCTCAAAAGTCTATTCAGAAAGTCATCTTTTTATAGTCCTTTTCCAAGGCCAGTGGCCTCTGGCCAAAGGATGGGAAGGTTTATAGACTATTGTGTACAGAGGCCCGTTGCTCTGAGAAGCAGGTGTAGAAAGAACAGCTCTCCCAGCCCGCAGCCAGTATAACGTGACAGCACCCACCTGCAGAGCAGTCCCTTGGCAAGCATCCACCTCAACCAGACCAGAACTCAGGTCCAGAGTGAGCAGTGGGGTCCCAGGGTCTAAGTCTCTGATCTTGAGACGGTTGTGAGGCAGATCAGGGAAACTTCGAACCGATCCTTACAGGGACATGGGCATCTACATGATGGACTTTTAAGAGTAGCTTCTCTACCCGAGTGGCAATGTCTTTCCACTCATCAGCAGCCCAGATTGGTTTCCCATATGCTGCCAGTTTGCCTTTTTCTACCTTTCCATGCCCACAGAGCATTGGATACCATCCATGAATCAGTGCAAAGGTAGAGCTTTGGCCACTTCTCTCTCTCAGCAGTGTCCAGGGCCAGCTAAATGGCTTTGAGTTCAGCAAGTTGACTTGATCCACCTTCTCCTTCAGTAGCTTCTGTGAACTGTCATGAGGGGCTCAATACGGCTGCTTTCCACTTTTGTTTCATCCCTACAATGTGGCAAGAACCATCAGTAAAAAGCGTAATGTGTTTCTTCTGCTGGCAGTTGGTTATACGGTGGAGCTTCTTCAGCCTGTGTCACTTGCTCTTCCTCT
The DNA here is from genome assembly GCA_030060385.1 of Muscicapa striata striata. Classification (NCBI taxonomy): domain Eukaryota; kingdom Metazoa; phylum Chordata; class Aves; order Passeriformes; family Muscicapidae; genus Muscicapa; species Muscicapa striata. The sequence goes on along the minus strand of JAREIS010000502.1, from coordinate 413,830 downwards.
TTGTCAGTGAGATCAAAATTTTCACCTTCTGGCCAATTGGTAATTATCTCCAAAATCCCACGGTGATTAAATTTTCCAGTACAGGTATGCTGTGTGATGACAGCAATCCATTTGCTCCATGTGGCATTGGTGGCGTGATGGGTAGAGGGAACCTTTGCTTTGAATATCTACCTGAGCACTGGTAGTTGGGGTGCCAGGAGGAGTTGTGCTTCTGTGCCAATCACCTCTGAGGCAGCTCGGACTCCTTCTTAGGCTGCTAAAATTTCCTTCTCTGTTGGAGTGTAGCTGGCTTCAGACCCTCTGTAGCTTCAACTCCAAAATCCCAGTGGCCAGCCTCGAGTCTCACCAGACACCTGCCAAAGGCTCCATGGCTCCCAGCTGCAGAGTACAGCACATTCTTCATATCTGTTCCTGTGCTGACTGGGCCAAGGGCTACTGCATGAGTGATCTCCTGCTTGATCTGGGCAAAGGCTTGTTGCTGTTCAGGTCCCCAGTGGAAATCATTCGTCTTGCAGGTAACCAGGTAGAGAGGGCTCCCAATCTGCTGTACTCTGGAATGTGCATTCTCCAAAAGCCTATGGCACCTAAGAAAGCTTGTGTTTCCTTTTTGCTGGTTGGTGGAGACATTGCAGTGATCTTGTTGATAATATCAGTGGGAATCTGATGCTGTCTATCTTGTCACTTTACTCCTAGGAGCTGGATATCTTGAGCAGGTCCTTTAACTTTTCTTTTCTTGCTATTCCTTGATGGCAAAACCAGCTTTCAGGAGAATCTGGATGATCTTCTCTCCTTTCTCAAATATTTCTGCTGTCATGTTCCCCCACACAATGATGTCATCAATGTACTGCAGATATTCTGGAGCTTCACCCTTCTCCAGTGCAGCCTGCATCAGTCCATGAGGCTGTGTTTCCACCCCTGGGGCAGTCGGTTCCAGGTGTACTGCACGCCCCTCCAGGTGAAAGCAAACTGAGGCCTGCACTCTGCTGCCAAAGGAATGGAGAAAAATGCATTGGCAATGTCAATGGTGGCATACCACTTCGCTGCCTTGGACTCCAGCTCGTACTGGATTTCCAGCATGTCCGGCATGGCAGCACTCAGTGGTGGAGTCACTTCATTCAATGCACAATAGTCCACAGTCAATCTCCATTCCCCTTCAGACTTGTGCACAGGCCAGATGGAGCTGTTGAAGGGTGAGTGGGTTTTGCTGACCACCCCTTGGCTCTCCAGCTCACAGATCATCTTGTGGACGGGGATCACAGCATCTTGAGTTGTTCTGTACTATCAGTGGTGCACTGTGGAGATGGCAATTGGTACTCATTGCTCTTCCACCTTCAGGAGGTCTACTGCAGCTGGGCTCTCTAATAGTCCAGGCAAGGTGTTCAGTCGTTTGATGCCCTCGGTCTCTACAGCCACTATTCCAAAAGCTCACCTGAGTCCCTTTGGATCTCTGAAATACCCATTTTTGAGGAAGTCTATGCCCAAAATGCATGGAGCTTCTGGGCCAGTCACTATAGGGTATTTCTTCCACTCATTTCCAGTCAGGCTCACATCAGCTTACAACAAAGTAAAATCCTGTGATCTCCCTGTCACACCAGCAATAGAAACAGATTCTGTCCCCACATGTCTCAATGGGATTAGTGTGCAGTGCACACCAGTCAACCAATGCCTCATGTTTTTGTGGTTCTGATGTGCCAGGCTAAAAAATCCACAGAGTCCAAAAACCACAGCTTTCCCTAGCCTCTACTTGGCTAGAGGGAGGGCCCCTCTAAGCCTGGTTATTCTTCTTTTTCTGGGCATATATCTTGGAGGTTCCTTCAAGGGAATTGGACATGTCATCATCATCATCATACCTGGCAATTTGGCTATGGGCTACTGGACCTGCTTCCTTTTTGATGGAACTTCCTCCCTGAGCCTTGCTGTCCTGCAATTCAAGTACCTGTTTTGCCAGAGCAGCAGTTGATTTTCCACCCTACCTCTTCATGTTTTCTCCACAATCACACAGGAAAAACCACAGCTCAACTTCTGGGGTGTACCTTCTCTCCTCATGTGGAGGATGTCTACGTTTGGTACCAGAACCTGTGATCTGTATTGCTGAGATTTGGAGAAATCCCTCTTTTATCTCCTCTCTTAGTTTCTTGTGATTCTCCTCTGTCTTTCCTTCTAATTCCTGCAGACATGTTTCCACAGCTGTGATCCTGGTATGTGTTGGGCCATGCACAGCACCTGCATATGCTCAGACCTTCTTCACCATATCAAGCACGGTCTCATCCCTGTCATCCGGCTTCATTATTGCTGAAGCAGAAGCATAATCTTGTGGCCCAAGTCGTACAAGTCTTTGTCACATCATGGATGTACATGGTACCAAGTCTGGATTCTTAGTTGTTAAGTCATCTGAGAAGACAATCTCTGCTACTGACATTTCTCTTAAGCATTGAACCCCTTGTTCTATAGTCTTCCACTGGGTTTGCTGCATAGAGGGATCATCAGCACACAGATATTTTTGTGCCACACTTCCCAGGACCTGCGCTCAGAGACTTTGAGAATTAGCCCCCATCATCATTCCTTGGTTGATAACTGGATCATGTGACAGGGATCCCAAATGCCTCACTTCAGTACCATCCAGAACTGTAGCCTCACCTGCAGCATCCCAAAAACAGACTAGCCAATTTATTATCGATTCATTAGTCATAGAGTGTAATCCTTTTTTAGGCCATGAAGGTCTTTCAGGGAAAAGGACTCAATATTGGCTTCTGATCTTGCGTCAGTTGCTCTGATTTCTGATTTTGTATCAGCAACTTGCTTAGAGATTCCTTCCCCTGGATCATCATCGTCTACTGGCCGATCAGTTTTGCTTGTGTGCTTCTTGCCCGCAGAAACTGCCAGTGGCTTAGGCTCACTGTCTGGTTTGGCTACAACCTGAGTAACTGGGGTGTTGGCTGATTTGTCTCCCTGCCCCCTGGCCTCTGTTTGCTGCCCTACAGTATCTAGCAGTATGCGATACGCATATGCTAGGGCCCACCTTATTGCAATGAGTTTTTTCTCATTAGAGTCATCATGGCAGTTCTTGTCCACGTATTTCCCCACCTCATCTGGGTCATGAATTTGTTAATGTGAAAATTCCCATGCTGAGGGATTGTCGCAGTGGGCATTAGTAGGAGTGCCGTGACCTTCCCTGAGAAGCATCCTTAGAAGGACATTCTGCGGTCACAGACACGTCTGCACTCTCACTGGGTGACTAGCTCTTTTTTGAATATGGGCGATATAGAAGAAGGAGACTGGGTCCTTCGTGTGGAGTTCCAAGGAGAGCCTATATTGCTTCAGTCTCGAAGGGATTCAGGGACAAAAGACCAGAGACAGGGCAAACAGCGGTTTATATAGGAATAGTGAGGAACAGAACACTGGGACCAATGGGATGAGAGCACAAGGGCGTAGCAAAGGGGAAAGACCAATGGGGTGCAAGGAATCAATATAATGCCGCAAAGGATTCCAGAGTCAATTTTTTTGCTCTCCATAATCACAGGGTTATGGCTTAGGTGCAGTAGGCTTTCCCTTGGCCACTTCTCTGGCCCCCACAGCAGATCAGAAAATTCCTTCTGGCTTTGACCCATTCTTTCCCATTTGCCACACCACTCAGTATTTTCCACACCTGGGCCTACTCCTGGGTCAGGGGTCTCATCAGCTCTTCTGGACATCTCAGCCCTGATTCTAGAGAAGCTGCAGACCATATGTAGGAAGCCTACCAGATGAAGTACCAGGAAGGTGGTATCCTTGGCAATTCAGGGAAAACTGAACATTCTCAAAAAGTGACTTAACAGATTCAAAGGAGAAGAAGGAAAGGAAAGACTGAAAAGCCTCATCCCCTGCTCCTTCTCTAACAAACTGGGGGCAATTACAAATAACCCCCCAAAACATGCTATTGGAACTGGGATGCAGGGTAGGATGAAGAAACCATAAACCATATATACTTGGAATAAACTCCAGTACCGTTATAAACTTTTTATAAATTATTACCACCAAGCCTAGCATAATAGCTATTCTAATCTGTAGCTCTCTACTGTAGAAATTACATGTTAGGGACACTACTGGAGCTATCTCTCGATAAGAAAATAAGCCTAGGGACCAGAAAGGTATTAAAACCTCAAAAAAGCCTAGGGACCAGAGATGCATAAAGGCCTCCACCATGAGAGACATCATGAATTCAAGCAACATGGCTACTGACTGCTTTATCCCAATACAGAGTAAATTCAATCAAAATGCAATCAGGGCAGGTTTTTTTCCACTTTCTTGAGCCACGCGTTGGGTGCCAACGCGTTGGGTGTATTTGTCCTGGTTAGGACAAATTTGGGAGGAGGTCTCCTCCCAAAAGGGGCCCCTATAGAAAACAAATTCAAGTGGTCCCTCACCCAACTGGTTTGGGAAAATATTTTCTTAGAGAGAAGTGGAAAAAAATTGTTTATTTAACAGGCAAAGCACTCCCCAGAACAAAAATGAACAAAATGAAATAGCAAAACCTCTCGCCGCTCTGACCAGATGACAAATTCAGAAGAGTCCCTTCCGTGGCTTGCAGCCCGGCTCACTCTGGCTGTTCTCAGTCCTTCTGGCACTGGGAAATGCCGCGGCCTGGCCAGGCCTCAGTGGGCCATGGGTGTGAGCTCCCAGTGCTCTTCTGGGTTTTCAGTCCAGAGCAGTTTTGAACAATTCCAAGAAAAAAAGGAAAAAAACCACAGTCCAGGGAACCTCTCTGCCTCAGCTAGCCAGAAACTAACCAAGAGCAAAGGAGAGCTCTCTCCTGCTGTCCACCACAGACAACACAGTCTGTATAAAGGATGTGGTGGAGCAAGTGCAGTCTCTGGTAACAAACTCTGCTCCTCTTCTCTCCCCCTTTACTTCTGGAATCAGTCTTAAAGCTGCAGAGCTCAATATTCAACATCAACAGAACAGATGATTGGGAATACTAGCATCATAAAGTCACCTCAGGACACAACTTTTTAATCCAGAATGTGGTTTTTTTTAGAAAAGCAAATCTACTTTGGAACTGGTTTTATATCAATGCAGAATTTAAGCTTCATGTAAGGTCTTTTCTACACTAGCTTCTACCTTTAATGATATGGATGTTCTTTGTATTTAGTGCATCTCCTCCTCCTAGGTCCACATTCACACACTTTGGCATTTTATTCAACATGTTTTTCACAGTAGTTCACTCTGGACTGCTTTGGCTTACACCAGTTTCTGTATTTTGGAACACAAGATGGTTTTTTTTAAGGGTAAGTGAAGAAATAAAAAAATTATAATTTAAAAATACTCAATAAAATTTGTCCTCCTCACAAAAGCAAGCAAAATGAAAACCACTATTTAGAAAGAAAAATAAAATAAATATGAACTATTCCTAGAAAGCACACTTCTTTGCTTACACTGCTTCTTGCAGAACTGACTTTTTGGAAAACTTTTTCCTATTTTTCTTTAGCAAGTTACTTATGGCACTGTCAAAAATACAGTTGCTGTAAATTGATTAAGAAAAAATGCAGGAAAAAAAATAATATTATGTTTTTTTCTGTGTTAGATGACAAAGTAGTCTTAAATCCCTGTGTTCTGCCAGTTGTCTACTACACTGAAATGGCTTTTAAAAATCTTTGTTACATCTCTTCTGCCATTATTCTTTGAACTGTTTTTGATGCTTGTTCAATGTATGATTGTCATGGTTTGATTTGGGTTTGCCAATTTTAATATATTCAATTTCTTTTAGGGGCAAAGACAAGGCAGGCCTAAAACTTAAAAGGGTATAAGAAGAAATTTATTAATAACATAGGAAAAAAAAAAGAAATTCAGAGTAAGATTTCCAGATCATTCCCTCTTCTCCCCTCCCTCACTTTCTACATTTCTCAGCAACATACAGAGAACACTTCAGTCAGTTATCCACTTAAATAATCATTTCAGTTCACTCTAGAGAGAAAAGTTTCTTTTTTGGTTTAGGCTTAGGGAGTGTCTTCACTTTCACAATTTGCATCTGACCGGGTGAAAAACTGCAAATCGTGAACTTCCTCTCATTTTCACAGTCTTTTCAGAGCTGTGTTATGGGTTATGCCACACACATGGGGGGGTATTATTTTTAAAGGGCAAGCTGCTCAAAGACAAAATTCTCTTAATCTCTTTTTCTATTAAATGTCTCTCTCTGTATTTCTAGTCCCAAAACAGAGAGCCCCATTCCCTCAGGAGAATTCCTCAAGCACTTTAACCTCTCCCAAGTAGGTTCTCACAGTTTAAAGGAATTTTAGTGTAGTCCAGTCCCCTCACAGCCCACAAAAAAGGCTTTTCATCCATTTATCAGCGGCATCTCTTCATTCTTTTCCCATCTGGAAACATAGCATTCAGTTCACTGACTTCAGTAGACTCCTTGCTTTATTCCTCTCCTTCAGGGGAGCTCAGAAAATCTGTAGTCTTATCTAGGCATTAAAAGGGTTAAAATTGCACCTAAAGGGTGAAGAGAGCTGGGCCATGCCATGCTGGAAACGTGCAAAGGCTTCTCAGGCTGCACAGGCCACATAGACGAGGCCGGACAAAACTGCAAAGCCCAACTGCACCTCTCCACACCATGCGGTCAGCTCGGGGCCTCTCCCTTTCCTGGCGGCTTTTAAAACAGCAGCAGAAGCCCCGGCTGAGCCGTAGCCACACTGGGGGAGGGGGGGACCAGGACCTCAGCAAAGGCCAACATCCCCCCCCCGGCCACCAGGGCTCCCCAGCCGAAAAACAGGGGGAGGGGGGCCTTAGTGGCTCCCCCACTCCCCTGCCCAGCCAGTCTGTATAGAGGTGGGGGGGCCAGCCCGGGCCAGGGCGAGCAGGGGTTGGGCCAAGCCAGGGCCAGGCCGGGCCGAGCCGGCTGTTATCTCATTCTTCAACGGAAGTGAAAAGAGAACAGATTGACTTTACCAGTGTAATTTATGAAAGAGAAATAAGTTTTTAATTGGTTACTTGGGCTGTCAGCCACTAAATCAGCCCTCCGATTGGTTCCTGCAGCTCACAAAGGAAGCTCTACAGGGAAAACAGCCCTCCTCTGTTTCCATGCCTGTGCTCCTCCTCTCAGACCCGTCAGGCGACTTCCCTCCATGCGAAACCAGCACAATGATCATTATTTTTGATATATTATAATAATACATGTAATTATATATTGTATGCTTACTTCCCTAGGCTTTTTTATATAGATTTATACGAAACAGAACTTTGGAAACACATCTGCTTTACCTTAACACCTTCTGTGTTCTTGGATAATTACGTAACTGAAATTTATCTATTATAATAAAGAAACATAAAACACGATTTAAATTAATTTTAGGAGTTTTTGTGGTTTCGACTATTTTGTAATAATGCTTAATTTTTGATGCTTCATTTTTGAAGAAATGCAAAGCTAAATAATTACTCAAACTACATTGCAGGGTGATAAAAATTTGGGAGTCACAGTCATATTTTGACCACTGATTTTCTGTAACTACATTCTTTGACCTCTGTCAAATCTGGTTGGAATAGGATTCATAGTTCAAAAATTTTTATGTGAGACAGACTGCTATTGCATAAAGAAACTGAATTAAAAAGTCTCAAATCTTTGCAGTCCACGTAATGTTTCTATTGTCAGTCTCAACAGCAAGTACAAGAGTACTCACAATGGTCCTGTATTTGATGTTATCATTCTGGAACACGACAAAGCACTACAGAATGTGTGACTGCCATTTATCTTTCTGAGGAGTGATTTCAGTATAAAATTATACTGTAATTTCTTTTATGCCACATCCGTACCTACAAGAGTAATTTCATCTTATTTGTAAATTAATGGCTCATATGTAAATTGTTTTCCACTGGATTGCTTTGTCAGCTACTCACTATACTTTTAAAGTATACTCACAGTGCTTTTAAAAGAAAACACAATAGAATTTGCCAGTGACCTTGATTTTATTTAGGAGCACATAAAAAAGTTATGCCACAGCTTTGGCTGACTGGAATGATACATATACTTAATTTTTAGGTTTTTTTTTCTAAACAGTAAACAAGCGTACATTCAGTTGTATGCAAGACCAACATTATCAGTAACAAAATTACACTACAGAAAATGAAATGTCTTAAGTATATAGCTGTGAAACCCTTCATATATTTGATATTTAACCAGCATTGTTAGAAATAGTCTGCAAAAGCCATTTCATATATGGTAAACACTGAAAAAAGACCCTGTGACAAAGTGAATGCCAGTTGCACTGGCTCTGGAGACAAGTAAGAGCCCTACTTAAACATTTTATTCATAAGCTGTGTCTTCTGCAGCTTAAACATGAAAGGAATCACTTATCCTGTAGTTGTGAAGTCCATTCTTACTATTCAGCCACTTGAACTTAAAGAAGTGGTCTATATTGTCAAAATTTTGGATACTCACAACCCAGTAATCATTCATGCCACACACAAAAATTACAATAATTGCTTAAGACCTGATAATTATTCTAAATAACACCATAATTCCATGTTCCACCAATTTAGAAATGCTTCTTTCATCTCTTATAAAATATTATTTTTTTTTCCTTTTTTTTTTTTAATGTTTTTTTTCTGGTTTTTGGGGTGGTATTGTTGGTTTTTTATTTGGTTGTTTTTTTGGTTCATTTGTGTAGAATTTTTTGTTTGTTTTTTGGTTTTTTTTGAGAGCTGCTGTCAACTACCTAGATTAGAACAAGAAGGGTATGAAAATTCCCAGGCCATGATGAATCCTGAGTATTTTGGAACAGTATGCACTGAGTTCTGGTAGTCTGCAGGCTTTCTCTATGCTAAAAGGATGATAATAAAGCATAGATGGAATATTTACAATATTTAGAGTAAACCTAGTAGCAGACCAGCTGTAACCATTTCTCCTTCTACAAAACCTGCTTTTTAGTATCCCCTTTTTCTAGAAACACATGGCAAAGAAAATAAAACTGTCTTTTTAGTAAGCAATAGAAGGTTTTGATAAAAACATATAAAAGACAGTTTTATCTGCTAGAAGATATACAGGTACCTGTATACAAGACAGTACATTTGAATGTTACAGGTTTGATGTAAACAAAAGAAAAAAAAAAGTCATTAAAAGTGCTGATACATGAACTTGCTCCATCATGCCTAATTACTGCAGCATATATGATATAAATAATTTAAATGTAGAAAATATCTGCTTATATCCAAACCAAGGAAAATAGATCTCTTTGGAAATGAAGTTAAATCAAAAAAAAGTCAAGATGCATTTTACACTTCAGCACAAAGAAGAAATTCACAGGGAGATGATAAACTCCTGAAAACAGACGTTTATGATGACAACAGACAATGTTTTCATTACATCAACAGATGTAATGAAATATGACCTCAACATAGCCGCTGTAACACATACCATTTTATTTTTGTACAGGTTTACAGTAGATATTTGAAGACACAGAAAAGATTCATGTGCAGCTTGTCCATTAAAAGGTGTGCAGTTCATCAAATTGTTACGTATGTTTCCAGAAATGTTTTAGAAATGACCTAAACACTGTGCACATTGTCTAACCATGTATAAAGATTCTTAAGAGCACTATGAATTGCAGATGCAGATATGAATGGCTTTTGACAGCTCAGTAATTTACTTAAATGCACGCTAAAGAACCATTTAAGAAGTTGTTTCCAGTTTTGTCTGATCATTTCTTCTCAGAAACAGTTTCACCACAAAGTTCTGCATCTAGTGAGGCCTCTTCAAGAGATGATTTAGTATTAGATACATTAACATGACATCCAAGGGTAGCTGTAAAGATAGAGAGAAAAGAAGTATTAGGTTTTACACTTTGATGCTAAAGAGCACCAAAGGCAAGAAAAATGCATGTTATCTAGCACAGAAACAAAGAAGCTACACTATCTAAAGAAATTGAAAATTCAAGTAAAATTTGGTGTCTAAACAGCACAACCATCCAAAAACAGACAGTGTAGCTGGCCAGCAGTTCAGACTGAACATACTAATGATTGAATGCATCATCATGTTATTGGCAGCTTTAGTCAGAACAGAGTCACAGAGCTCCACATTAGGTATTCAGAAAACATCTTAGAAATTCAGCCATTTAAATAAATAAATTTACTTTGTCTTACTCGGAGATAGCTGTCATACTTCAAAGCAAAAGTTTGTGAACTTCAGACCATAGAAAATGAAACAATTCAGAGGATAAGAGACAGTAACTATTAACACTGTTTTACTGTTAAAGCTATTTGTGCCATGCTATTGAGTTTTCTCTTTGTTCTGACCCACAAAATGATTCTACTTATGTAGGGAATGTTAAGAAACAGCTGCCCTATGAAGTCACGTAACATGTAAGGAAGAATTAGACTGCTGGAAATAATCAAGTTAGCCATTCTGCCTTTGACAGAATTTACTTACATAAGGTTAGTTTCTCTACTACTAGCCTTTCAGGCAAAGTTTCAAGTGGAGTTGGTTGAATTTTTGCAGGGGTAAATGTATTTAAAGAAATTTTTCTTCCTGAAAGGGGCATCATCTGAGTTGGAAAAGCTGAAATGGTGGGGAAAAAAAGAATCATTAATAATAAGTATTCTCACCTAAACCAGATGTCAAAACTGTAGTCACTGTGTATCCATTCAGCAAAACAGATACCACATTTATACAACCAGCTGCTCAGCTACCAATTTTTGACTTCACTGTCAAAACTTCGTAACATGAAAAGTCTTAAAATCTTTTTTTTACCACAGAAGGCAACACAATAAATTCATGCTGTTAAGACAGCATTTCAGTAACAGATGCCTTGCCAGCAGATTAGCAAAAGCATTAGTGCTGCTTCTCATAGGTTAAGAAGATTGCACCTGAATAGGCTTTAAGTCCAACACATCTATGAAAAGTGCACACAATGCATTAATCTCTAGACAACCTCCAAACAGTACAGGAAAGCAGGAGAATCAAACATCTATGACTTTAATTATACAAGGTTTATTTTCCAACCAAATATATTCTGAAATATAGGAGGCCTACCCTATCAAATAAGCTGCTGATTAAAATCTAAACTGCATAAAATAATGAGGGGAAAAAAGGAAAAATCCTGTAGCAGAAAAAAGGGAGAAGTCCTAATGGGTAGAATACTGTTATATCAGTACTTGCAAGTACAAGTTTCCTGATCAAAGCGTAAGTCTTTAGACGCTTCTTTAAGAAGAAAGATTTTCAATCACCTGACACATTATTTATAAGCATCCTTAATATGTGGCAAATCTGACCTAACTGAAATCATTTCCAAAGACACAGCAGTAGAATCACAATTGAAAAATCATTTCCCCAGACACATGCACATGGATAGAATTCAGCTGTATTTCCTTTCAAGATCACCTGAACTTTAAACGTGCAGCACAAACTGCTAAAAAGCTAAGTAACTGCCAAGCACTCTACAGGCGAAACCCCAAGTAACAATGAAGGAAACAGGAAATAATGAAATTTGAAGTGTAAATACAACACTGTTCTGCTCAGGCACCCAGTATAGTATAAAGCTGGGAATAATGCATGCTACCTAAAAAGCATTACCTGTAATTCAGCTGGAGTGTGGACACTACAGAGAAGTCAATGTAATAATAAAGGAAATAGACTATGATTTCATTAAATCATTAATTTACTACCTCAGCCAACAGAGAACTTACTTCAATGAATTATAAGTGTCCATACCCACAAAAGGATAGTGCAATATGTAAAATTATGGTTTATGTACATTTTCATTTTCTTCAAGAACAGTATCCTTAGTTTACTTGTCAGCTGCAAAACACTGCAGAGATTAACTAGACAATACTTAGGAATTTAAAATTAACTTAATTACAAACTATAACCAGTACATGTCTCCTGTAGATTTTCCTTTGATGGAGCAGCAACAGAAGCAAGAAATTCATCCACTTGCTTCAGAGACAAGGAATTGTGTAGAGTTTCCAAAGGGCAAATAGAAGGCACCATGGAATACAGTTCAAAACCTAAAAGAAAAATAATAAAAAAAGAGATTTCCAAACATGAGACAGGATTTAAGCTACTGCATTAATGCATGATAAAAAGTGCTTAGTTTACATTAGCACGTGCAGGCATAAGTCTCTTGAAATCATGGAAATTTAATATTACAGGACTCGGAATAAGATGAACAAATTTCCAGCTAAAGATACTGTGTAACATACCATGGGACACAACTCCTGTGCACAGATGAAGTACATGTGTACACAAATCATTCAAACATGAGAACTGTGCTCTACTCTCAAATCAGTTCAAGAAAGCTAATTTCCCTTTAAGACAAACTTAACAGATCACTAAAAAAAATTTAAAAATTAAAAAAAAAATAGAATTAAGAAAAAAAGGTCAGGAAAAGGTAGTATTTCTCCTACTAATTCTTATACCTGGCACGAGACTAAATAAGTAACTCATTCATGCAAGAAAGTAGGATAGCTATTTTATTAGCAAAAAAGAGCTAAAAATGCTGTATCTTCCAAGAAATAAATTTGCAGAATTCATGTTCTACCATCTTCAGTATTCTGTGAAAACAAACTGCTGTCTTTAATGTCAAAGGAAAACCACTGTTAGCATTTTTTACCTTAAGGTTACATGGTTTTACTTTCTGAGACAGATATACACCTACCTTTATGCATGTAAAAACAGTATTGAAAGACTAAAAGTTTCATACATTAGAAAAGGTAAGTAAAGCAACCCAAAAATCTAAAAATTTATTGGACTTGGCTTTTCTATGTTAGTATAGATCATATACTAACCATGCATCCATATTACTAACCAACTTAAAAGCATTTAAACACCTCAGCTAGAAAATAATTGCAGGCCTCTAAAGTAATTCAAGTTTGGTAACTCAATAACCAGCTTTTCGTCCAGTTGCATTTCGAAGAGGAAAATATGTCCATTAGTGTTTTCAACATACAGCTGTAACATCACCGTTTTGCAATTCAATACTGTAAATTTCTTCTAAGGCAATTAAATGAAGAAGCAATAGTGAATGAAATAATGTTTAGAATTTCAGTTCAAGGTACATTTATTAGAGATAGCATTATAACTGTGAACTGTTCTTTCCTATAAAATAATAAGCAATAATGTTCCTGTGATATCCAATGTTGCCCATTCACTCATCATCAGTACTTTGCATATAGATTTCAACCCCTAAATGTCTATACTTATATTTAGATCCACCCTGGCCATATTAAAATTTCGGGGACCATTGCTACAAATATTCAAGCAACCGAGGTGTACTTATGTCAGCTTCACTTAAATTACAGACAAAATGTTGCATGTCATGAAAACTTGGATTTTGTGTACAAAAGAACCACCACCGTACTGTTAATTTGTATTCTCCTATAAAGTCAGTAGATATTCTTCAGTGTAAGCACTAAGATGCTTGCCATACATATTATTAACCTAAATAACTATATGCATGCATGTAAAGTGCAAACCCTTTCGTTGCCTTACAGTAAAATGTAAGGTTTCTCTTTACTGACAGAAAAGTCACTATCAGTCCATAGAGAATAAATTCTTGAATGAGAATTTATTTTACTGATTTTGCAATTAATGAAGTGGGACAATGTCAGGTTAACTTTTTAGTTACGTTTATTATTATAGTGCATGTTATAGAGAACCAGAAAAGAATTCCAAAATGCATTCATGTCCTTTAAAAGAGAAAAAAAAAGAAATAAAATTTTCTTGTTTTAGGAATTTCGCCTCCAGATTTTTTTGTTGAGTTTCGACAATTCTGCTGTCAGCTAGTCATATCCCAGTAGGTCATTGTAGTATCTTTATGTCAGAGAGATATGGCTTAAAACATAATCTGGAAATCTATGTGTAGTGTTTTGTTTGAATGCTTTCTGATGAACGTTTTATGATGGGACAAGAAATAAATTTGAAATTTTATGATGAAGAAGCCTGACAGTATCCCTTTAAGAAGGCAATTTCCTATACGCTAATGGCCTTTGATTTATGGCTGTATTTATTCTTAAAGCATCAGAAGGCAAGACAATGAAAGGGTTAATGCAGCATCTCGAAAAACCACCCTGCTGTCTTAAGATTCAAAAGCTGTAGAGACATACCGCTGGAGCCTAGAAATTCCAGAGAAGAAATGGACCAGTACATAAAGAGATGTGGGTGTTCTGCAGAGGCCCAGAAAATAAGGTATAGCACTTTCAGAAGATACGTGTTTCACCATGTTCCTTGAACTAAAGATTTGGGGGGGGGGAGTATTCTGAAATGAGTTAAGAAGGTGTGATAACAACATAAAAGTAAGAAAAAAACAGAGTGAAAGGACAAGGATAATTAAAATGATAGTCCAGAGGACAGATGAAACAACATCAATATGGCGCTACGTTAGTAGAGAACCCCAGGAAACCTGGAATATACCTGGGGCTCACAGGAGCTCATACTGCATGCATTAGTCTTGTCAAAGATGTGTGGTAAAACTGCTGCATTAAATGAATCAGAACAATCAGTGTGATCATTAAAAGCTATTTAGATCCTTTTTAAAAAGAATGGAGTCACAAAAAGCAACTAAATGGAACAGAAAGGAATCCACAGATTAACCACAGATTCTCAAATGCAGTTTTTCTGACTTTCTGACCTTGTATGCTTTGGGAATACTGTTTGGTTTGTGTCATAACATAAAAAATGGACTCCTGACTTTTCTATTTAAGATGAAACATTAGATTTGGCCTTTTAGATCAAACACAATCTTAATGGTATAAATTTTGCCTTACTATAGTTTACCTTCAAGAAGCACTGCAGTGCAAAAAAGTCACTATGGATTTAAAATTAATGTAACAAAATACTATTCTGCTTCTAAGCAAAGCTAAACCAAAACTCAAGTTTTTTTTTTAAACTTTCTGTCTAAGCAAATATATTTTAAATCTAACATGAAAATACTGATGATTTCCACTGCAGTTTCAATATCACTATCACTGAACTCAGCCAGCAGTCATGCACATTTTAAAACTGCAGTTAAGAAATCTGGAAAAGCTACATTCAGGTCCAGTGGGGCCTGAAGACTGAGTCTACTTTTCATGAATCAGGAAATATCTGGGGCCTATTCAATCATGTCAAAAAGGAGGTGCAAAATATTTTGCTGAGGAAGAAAAAGACATACCTCTGTCCTGTGTCTTAAATGAGAATTTTTGCAAACTGAAGACAGTTAACTCTCACTCTAGAAGCTCAAGAGGTCAATGCTGCTCAAGAAGTCACAGCCCTCCTGCTGTGATTTTTAGTGCAATATTTAAGTAATTTGCACATCTGATGAACAGAGAAGTATGATAAGGTAAAATAAATTTTTGTCCCATAAAAAACATAGCAATTTAGCAGGAATAGAACCAAAGCTTCTGCTTTAGCATTTGTAATTTAGCATCACTTCAAGAAGATAGTCATAAACTCCAGCTGTCAATTCAGTGATTTATTTTAGAACAGGCAGGCTAAGAGAATCAGCTCAGCAGAAGACAAAGAAGCAGCAGCTATCAAGAAGTGTATGTCTAGTAAGACCAGATTTTACTGTCTGTATTTTGTACCATACCAGTCTGATCATACAAGAACTTCTGGAGAATAATTTATTAGAGAGATCATGATCAACAGTAGCACTAATTTTTTTTTGTGGATTATTTTAAGTAATGAATTTTGATGTTGTATTTATATTAATGAATGGTAAAGAAAGGATTTAGGATTCTAATGATTACAAATATATTTGGAATTGTGCTTGAAGTTAGGAACAACAGACGGCTGGATGATACTGTACACTCCGTATTTGAAATAAAAATAAAAGGGATGAAGTAAGAAACCTTTTGTTTTCCATTTTGGTTTTAAAATAAAAGCAAAACGTACCATTGGTTGGGTGTCGAGCAAATGAGATAGAAAACCTTTTAACAGCAGAACCGCGTGTGGTGTCTGAGAAAGAGAAAAACAGGAACCTGAAATTTGTAACAGCTACCAAAAGAGGGAGATTTTAAAATAGAAAAGGAAGAAGAAAAAAGAAAAAGATGAGAAGGTATTAGAAGTGAGTGGCATGCAGAAGGGACCAAGGAAAAGGGCTAAAATCTAAATAGATGTTAAAAAGAAGAAAATTTGGATTGTTGGTAACTACAAGATGTGTAATGAGGTGTAGGAAAACAAGCAGAATGAACTGGTGATTCTGGCATACAAGGTTATTCAGGTTAGACGTGAATACTGAGAAGTGAAGGGGGGGGAAAACAGCATGAATACTGTTTCACCTCAGAGTTATAAAGGTGTGCTTCGGTATCTTTACATTCTGAAATCTAGTGAGAGTTTCTTCTCTATGCCAGATAATCCAAAATTGAGAATCTCCTGCTCCTTTTTAATACAAACCCCACCAAAAAAAAAAAAGTCAGGAATCCTAAAATTTTCACCATCAGTATTTATCACTTTATAATTTCATTCCTTGTATATGCTCCAAATAATTTATTTAATTTCAAAATCAAATAGCAGTGATAAAAAACAGAGCTTAAAATGATTAAGGAATTTAAAAACAAAACTTTCAGTTTACTTAAAAAATGCACTTGCTGGGATCTCCTGGAGCATATTACGAGTCTGTGATCTGGTGTTCAGTTCAAGACAAACAAGAATTAACTATGCTATTAAGTTAAACATAAGCAAGCTATGGGCAATAAAGAAGCAATAGAAACTCATAAAATTAATACTAAGGCCAAAGATTCTAGGATTCCATTAAAATCTTTAGAAGTTCAATGTGGCACATGGGTTGTGCGTGCATGTGCGAGAGTGTGCACATACCATCTATGAAGCCAGAAGAAGTCAGCTTTTTACGATGCGTACGAGCATAATCCTGTAGGTTAGGTGCACTTGAAGAACCCCCGAGCACTGAGGTGCTAAACAGGCCCGCACAGTGAGACCCTGATGGGAGTTAGAGAAAATACATACAACAACCAGGTGTTCGTCCATTCACATTGGGGATGCATGCAGCATGCAAGCACATGGCTCTTACCACACAAAAGGCAGCTTTTGGCAGTGCCTTGGACAGGTTCACAATATGCTTGTAATGTCAGAATGGGACTTGTAGGTTGAAACTATCATAATTTATTGTGCTTCTACTCATGAAACTGCACACTCTGCTATATGTGCAAAGAGAGGACTGGCTTTAACAAAGTGAGTTCTTGTCCTGTTTTCACTTTTGGTAAAAAAAAGTTACCAGTTAGCATCAATGTAAACATAAAGAAAACAACAAAACAAAATTAAGATGATGATGACAATAATGATTAATGATGATGATGATGTGAAAGTTGTCTTTGAAAACCTGTATTCCTGAAACAAATATAAACTAAAAATACTGCCCATTGCTTTCATTCAAATCAGCCTTTGAGATGACAGGCTCCTATGAAGTAGTCCTGCAGTTCCACAGGCTTAGTATGTGGAAATACTTCTAACCCCAACAAAATTTTAACCAAAGCAGAAATACTTTATTCAGACTTCAGCTACCATTACTGACAATGTTACAAACTAAAATACCTGAAAGTTTTATCAAGTTTAACTTGACTTCCTTTCCTGAGAAGACTTTTGCGTATTACCATGCAAGTGACAGTACTTTTGTTACAACTCATGCATTCCTGCCACTAGAATGGGAGTTTAAACAAATCACTGAAAGCCACAGACAAAAATATAAAAACAACTCTTGTTTGTAATTGTCAACCATTAATGAAACTTACATACAACAATGAACAAAATGGGAAAAAAGTTGCAATTTTTTTCCTTTGCATTTTACTACTAGTTGAAAGGAGAAGCAATTTTCCACTCAGAACTTAACTTTTACGTTTTAGATGAGCAGCAACAGATTTTTTTTTTTTGATAACTAGCGATACCTCCTTTCATTACTTGTAACAGTCCAGTGAGGGAAAACATTACTAGCACATGTGACCAATCATAGCCAAAATAAATTGGTGCCTGGTTTGTGGCAAAAGCCTTTCACACCAAATATAATACTAAATCTACACAAAAATACATCAACTACCACAAGCCATATTGTGTCACACAAAAGAATATTCAATTAACTTTAGCAAGCACATGATAAAAACCAGGACTTAAGTAAACAAGAGCGCCTGACATATGCATTTTACTGTGGGATAAATATAATGGGAAGAAAAGTATCACAGAAAGATTACACATACAAAAAACATGTATCTGTGCAAATGAAGGAAAAGCTACTTCTAAGTTTATGCATACAGGTGATGCATTTTTAATACACAATGTTTCCCATGGAAAGACACAGATGAAAAAATTAATATTGATTTACAGTAGTGCATGATTTAATTTTTTTTGCATGTGAGTCATATGTATGTCTGTTTTAATAAAGCAATAGAAAAGCACCACTTGAATAAAGAGAATTTGAAAGAAGCCTTTGAATTATAGCATGATTAATTCTAATGCTGAAAAGAAGAAATTAATTTTCAGAAAGGAATATGTGCAAAACTGATACTATCAAGAAACTTTATGTTTGTTCCCCTTCCCCATCCCCCTCCCCTTAGAAAAATATCTTCACTTTCATCAATTATCCACAGTAGGAAACAGAAATTTTCAAGAAAAGTGTTTCCAGAGCAGGCCATTTTAATCCAAAATATTCTTGCAAAATCCAAAAGCTCAATCAGAAATGACCTCATCTTAAAAACCTCCTTTATGCTTAAAATAATCCTGAGTACCTGTTGTGAGTAGTACAAAATCAATAGTACAGAGGGTCTCAAACAATTTGCTCTTTTGAGTTATAACTTATTTTAAAATTTTGCTGCAAAAAAATTGTCCAGTGCATAGGCAGATACTCAGCATATGTTGCTGATAACAAGTACTATTGGGTCCTGTTAACAAAAAAGCTATTCAAAGAATATACAACTAGAGAGAACAGCAGGCAGATGAAAAGCTGATAACATCAAACAAAATTTCAACTGTACACACATACCTAGACCACTCTGCTTTTGTTCCAGAATAGTTCTTGGTGTTCGTAAGTTACTATTGCTTTCTGATAAGACCTAGATGTAAGAAACAGAAAAATAAGGGAAAATAGAACAGCAGCATGAAACATCCATTTAACTTGATACAGCAGCCTGTTTCAGACAGACAGGTGTTAATAAGCTGTATGATAAGTGTTAGTAAAAATATGTAAAGGAAACATGAGAGATCATGCAATATCCCCTTCTGAAGGGAGTCCATTTCACATATGAGTTCCTTGCAATGAGGTGGTGCAAAGCAAGCATTCAGAATGAAAAAGGACACAGACCAAGATTGATATGAGAACAAACATTTGAGACATTTTATTTCATTTTACCAAATACACTTTCCTAAACTGCGCCTGTATTGAAAAAAGGATGGGAGGGAAGGAAAGACAGACAAACTATTGAGGACACCATACGATCACTGACCATGCACAGGCTCAATCAGTATAATCTTCAGATGCTCACAGCGTTTGCTGATATAAACTTCTCCAATGTAAATAATTTTAGAATTTTCTACAATAAATTATGAAAATTTTCAAAGAAAAAGGATATTATTACAGAACACCATCCATTGTCCTACATGTAAACAATATTTTGACATTCTGAATAGCTTTAGATCTTCACTGCTGCTTCCAAAACATTTACTGTTTCTTTTTTTCCCTGCTTTCCCCTCACCCCCCCTTACACAGAACAATCTTCAAAATATTGTACAAGTCAATGGATGATGCACTATATTGGGAGTTTCAGATACCTCCAGATTTAGATGGCAAGAATTATTAGTGCTAGAGTTTTTTCCTTGCAATAGTTAATACCAGGCCACTGAAAATATGATATATGCAAAACAAGTTTTGAATAGCCACATGAAGTACCAAATAAATTATTTTAAATGGTATTGGTTGCAATTATTTTTTTTTAATTTACCTACCACCAAATTAAGCAATGCTGGTTTTAAAGTCTTAAAGGACAACTAAACCAAAGCATAATTCTCTTTCTGTTTTAGGCAGTACACTAAGGCTTTTTTACTGTGGTAACATTGGCAATTCCTATAAAGAAACCAAATGTTTATGAAAGTGGGTAACACACTCAGTGGAAAAACATGCACTTGCTCTTTTTCCCCCCAAACATTCTTGGCAAGTAATTTTAAGAAGTGGAAGGTATTGCTTGAAACATAATCCATAACAAGGGATTAGATGTCCTTAAAGACAGTTGTTGCTTGGAATGCATAAAATGTTTAATGAAGTAAAGTTTAAAAACCTGTTGCCATGAGCCAAAAATACTGGATGTGAAAGCCAGTGATTTAGGGGAGACAGGGGAAGAAGTGATTTGTTCCCCTGATCTGCGTCTTCGACGCCCAGTACCCACACCACTGGTGTAATGCAGCCAGGTACCAATACACTCTGGGCTAGACACACTCAGGGGGCTCTCTTCCTGGAAGTGAGAAAGGGGGCAAAAAACAGCAAAGCATGCAAAGTTAGATTCAACAGCGCCAAATGAACAGAAAAGAAAAAAACCCAATCTGCTTGCATCCTTTTACATACTACCTTTAAAACTATTAAACAGCGAAGAGAGAAGAGTAATAATACAATATTAGAAAGTTATCAGTTTCACTTTTATCTCTTCATCCAACTACCTTCTACTATACCTCAAATTTCTAGTAGACTAATATTAGATATGAGAGAAAATATCTGTTATCAATAGTTGATTCATAATTCTAAGAATTTTTCGTATGTTGTAAACAGAACTTCTGTTACCCCTGACATACTGTTTAATAAGTTTTTTCCCCTCCTAAGTACATCCAACTTTCCTATTTATTACTTAAGTGTTTCCATTTCTAGTCTACAAGCCTATCTGAAAGCTTCTTTCTAAATTTTAAAATTGCCTTTGAGACTTTACAGCTGACTCACTGGTAGGAGAACCAAATTGACTGGTAGTATAGTTTTATAAACTTAAAAATGTCCTAACAATTATCTGATGCTGCACACCTTATCAGGACTTCAAGGGAGGATACTGTCAGGCTAAGCATCCCCCAATGTCTACATCAATATGTGTCATTAGCAATTAACATTCTTTGTAATAAAGAGTTTGCTTCCCAACATTCTTGTTTTACCACTATAACTCAGCTGTTTTTTTCTTTCCATGACTCAGTCACAGTTGCATTCCATTTGTAAATATTGCGGACTATAACCCAGATAAAAACTTCCATATAATCTCACACCTGACAGTGTCCTTTCAAATTAATGGATGTAGGTGAAAACAGAATTGCCTTACAGGAGGGCAAAAAAAAAAAAAAAAAAGAGGAGGGAGAAAAAAAAAGGGAGGAAAAAAATAAATGTTCAAGGCAGTTGCAGTTTAAGTTGCAGTGACTTCTTTAAATTGCTCCAAAATACTGTTTAGTTTAAATATTCCAAATGCTGGTTTTGCAGATTTCAGAAGGCCACATGAAACTCCATATTTTACTTATAAAAAAAAATGTTTTATAGTGTACATTTTCTTTAAATTGGCTATTTCCTTCCAGCAAATAAGCAAGCTCTGAATGCTGAAACACATGTAATTTTAACACATATTTTCTGCACAGTCAAAATTTGGCAATTTGTACTTCTGATACCTTCTGAAGGTTAACTTCCATAATTTATGAAAATGGTTGGAAATCTGAAGTAGTACACTATTAAGCTGCGCATAAGTGAACTCTTAGCTAGGAGGGGAGTTTGCATGATCATCGCAAAACAGCTTTTAAAATCAAAAATATTGATGTTGTAAGTATTTGTTTATGAAAAAACTTGGAAAAAGAAAATGTAAGACATTAACATTTATTATGTCTGTTAATTCATGGAAGTCATGTGAAGTTATATAGATATCCTTACAGAAGGGAATTGTGCATCTTTTTCTCTCCATACTGCCAATAACCAAGTGGTTTCTAAATCTCTAATACTTTTACTGTATACAGACAACTCATTCCCAACAAAAACATGAAAGAAAAAGCTTTTGGCATGAATCTTCATTTCTAATGGTTTTAAGCAACTGAAAATGAGGCAATAAGAAGCTGTTAGTCTGCTTCTAGCATTAATATCACAGAAGTGCCACTCTGCACCCTCTGAATTTCCACTTAACCATCTCAATGGTATCAGTGAAACAGCTGTGCATCTCCCCACCTCTGTGACATTAAGCCATATCTGTGAAGCACAGCTAGATGTCATGGCTTTCAAGACAGCAAACTAGATTGTTCAAGACGTTACCTACAGAATTCATGAAACACAAACCCCAGCCACTTAAAAAAAAAATGCTTCCACTTTATCTTTCTTACCTTCAAAAGCTTGACAAGTGGAGTCAGTTTCACTTCACGTGAAAGCAAATACAGCAGATGTCTCACCTCCTGCAGCTCCCCTACCACCCTAATCCTTCTGCTCCCTTTCAGCACAATCACCCTGAAAGTTTGCTCAATTCTCAATAGTAGCTGTCTCATATGGATGAATAGAAAAGCAATATATGTTAATTTGTAGAGGTAGCTTTAGACTGAAACTCTGCATTTTCAAATATCAACTTTTCTAAAATGGCTTTAAAAAAAGGAACTAAGTCCTTTAAAAAGGATTTAAAATAGAAATACTGCTTTAGAGAAATTATTGCCATGGAGGATTTCCCACTGAGTAAAGGCAAACTTTCTGTATCATGCTGCTTCTGTATAATTCAAAGCAGAATTACATTTGGTTTTGTTCTCTTAAAAGTAAGCAAAAGTTAATGTCTTTGACGGAAATTATCTGGAACACAAACACTTACTTCAACAGAACCAATCTTCCTGGATCTCGGAAGGGGTGACTTTCTGTGTATGTGGATTGGGTCTGATACCATCGGCTTGAACATCACTACTGATCGATCCGTTTCATCTCTCTTATGAGCGTGCACCTCCTCATCACTATCATTTCTGTGAGAGGTTTTCTTCGAGCCTTCATTCTACAGAAAATATATAATTAATTTTCAATTTGTCTGCACACCTTCAAACATGTAGACAGAGTGGCTCTTAAATAAATATTCTGCATAAATATAAAACAAGACTGTGTTTTAAAAATACAAGATGTAAATCATATATTACAGAAAAAAATGCTCTAGACTTCAATAATCTACATGATAATCAGTTTCTTCTTTCTTCTTCTATTTAGAAGAATTCCAGACAAGCTTTGCTCTCATTCCTTTCTCAAAAAGCCACCATAACTCCACTTACCTGACCACATATCTTGGAAAATATCAATCCTTCCTCAACAATCTGTATTCATAAACAAACTATTTTCTTAAATATGCCTTCCAATTCCCAGAATATTATTCATGTGACACTCTGATGCTGGTGTGACTTTTCTTAGAGTATTTTGTATTTCTAGTAAAAATTCTGGCAAAGCCTTAGAACATCCAAATTATCTGTGTCGTTTACCTCAGTGCCCATTCAAAATGGAAAACACTGGGACTACTTATCTTTCACTGCGCATTTTTCTATCAAAAAAGAAACCACACTTGTATCTTTTACATAAGAATTTTACTGTGTTTATTTTAGGTATATCCATATCCAAAAAACCTAAGTTTTGCTTTATAGAAAGGCATAATTATTACCTCTCTGGAGGCAGGTCTGTATCCATATCCAGATGGTAAATTTTTATCTTCTTCACAGCCTTTAGCTCCTGGGCTGAAATGCAGCTCTACATGAAAACGTTCTTCCGAAGAAAGTTCCTGAAGTAAAATACTTAATTAGGTTTATACTTTAATACACAGCTCAGCACTACTCATTTCTGAAGACATTTATCCCTTTTAAATACCTTGTTTGGATCCTCATAAAGCATGATGACAATCTGTGTCATGTAATTGAGTTCATTGACCACATTTAAGTAATCCATAGCTCGTTTCCATTGTTCATCTTTTGATTCCTTATGGAGAAAAAAAAAGTATCAACAAGTAAAACTCAGCTATTTTCTTAAAAACACTGATAATATACGCATATTTTCATAGCTGAAGTGCAAAGCTCATCATAGCTAAGGAAAATGCAGAGGTACAATGAAAAAAGCAATTATGAACCTCCATGAGTGACTTAAAATTGCTCATCAAATGACTGAAAAGTGAACAGCAGAACTTTTCATATGTAATTTCAGTGTGTCTTTCATGTTTTTTCACCAATGATGATATGTAAACAGAGGCACTGTTTTCAATTCCCCTGATGAGACCCGCTAATTACACACTAAATTCATTTCAGCTAGTGTATTGTGAAAAAAGTTATCAGATATCAAACTAACAGAGATATCAGTCAAACAAAGTAAATTAAGCTTTCTAGTATGTAGAAGAGGTACAACCGTGACATTCCAAACTACTTAAATTAAGAGTCACCTTTCTCATGCTGTAGGAAAGAAACCATTTAGTAATCCACCTTCAAGAAAAATTAAAAGTTTATCAAACTTAAACCTGGAGTACTTGTTGTAGCACATCACAGAGGTTTATAAATGCTTTTGCCACCACTGAGTTTAGTCATCCATTACTTGAAGTGAGTATGTCAATACAACAGTTTGAAAAGTGGTGTGTAAGTCAAGCTGTATCTTAGAAGCAGATAGGTTTGTGGTGCTGCATGTATCTTCTCCAACAGCTCAGTTTAAGTAATTTCTGAATCTGGAGACCTTGCCTTTTTCAGTGTCAAAGACTATTAGATGGACAATAATGCACCACCTTTGTAGTGTTCTATAACAGTACAGGAAAATAAGAAAATTCACTGTTCAAGAGGAACTTTGTACTCTATGAGCATTGAAATTACTCTATGAACATTGTCTTGACAATATGTCAATGGTCAAAAATAGCAAGCCAGTGCAAAAGTAAATTCAAGAAAACCCTGAATTGTAACTTGAGAACAGAAGTTGGAGGAATTATTGATGACAACAAAAAACAATAAAAAAGTATCTGGTCTTTCCACATCTATTTGAGATTCTAACACATACAGCCAATGGAACACAGCATTACTTTGATGGAAATCAGCATGCCAATTAATGTGCAACTTGCAATATGTTTCTCCAGAAGTAACAGAAAATCAAATGTTTAAAAAAAATGTGACAAATTTGAACACAGTTAAGTGTAGATGATACCATAGCCCCTGAGAAAGGCCCCAGAGACTTAATCCCCTAAGACAAAGAAATCCCTCAGAGTGATGCACCCCGTTCCTTATCAAAACCTCTGTTATCTATTAGGATTTCTATTGGTTTTTAAAGTTGTTAGGTGATTGCTTTTTTCTTACTTAGAATTTTAAAGTAATTGGGTAGTTTTTAACTTGTAGTTTTATTGGTTAGAAACTCAATCATCTAGAAAGCTATAAAAACCCTCTGTTATACTATGCAATCGGATTTTGCTAGTAGAAACCCTTCAGAGAAAAACCCTGTCTTCGGAACCTCTGTAGCGAAGTCTCAAAGTCTTTTTAGCTAGCTTTGCAGCTCCACTGCATCAAGGACTTTTCGGAGCTATCCAGACTTGCAGCAGTTTGAGGCTAGAAACTCCCTGCAGTTTTGGCAGTTACAGTTAAGGTTTCAATTGATACAGTCAGAGGAAGATTCAGGTTCTTCCCAAAATATCAGGGCTTCAACAGAGAAACTTACATCACATAAGGCACCGTAACGAAGGGTAGATAACAGGGAGTGGACGTGACTCTCACTGGTGAAATACAGCCGAGTACGAACATGGCGTTCTGGGGACATAACACCCCTGGAGTAGCTTAAAAAAAAAAATTGTTATTAGACAAAGATAAGATGTGTCCTTATTTTTAAAATAGCTGTTAATAAAAATATAAATTATATGTTATAATTTATATGAGCAGAAAAGATACTTCAAATATGAAAGCTACAGAGTATCTCTATTTTTTAATGGGAATTAATATAACCATGTGAAAAAGTAACTGGCTTACAGAGGGTGAAGCTTATTGACAGTGTCATCATCTTGAGTTCTCTGAAGGTCAGAACGAATTTTTCTGACTAGAGGAGTGCAGTAACCTTTGGCAATCTCCAGTTTCTCTGCTTTAGAAATACCATATTCCTGCGTAAAAACAAACTGACTTTTAAAATTCAGTTAAAGATTAAAAAGCCTTTTAATTCAAAGCTTATACATTAAAGCAAATTAGTCATCTATTAGTTTGCTCTGGCTATAAATCTTTTTTTTTATTTATTTAACATTTTTACTGCGTATGATTACTGATATAGCTTCAACTAATAAGCTGTTTGCATTTTTGCTGTTTGATTTAATACAGAGAAAAAGTTTTACCTTCACTAATTAAACTAATTAAGGATTTACCTTCTGGAATTATAAAATGCTTTTTCTTAACCAAAACATCTACGGAGTCATTCCTCCTTCTTGTCACCATCTCCATCTCCTATCCTGCCACCACAATGTTCTTTCGTTTTTTTGGTTTTTTTTAACCTTTCTTTTAACAATCATTAAAGAGACATATTTGGTATGTCTGTCTTAGTTTGGGGTAAACCCAACCAGAGAAGAACTTCTATTTATGTCAGATAATATCAAGTAGTATTTATGTACAACTGGGAAATTACTGGTGATATTAAGTGTTGTAATATCATCAATATTTAAAAGTATGTTTTCCAGGAGCTTCATACTCTGTCTTGCACATGGTATTAAAGTGCTCTCATATTAGAATGAATCTTCTTGTTACCCTAGAGAGCAACAGGAGCACTCTTCCTTTGCATTATGTAGGGTATCAAGTTTTGTTTTTCTTCCGTCATTTTTACCCGCTCTTTTCTAATTTTCTGTTCAAAATTTTATCTTAACAACCCACAAAACACAATGCATTCTAAGCACCACTACTATTTTTGTCCTCCATGTCAGGGAGTTTGAAAGATGGGGAGAGGAAGAACTTCCTTCACATGGTGTACACAATATATGAGTAAACGTCTCTGTTACAAAACACTGCTTTGTAACTGCAGGGACACTTGGGGAAAGCTTTAGTCAGTTCTGTCCTGTTATCACAAATCAATTTCATGTCCCGTCACATACACAATTTTAGAGCTAACCCAAGTTTAACAGCCTGCAGAGCATGTAAGTTTAACTTGTCCACTTCTGGCCTGAAATGCTATGAAATTTAATGCCTACATTCACATCATGGAGTGTTAGCATTTTGAAAAAGCAGAAAGGTTTTTTAAATTAAAATGACTTAAATTACACAGATTAAGATTAACAGTGTAATTTGCGAAGAGCCCAAAATTGAAATTTCAATAGACAGGGAAAATGCAATTTAAAGCAATTTCAGAAAACAGTTATACACAAAGGCAACAGTTAAATTTATGATGAATGGTGCATATGAACCATTTTACTTTAATACACTGTTGTAAAGGAAGCAGGCATGTTCACACCCTGATTTTCTAGAAAAATTCACCCAGAATACAGCTTAATTAATTATGAGTCAAATTTTTCTTAAAAAATACCAGTCAGCTTGCTACTGAAAAATGAGAGATAATGTTAAAGGCTTCAATTATTGCAAAATGTGGGAGCTTTGAAAGAAAATACAAAGTAGATACTTTCACAAATAATTTTAAAAAGCATTTATTCTACACTTTCTCCTATTTAGTAACTAAAAATGCTTACCTGAGGAATTACAATGTCAGCTAAAGCCTTTGAAAGCCTATATAATTCCATCGTGTTTTCTAATTTTAAGGATCCATTGTGTTGTACATCATATTTAATACAGTCATAAATATCAGGAATTTTGCTAATATCGTATCTTCCATTTTTTGTTTTGAAGTCTTTTTCCAACTTGGCCCACCTGCGCAACATCAGTTCTAGAGTTTCACTGTGGTACAGCTGAATATCTGGATAGACACGTATTTCTTATAAGTAATTAAGGCCATGCAAGTAACAAAAGGACATTTTAATTACATAGTAGTGGCACATGAACTACAGAGGGATCAAAATAAGTTAACTCCATTACTATTAAGAAGGTGGCATAGCTGGACGTAACATTAATTTTAGCACTGATAGCATCACAATTACATAGTTCCACTATGATAGTAAAACACATTGCTGCAGAAATGCACCATTGGCCCTTAAATATAAGATGCACCTATGGAATTTAGCCTTAGTACCATCAACTTTTTCTATCACTTTTGTGGAATGCTGAGTTTCAAATAACTACGACAAGAATTTCTGCAATACAACCACACGTTCCTCATGCATTTTCCTTCAAAACTGTGCATATGAAATCGGACTGTGAAAATACTTAATCCATTATTGGGTGACTAATGTTCTGTTAAAAATGAGTTTAGTGAAGAGAAGTTATGTTACAATTCTCTTTCATATAAGTAAACTATAGAAACTAAATACAAGTACAAAAACCTCCAGTTTTTGGGTCCTTTCAGTACCTGCAGACTTTGGGTCTTCCATTCTCTGCCTGATCTGAGAAGTCAAACTCTGGATCAAGTAATAGACCTTGTCACATGTCTTTACAGGATTTTTAATAACCTGCATCGATTTTATCAGTGAGATGCTTCCAGATGGAGTGAGCTGCAATTTGAGATAAACACAAAATTAACTGAACAGATTTGAAAGACCTGGTGAGATAAGACGGAACATGTCAAGTATTGGAGAAATAGCACTCAAGCAGATTGGTATGAATATTTTAAATAATTTATCAATTATCTATTACCATTGAGGCATTAAGAAAATATATAAAATGCAGTACAATTTACTAGAGATTCAAAGGTAATAAGAAATTCATAGAGCAATTAATTCTATACAGTAAATGCAAGTAACTACAAGAATTCATAAAACCATTTATTTTATTCCAAGACAACTTGAGAAAATGTTTAAAACTTTGTATATAGTTAGCAAGCCTCCATATCTTCCTTTCAAGTAGCTTCTGTATTCAAAAGCTTACAAAAGTAAATTCTGTTAGAAATATTGTCATTAGGCTACACACCTCACAAAATATTTTTTGTTCTATAGGAACCAAATTTGCAATATTAACTGATACCTTAAAAAAAGTTTGCCTGTTCCTGTCCTAGGTTTTTGTTTCTACAGGACTGCAGGACACAAACACAAAAAGAAAGCCTTTAAATGCACATATAGCAACAACAAATGAGTTGTTCTTCAGAACTGAATTAATTTTAGAAATGGTAAAAGTTGCAACCTATTACCATCAAGATGAGTGTCACTCAAACAACAGAGTCAATGTATGTGTGAGGCTTAGCCTCATTTTTTTCAGGAAAGTCTGCAGAATCCAAAGCAACCAATGATATGAAACAGTGATTTATACACAAAACACACGCTTATTTGCACTTTCCTCAGTTTCCTGAAACAGATAGAGTAATTTGGATGTGAAAAACATCTGCTCTCTACCTAACAGTAAGCAGTTCCTATCTTGCTATTATGATGCAAATCAAGAAATTGATTATTTATACATAATAGGGAAGGAGGCACAGGAATAATAAACCCCATACACTTTTCCCAAGTCACAAGTAAATTTCAAAATCTCCACTAATAAATGAACCCTCCAAAAGTTTTTATTGCTTTATAATCCCAAAAGTTAGTAACTTTCAGTGACCGAAGAGAACTCTATTAGTTCAAGCCACATTTCAAACCTGATTATATCTATATAACAAACATCAATAAATCCTTTCTTTTTCCAATTACTGTTGAATCCACTGCTAGGAGTCGATAACACTTTATATATTTAAATAAATCCACACAGAGTATTTTATTCTTAATTAATTTGCTCTCACTGCTTTTTGAAAAATAGCAGTTTAACCTTAAAACTTATTTGAGGACTTCTATTTAGTTGTTATATGAGACAGAATAAAAGCAACTGAAAGAGGAAGAAGTTTCTTAATTGTAACAAACAATACATTTAAAACCAGGAACAATGACGTGTTCCATACTAAGTCAACATAAACTATATTACTATGTACTAATTTAGCATGTTAATGAGATATTTCATTTCACTGGAAGTATTCTACTGCTTTTCAGTATCTTAGTATTCTAAGTTAAAAAAAAGACCTTGCAGCAGATTAACGAAACAACTGCAGTAGGTAGGAAAACATTTTGTTACACCACACACTGTCAAAATAAATATTACAAAAAATGCAAACATTATAATGTCATTTCTTGAAGAATTAAAATATTTCAATAGAACAGAGAAAAAGGTTTAGAAATGAGATTCCTGTTTACTCCTACTTCAAAGCTTGTAGCTATTCTGATTAACCAAATCACAGGACAAAATATCTACAGCAACAGCTGGTACAGCCACCTTTACAATTCAAACTATTTGCAAGAACCCAAACATTTTTTTGCAAAATAGATACATAAAATTACTACTTAGTACTTTTGCAAAGGAAATTTCATAATTATTTATTTTATTTCATGGGAAACTAATCATATGCTAACCTTATCATAGTCATCAGCAGTAAATTCTCTGTCTCTCTGGAGAATTTCATGGAGCCTTGCTTTAACACGATGTTGACAGCTGCTTAAAGAATCACTGTCACTGTCCAACAGACCATTCATATTAGCACTTTTTACCATCTGGACAAGAATAGGAGTCAGCTCTCCCTCTAAGGCCAGTAGTCCCTGAAGCAAACAATACCATTATTCAGGCAAATAGATGAAAAAAATTAGCATCTTTAAAAAAATGCCCAAAATATTAGTTTAAACTCAAGATGGTATTACTTGGCTGTGGGTTAGATAAACAGGGGCACAATGCACGTACTCACAGAGAAATGGCTCCCTAAACACTGCTAGTGTGCAGGACTGATACAGATGGCGCAAGACAGTAATGGTGACATGTCACAGAAAACGTTCCCCAACACCAGCTGTTCAGGTCTTGGATTGTGGGGAGTGCAGGTGCGTTTTCCCTGAGGCTGGAAGCAACAGCTGCCTGATGTATGGTGACATGCTTTGCTCAAGGACTTGTGTTACCAGAGAGGAGCTATGTGAAGAATTTACAAATCAGATAGCATCTGTCAGGATAAACAGCAGACAGATAGGGTCTTACAGAGATTCTACAGAGGCAGAAGCCCAAGCCATGTGAGTCACAGGACAATCAAAGGCTTTGAACAAGAGGTGAACGGAGAATTCCAAAATGGAGAAGGCTGGAAACTTTTGTGACTTTTCTGGCAATGGAAGAGTTCTGGAATAAAGCAGGAAATGGTGTGGTGTCTCTTCAAGCCTGCTGACCAAGGGAAAGCAGGTCAGATGACTGAAATATTTCTGTACAAACACATG
The DNA here is from genome assembly GCA_030060385.1 of Muscicapa striata striata. Lineage (NCBI taxonomy): Eukaryota > Metazoa > Chordata > Aves > Passeriformes > Muscicapidae > Muscicapa > Muscicapa striata. The sequence continues at coordinate 382,636 of JAREIS010000502.1, read as the reverse complement.
CAACATAGAAACAAATAGGAGAAACAGGAAGTCTGAAGACTTGTAAAGCTTTAAGTTAATTCAAATTACAGAGGTATGGGAGGATAGTTCACACAAATGGACTTTTGCTGTAACTAGACATAGGGCCTTTTGGAAGCCAGGTCGACAGCACAGTATCATGGTAGGCCTCTGCTACAGACCACCCAAATTAAAAGAGGAAATAGATAAAACTTTCTTAACACAAGTGGAGAAAGCCACCTAACTGCAGGTCTTGTTTCCATGGGTACTCTTGGCCTGGATACCTCCATGACAATATTGCAGGGGACAAGGAACCAACATTTCTGGAAAACACCCAGGACAATTCTTTGACAGAGGTTACTGATGAACTATTGAGCACAGGCATTGCCCTGGATCTCTTATAAGTGTCAGGAAAGTACAGATAGATAGCAGTCTTGGTAACTGAAATCCGATGTTACAACTGATCCATGGAGAAGTGAGTAAGACAAATACTTGCATTAGAGCCTAGGACTTCAAGTGAGCAGACTTTAGCTTGTTCACATAATCTTATGGAGTAGAGCCTTGCAGGACAAAAATGCCTCAGACAGGGCTGTTTAATTAAAAACTGTCTTCATCTGCTCAAAGATTTTCAAATGTTTGCCACATTATCTGGATACTTTTTCAGATTGAACTACTCTTTGAAAATAGCGTTTTCTAATACACTGTAAATCTCTCCCAGACTCCAAAAGAAAAAACAAACCTGAGGATATCAGAATTTTAGAACTGAAAATGCCATTTCACAATGTACCTTTGCAAAAGCTGCTGCAGTCATCTGAACTCGTCCCTCATCAGAAGCGTAGATTTTGAGATCATGTCGGTAAGTGCTATGTAATCTAAGTAAACCACATCCAGGAAATCCAGCATAATCTCCTACCAAACAAACATTTTGCTCAAACTCTCATCTTGTACTTGATTATCTTCAAAAGTGACTCAGCTGATTTTTCTGAAAATTATTATAATAATTTTCTTTTTACCTTGTCCGCCTGGATACATACACCTGAATGCTCTTCCAAGCTCCTCTGCTTGAACCCTGCCTGCAGGGGTCAACTCTCCTCCCCATTTTAGAACCAGAAGCAGGGATGGCTCATTTCTTCTATTATCTAATTGTACACAGGGAGAGGAGCTTAGTAGTGAATTACAATGTTCATTTCTTTTTTCTAAATGAACAAAAAAATATTTGGTCTGTGAAAAGCTTTGTCAAAGGATGTCTTCAACATTATGACTCTTTATTAGCATTCTAACATAAAGGAAATATTGACCTGGTAAACTAAATGGGCACTTTAAACAGAGAAAAACTGAAATAATAAAACTATGAAGAGAATATATGTGAAAAATATTTAGTATAAATCTGAAGCAAAAAGTAAATCCAGACAGAAAAATTAAAACAAAAAATTGGATGCTAAACACCCTTCAGTGTGTAAATGTTTTAAAGATAATAATTGTTGAGTGAGATTTTCGTATATTGGCTCAAAACACTGCTTTGATGAATCACTGAAGTTTCTTTTCATGTTACTCTTCTGTTGCAAAAGAGCAGGGTTAGAAGACAAATCTACTATAATTGCAGTGTACAATTCAGCGAATTAGAATATTGTTGATATCTGCTAATTATAAACATTATTTCAAAACAAAATACTCCCTCTTTTTGACATCAAGACATGTTATAACAGTACTCCATGACTATTATATACACATAATATTAAGTGATTAGGTACTAAAGTAATACAATACCTTCCTCTTCACTTGAAGTCTTAGGGCAGCCATGAGGAAGATATGTTAACTGAACTTTGCGATTTATGCCTGAGAAATGTCCATACCTTAAGTGGGAACAGGGAAAAATTAGAGGGGAAAAGGGAGAGAAATATTTTAAATATTTTCCTCCAAAACTGCTAAAATCCTGTAATAGGATATAATAAATCTCTGTTAGTCAATGATTTGTGCATTTGACCAACATTTATTGAAGCACTCCTTAGAATAAACATTAACTCAACAAGCACAGAATTAGCAGAAATAACAACTGTGCTAAAATGAAACATCTTAAAATATTCACTATTTCTGTTTTTTACAACACTGAACATACCCCCCACTGAACCCTCCCCCCACCAGCACACAGCGCTGGACATGGCACAAGTAATTTATCTACTCAGATCCAAAATTACAGCGGCTATCAGTATCCAGAAATGGGTATCACAGTATAGATGGCCACTAGTTTTATAGCCCTTTAAGTCCTCAAGCAAAACTCAGTATATAAAACGATTATTACAAATTTTTAATAATAATTGCCTGTTCCCTGATTCTTTTTAAACTAAAAACTCCTATTACCATTTCACAGTCTAAGATCCCAGATCTTTAACAACCTTTGAAGCCTTATTCTTTTCTGTTGTTTTCTTTGGTTGGTTGGGCTTTTAAAGTATTTTTTAAATTACTATATATTTCAGGCTTAATACACAACAACTTTTTTATCTTCAATTCTCCAAGTTTGCTGTAAGTAGACAAGTAAGCATGGTGCAAGCTCCTACTGGCTCTATCAGACATAATTATGTCACACTGCAAGAAGCAGATCCTGCTTACAAGTACATTCATTTTAAAAACATGCAAGAAGACATTATTTGACATCAACGAAAGTAACCTTCTCTTGTTGCACGTATACTGAGACACTAGATACAGCAATAAGTTAAATTAAAAAGAAGAAAGAAAACAGTGATGGCCTATTTCAAACATGACATCCCTTCTCTTCAAAAACTTTGTGCTTGAATTATTTTATTATTATGTAGTTGATAACATTGCAATCCACAGAGTAACTGGTGAAACAAGTCAGAACAGCCAATATTCATTCATTGCTATGAAGCCTGAAAATTAGACACTTACATTTCTAACACAGTCTTTAGCTGTTCAAGTTTTGCTTTACTTTCTTCAATCTCAGAATCATTGTTTTGCCCAAGTTCTACAAGGAGCTGCCTGGCTATATCAAGCACTTCCTAAAGGAAGGAAATAAAGGATTTCATTAAATAAACAGATTTCTACTTACAAAATCTTATAGCAAAAAAAAAAAAAAAAAAAAAAAAAAGACAAACTTGCCTGCAACTGTTTTGGTTTTTTCAATTTCAGTTTTCCAGATTTATACCCATCACATTTTTCAAAGAGCTCAAAAAATCTTTAAGATAAAGAAAAGTAATTTTAAAAATTCAATAATAAATAAATTACTACTACTTGAACAGAAGGCTCTTAAAGTGATCTAAAATTACTAAATTTACAGTGTTTGAAAGTCAGGTTAGGACCTGCAGTAGAGAGGCCAAATCAAGTTTTATTCAAATGCCATCTCCCCAGAAAGTCTTCAATGCATTATGGAAATAAGAGCACCAAAAATGTTCTCTTACTAATTTGCTAAGTAGTTAAAAAAAAAAAAAGAGGATATTCTATATATTTGAATGATATATTATTTGAATATACTCTATAAATTCTTAATCTTCAATAATGATCCTGAACAGAAGCAGGAATCAAAAACACCAAGTGAGCAGTGCTACACTTCTTCAGCATATTCTGAATGCAAGAATATAGTCTCAAAATAAATAACTCCTTTTTACTGAAACTGCACCTAGTTCCAGGTTAATTATATAAGTCGTCTTATGAATGTCAACATAAAGATGGCATCTACCAGAAATTCAGAGTCACTAAACTTTGAGAAAAACAATTAGCAAAATATGACGTTGCATACAAGAATAATTACGATAAATGGCAGAAGGTGGAAGTCATGGCCTAATAGAGAAGTAGAAATACTCTCTGCTGCATTATTTTTAATAAAGACATTTATAGACACAAATGCATTTTCCAAAAAATCAAACAGGATTGTTCACAAGGCACAGCATGTGTTGAAGGAAATCTGCACAAGCAAGCTGACACTCCTGTTAGAAAGAGAGGTGCACACTTGTAATTATTTGCATTATCTAAAACTGTTAGGTTTAGACGGAAACAAAACAAAAAGCGCCTTGCAACTGTGCAATTCCTGGTTAATTCACTGCTTGCTTAGCCCCAAAATCTTATACTCTAAAACATGGAAAATAATTTTTACCAAGATTCTATTTACCTCTGATGTTTTACTTCCATTTTCATTTTTTGCTTTGGTGTTCGATCCCCGTGGCGTATTACAGCTATAACACATCTAAGCTCCATCCTGAAATTTCAAGAGTTGTATTTCACAAGTCTGTACACAAGGGTCTTTAATATTAAACCAACCACAATCAAGACAATTTACAAAGTTGTAGTCATCTGACACATCTACAGAAGTGATGGAAGCATACGAAAGAATATAAAGGTTAACTGAAAATGATGCAAGGTATAAAATATAAATACTGATTTTAGGACTTAGGTAACTATAGAATATCTATTTTAAGTAGTTTTTAAATCAACGATTTTGAGGATCATTAAATGAGAGAGCATGTTTATTAGAAGCGCATATTAAGTTGGTGCTGGAACAACAATTAGCAGCTGAAGCTATGCACAACAGACGCTACACTAGAAAATCTGCTGTTCTATACTCAGCTTGACTAAGGGTGAGAAACTCTGACTGCTGGTATAGCAATTGTGATTCCTTCCTTGTTTTCAGCACACAAAACAAGCATTCATAGGCCAGTGTGGGCACACCTTGTAAAGAGAAAAAAAGATTCACACAAAAGTTACATTGGGAGTTTGCACAATTCAGGTGAAACTACTATTTCCTTACATTGTTCCAGAGGTAGTTGGCACAATTGGAATGTCTTCAGCTTCCAAAGGAATTGACCATGGTATATGAAATTGGGGAGCAAGTTCTCTCATTATGATATTTCTAAAATAAGAGTTTAAAATAAAAATACAAATCAAGTAAGTTTAAAGCACAGCTTTTACAACACATGCCAACTCAAAACCAAACAGATTATATATATATATATGCATTTTTATTGATGTAGTTTTGGAGTATCAACAGCCGCAAATGTATGTTCTTTTTTTAATTCCATAATAAAGACCATTTAGTAATTTAGAGCTACAGTGACATTAGACTACTGGCTCTGTTTTTTTAATGAACTTCAGCTTTTCAAATCCAGTTCCTAGAAGAGTTCCTTGGATAGGAATTTGTCTTGTTCATTTGTATATGCAAACAATTGGCTTCACTGCCTAACTAAAAGTGCCTAATAATCACCAAGCCATTCTTATCAAAGAATTAATTGCTATCTTTTACCAGTAGTTTCTCAAAAGTTTCTGTGATAAAACTGGGAAAATAAGTAATCTCCCATATTAACTATAAAATGACAATGCAGTTTCCTCCTCAAGAATGGCATATCTAATGTTCTCTTTCACAAATATTTCATCAAAATCCACAGAACCTCAGATTTTTATCTACATGAGAAGCAGTAACAGAGGGAAGAAAAAGTCCATCCTAAAGCAGAATAAGCCAAAATTCCTAAAAATCTTGAAGAAACTTGCAAAATTCTTCAAAAAATAAGATTCCAGACAATTAGATAATGCAAAAAGTAATGCTGTAGCTCATTAGTGAAATCTTACCGTAAAGATAATCAAAATGGGCTTAGCCTACTTTAAGGACATTTCCTTGGCATAGAGTTCTATACCCAATTTTGTATGATCCCACATTATACCTTTTTTGCCTCCAGTGGCAGAGACAAGACGGCGACATAAAAGACACCTTGATTCTATTTCAGTTTGATTTTACATGTGTGCAACCCATAAATGTATAAGTACACACCAATTTCAGATTAAGGACAATGTACAGCAATTCGGACACATTAAACAGCAGCAATCACAACCATCCAGCAGTACTCCACTACTTGAAAAGATCTTCAGCTATCTTTAAGAACTTAACCTTGCTTTCAAAATACTTATGCAGTTAGCTTAAAGCACTTTTAAACACTCAGATGTTTGGGATGATTTTAGGAATAAGGAATTTAGTTCGTACTTATTTATTGACTTACGATTCTCTTTAATTGTACTTTTTAATTATTTATGTTATTTACTATTAATGTGATATTTTGTTTTTAATAAATAATTAATAGCAATAAGAAGTAATAATAATAAAAAGAAATAATTAATAGTAATAAGTAAATAATAGTAATAAGAAATTTGGCAGTATATAAACTACGGTAATATGCAAGGGAGTTAATAAGCAAATCTGAAATAAATCAGAAAACTCTTACCCCAGTATCTTAGCACAATCATCATAGTATTTCATGGAGTTTTTCACAAAACTGAAGCCATTCACATCACAAACATAGGACTGTCCATTAGCACGTAGCAAATCAAAGCCACAAACTGTTTGCTGTTTTAAAGAATAAAACTTCAAGTGACTTAGAATTGCATATTCTAAACAAACTTTATATTTTAACAGGGTATTAATCAATAAAAAAATGACACATTTTACAAGAAGTATCTTATGTAAGTTCCATGACACCCTCATGGAACCCACGTCACCCAAACATCTTCCTGTTTTTAACTTTCTATCCCCAACTTGATTTTATACTTCCTACCTATCCCTAGCAATATTAGTATTGAAGGTCATGTTCACATGAGCATGAACTTCAAGACTTACAGCAGCCATGGGCCTACAGGTCCCCCTTTCACAGTGGTTACCCACTATAAATAGCTTTTAAGGACGGCAAGCAAGAAATTTTAAAAAAATTTAAAAACCACTTTTGTCAAAATTTGACAAAATAGTTTTTACATTGACATCTATTGACATTATTAGCAGAGGATACTAGAAGCTATTTCAACAGATTACTTTTTAAGATCTCAAAACAGACTTTGCTGATAGAGCTCACACCCTACAGGCTCCAGAATGCCATCACAGCCACACACAGGTTAAAGAGACAGACTGAAAGCCTTTTTATAAAACAGGTGAAAGGAGGGTAAGAGACTGAAGGAAGTTTTGTACAAAAGAACCCTTATAACTATATAGCAATCTTGAAATTATACAAAAATGGAAACTATCAAATTATTATCAATTTATTCAAATAAGTACTTAATCACGTCAATACCAAATTAACAATTGTCTGTACCTGGTAACAGAAGTTACAAAAACTTCACCGAAACCGTGTTTTGCCAACGTAGAAACTATTACCAAAATGTGTGAAAATATACACAAAAAAGATACATACACTGTGGGCTAGCAAAATACAACAGCAACATGTAAATTTAGGGAACTAATGCAACACAAGCAACTTATCCAGAGCTTTTCAATACATTAAAGAAAGAGTCCTTCTTGATTAAAAAAAGATGTAGAAATGGAAGTTCAACTTTTCACCTTAGAAGGAGTTCTGCAGCAATTACCACTGCTGGATCATGCACTAAAACTCTATGGAAGTTTCATGTAACAAACAATTAAATAACACTAAATGTTTGATCAGACAGGAAAGCAATCAGCTTACCTTAAAGGCAAGGCACACCTTCCAAGCAATTAACTTCTCTCTTGCATTCAGGATGACTGGATATCTCACTTCTTTTCCTTCGCTGTCTCTTTCTACTTTGCCATCTAGAGCTGGAGACTTTCGGGCCTCAGCATGAGCATAGTCTGGACCTACTGTGTACACCTGTATTGAAAAAACAGGAGCTCTTGATCCAGTGTATTTAAATTATGTTGCATAAATTTGCAAAATATATGCCTATAACTCAAATGTGACAACAACGTTGAAAGATACTAGCTGCTTTTGTCATTGAAAAGGTCATACTAAAATATCTTCCTCAGTGGCATTCTCTGCCTGCAGAGAACACATATCATTTACTGACAGCCTAGGATAAAAAGAGAAAGAGAGTCATTATAAAAATTCAATTAATAAAAAATAATTTCTCAGTTATGATGGTACAGAGATGTAAATGTTTTCTTCTCCAAAACACCTGCAGAACCTGAAGAACCAGTTAATTTGAGACTTATTTCAGTTTACTTATCGAAATCTGGCTGCAGGACTAAGTGATTGTCTTAATTTAAAAAGTATGTTTATGTTTTATACAGGACAAAACAAAGTAAGGATCTTCCCAGCTTTAAGATGACAAGGCAGGAGCTTGAGAAAACAATTCTGCTATCTCTACTGCAGTTTTGATGCTCACTGAAGGGTTTGGGGCATATACCAGGAGAGATTTGTCAGAAGCTCTCAAAAATAAGCTAGAGTTTCTTCAATTAAAAAACAAACTCCACGCATTGATTAAAAACTTAAGTCAGCTAAAGCATATGAGTGCCAATACTGCCAACTCAGTGAATTCAGGCAAGTGGATAAGTTTAGTGGAACAGCCTAATATAAATAGTCTTGAAAAAAATTCATTATTTATTTGAGATGTTAAAAGCCCACTGCTGCTTGATGGCTAATCACTACAACTAGTCCCTACCCCTCAAGCCATTTGCATCTCTTCTTGTTGTAAGAAATTCTGCGGGAAATTTATAAACCTCTTACACAAACATCTGTAAACACAAATTAACCTACTGCAAAGTGTTGCACAGAATAATCTTCAGAAGAGTACACCAGTGCATTTTTCTGAGAACATGAAAAGAGTATTGCCCTCATGCACCACTGAGTGATACCAAGCTGACTGCAAATAATAATAGGGCTTTTTGGATTAGACCTCACATTCTCTACACCTGCACTTTTTTGTCTTAATATGGTTCTCTCTTACATATACTGGTAAAACATTGGTTTCACATGTTTTGATATGAGCTTAAAATAGCCAAAATGAACACAAAGGGAAAGGAAGTAATCTTCACGCATGGTTGGTTTAACACTTACTTTGTTATCCCCTGTTTTAGCATTCTCTTGTTACCTAATCTTTACCTCTGTTAAGAACTTAAATGAATGAAAGAGGGAAAATTATTACAGGTAAGGTCCACAAAGGTTATTTTCTTTGACTCCATATAATTTTAGCAAGTAACTTTTGTTTATTAATTAGCATACTAAGATCTACTTCAGTTAGATTCTTTGTAATCTTTAACCTTCAGATAAAATATCTAGGCAGCATCTGTTACCATGGGAAAGAAGATGCTGTTCTGGCACTAATACAAAAAAGAAAGACAATATGTTGGGTAGCAAGCCTCCAGCACTTGATTCTAACAACATCAGCACAGCTGCTCTACATTACAAGTACTATGTTTAGCTAGAATCAGAATTGCATTCTTTACTCATGAACTGTATTAAAACTCAATTTAAATAATCCTTGACCAAGATATAATATTACTTTTAAAGCTGACAAGCTCTTTGAGCACTTCATTGTTCTAAATGTAAAGAAGAATGTGCAGTTGTCGTACCTTCACATCAGTTCCATCTGTAGGCATGAATTCCTCATAAATATAAGAGCCTGTTTTCCTCACACTGCTTTCAGGAGAATAAACACTGCTTCTGCTGCCAATCTGAAAGATGTATTTTTCCATTAAAAAACTCATAGGGTTCTACTTGAGAAACTTTAAAACTATCTAAAATAACACACTTGTACTGCAAAAACACTTACCAAATGAACAAACTTTTGACCATTGCCAAAAGATTTTTGTAAGATTCTAGAAGTACATTCATGGTGTGCACTAAGAATCTGCCGTAGCTAACCATCAACTGCAAGAAACACAGGCCTTCATTCAATCTAAATGTTCTCCTGAAATTTCTCTGATCTGCCACTATTCCTAAGCAAGAATTACTCTACAATCCTGTTAGACATCTAAAGCTTTTCAATAGCTTTGGCACCATAATCTCACCTTTCGAAAGAGCCTCTGGCTTCCACCTCCAGCAGATGTTGGATAATAAATATAAACATTGTGGTCCTCAGCACTAACTGGCTTTTCTACAAAGGGCTTCTGGAAAATTTCTCCATTCACTTCTACATGATCTTCTCCTTCAATCAAGTTGCATTCTAAAGAACAGTGCAAAGAACAGAGCTGTAACAGTACACTAATGGCATACAATTATTAAGAGATCTACATTAATTTGCAGGTTGAAATAATAATATTCTATTACATCTGTGTTTCTCTGATTTGTTACTGACTGCACAATGACAGATGATCACATGCAGATTTGTTTCCTGCACCATGTCTATATTATGTTATTTAAATACTATGTTCCAGAATTTCTGTTGATTCCCTCAGTGACAGATAGGAAATTGTCTACTGCAGGTGTATAAGCTGCATAAGTTGGTGTATTTTTGAAACGTTTTTAAGAGAGGGAAGCACTATTTGTCTTTTTTTTCAGTGTCTTTCTCTGAAATAGCAGGGAGCTGGCAAGTGAACAGTACACACAGTGTAGTGTCAGATGCCACAGCACCTTCCATAGGGTTAGAACTGTCTCATACCATGTGATAAATGCATCCTGCATATAAGATTAGGTCCCCTAGTATCAGCAATCAGGAATCTGGTATTCAATACTCGTTACTCAATACTGTAAACAGCAGCTTTTATTTCACTTCTGAAGCACAAATGTGTCTTTTTTTCCCCTAGATCACGCAGACATTGTAATGCAAATTCCCTTGACCTGTCATTGCAATCTCTTACTGTTCCTTAAAGTCTTCATTTTAAGTAGAAAAACTTCAGTCTGTTTGCAGGTACACAAAAAATTAATTCCCATTTATATTCATAGTACAGTATCTGCAGGTATATCTAAAACAGATTTCAAATATATGGCTGCTTATATTCAGAAAGGGAAGAATTCAATGGCCTGACTGACTCGTTTCTGTCAATATTACTTTCCTAAGGAAAATTACTAATAATTGTGGTTAGTAGAATATCCTGGATGCTGCTGTCTTTGGTGACATATTAGAAGCTCAGTTTGAATAAGGAGGCCCTTATATTCTAGTTATTCTATGATGTCTGTAAGATGTATGGTGTCAGAATCATACTTCTTAGTTGCGTACTTGTACAATCTTTGGCTGAGATGGAGTTAATTTTCTTCACAGCAGCTGGTATGCTGCTATGTTTTGAACTTGTGACAAGAAAGTCCTCATATTTTTGGTAATACTGAACAGTGCTTACACAGCCTCAACCTCTTTTCTTTATTACATACTGTCCCCCACAGCCAGTAGGGGTCAATCCACAACACTTCAAATGCTGGATAAGAAATTAAACTGCAAAAATTAACTGCCTAGGCGGTGAAATCTAACTTTCCGTTATGTTCATGCTGTTCTCCAGGGGAAACAAAGAGATGCTAATGGATGATATTTTTTCTCTGTTCTTTTTACCTTGGGGATTGTTTGGATCACGGTTAAGAACTGCATAGCGAGGAAGTAAAATGCCTTCAGCTTTAAGAATACTATAGACTTCTCTTCTAGAAGAAAAGAACAAATATTGCACAATGAGCCAGGAAATCCTGCTAATATTTGCACTTTACAATCCATGAGTACAGGAGGAGCAAAACAAACACTAATTTTTTTTCTAATCACACAGGGTAAGATTACATATACTCTATTTACAAATACAATGCTATAATATAATGCTGGTCACTGACACAGCTGTACCTTTGCAGTGATCTCTTCAACATCAATAAAAATGCATTTTGCAATGCCAGTACTTTCCTCTCTGGCTGTGCAATAGACATTTGCACAAAACAACTGTCTTGTTAAATCAGATTTTCAACTGTTCATTTTAAGTTTATACAGCACAGTAACCGAAGGTATCCAAAATAGGAGGTCTGCTCACTGTTCAGAAGGCTCCAGTGTTTATATATTTTCGTCACCATTGTTTTATTAATGTTCGTTATGCATGACCTCAGCTCCAAAAGAAAATTTGCTTTCAATAACCACATGACCTTTGAGTACCAACAACTTCTGTTAAGTATCACCTTTACAGAAAAAAAACCTACAAATCACATGAATTCTACAATTTTCTGAGCTTGTACAGCTGCTATACATACCTATCCCTATATGTAGTTTGAGAGTTTGAACATTCTTATTTGCTAAGCTTTAGAAAAATGTATCACCAAATTTCTAACCTGCTAAATCTTCAGACATATCAATGTTAAAAACAGCAAAAGAAAAAAACCACACCTTAAGACGCATCCCAGAAAACTATGCATACATTAATAAGGTGTAACGTTCACTGTAATTTTATTTAAACTACTGTACAATCATGGAATCATAGGACGATCTGAATTAGAAGAGATGTTAAAAATCATCTAGTTCCAAACCCTCCATCATGGGCAGGGACAATACACTGGAACTGTTACTTATGCAATAATGACAAATTTTTACAGTCTCTGGCAAAAATGGCTTGCTTTAAAAGGTGATTAGTGTTATTTACCTGTCTTGTATGTGATACTGCATATTCAAGTCATTGATTATGAATGGATTCCTGAGTTTTGCATAGGCTACTGCTTTGTCCAGGGGAAACCCTAAAATATTTATTAAGAAAAACAAATTAAAATTACAAGACACATTACCAGTAAATAGTTTAGAACATGAGATCACTGTTTCCACTGGCTTCAAACATATTTACTACTGCACAGGTATTCTTATATTCTTAAAAATCAGCTATATTATATTAAAGAAGATAAAAGAATCACTTTCTAGGAAAATCCAATGAAACTGCAAGACAAAAAACCTAAAAGAACTTTCAAAGGACTTAAATAATTTAGTTGTCACAAGTATTTAGGTATTATTACAAGATTTACCTTTAGAGTGAAAAGAAATGAGACAGTCACATAAAGGCCAGTTTTCTACTGGCTCATTCAAAATAACATCCTCTTCAAATATCACCACAGTTATATACTTAAACATGGAGAGGCGTTCAAGAATTTCTTTCATTGGTTTGGACTTTGACTTCTTAGCCATTGAACAAATCCCAACTACGATTTGTCTTTCCGGTGGCTAGAAAGGAGGTGGGGGAAAGGAAAAGCAATTATTATGTGTCCTCAAAACACAACAGGGTTTTAGCAGTACAATATTAGAACAGGTATTTTCTCTTAAAATCTGTGTACTACTTTTAATTTACTTTTTAATCAGGTAAATTGCTAGCAGATAACAAAATGCAGCATAACAGCATAAAACACTGCATCCTCACAAAAAATGCCTCAAGTGAAACTGTGGCATACAGTTCACCTACTTATGGCTTACTCTGAAATTAACTAGTAATTCATTTTTCAATTATGTAATTTTTTCATGTCTAATTAACAGCCACAAGGCCTCTCATCACCTAATATTACAAGTGAATTATGGAAAGGAAAATTAGAAAACAAGAAACTACTTTTCTAGACTTCTGAACTATTGAGTGCATAAACGGTTTCACTTTTTTTTGCACACTCTATATTTACTTTCACATTAAACTTTCAATAATTCTTTTCTGTCAGTGGTATTTCTAAAGGCAACAGCCAACCTACTCTGCTCAATAGAGAGAACAAACAAAAAGTCCACAGAGCAATCCTTTAATTTATGCTTTTGCTTTCTGAAAACCTAGCCAGCTACCTTCCCTTTCCAAAACAGACTCACTAAATTGAGCTACCTGAGCTGGTAATTTTGCACTGGTACTCTGGATTTCCAAGTTACTTTGAATCATGCGAAGTCTTTAGCAATGCTGTCTTGCATTTAAGCTTTTTAGACTTATTTACGATTAAAAATCGTAAATTAAAATGTAATCTATTCCATAAAGAGCAATGTTGCAAGAAGTACAAACAACAAACAGTTAAAAAAATGACACGATGACTTAAGCATAATAAAATTAAGAGTTTGTCTCAAGCAAGCTAAAAATTGGTGAGCACATTGCTCAAACACAATTCAGAACACTTTATAAGGATAATAAATGAAGGTATAATTTAAGATTACTTAGTATGCACTTTCAATATAGAATAATATTCTATATTGAATAATGTTATAAATGTATGACATGTTGTTGGCTCTTTGCAAGTATTGGGATAAATGCTATATGTACAATGTTAAAATAGCATTTCCATATGGATATAATCTTTGTTAATAGTAAAGTTTAGTCATAAGTTTTTTAGAGATAGTATGCTTAAACTACCTGCCCAGTCAAGATAACAGCCTGTGAACAGGTGATGGGGGCCCCACAGCTGACACAACAATTATCAACGCTCACCAACTGGGACCACCACCCAAACTGAGAAGGATAAGGGGAGAAATAAAACCACAAGCCAAGAAACACGCATGCTCTAAAAAGGCAGACCCAAGGAGTGGCCATGCTAAACAGTTCCCAGAAGCAGTTGACTATGCATGAAGGTCTATGAATATGTAACTAATGGATGGATTGTGAAATACATTTAAAGGGGTGTTCCCGAAGCAGTGGTGTGCTCCTGGCAGCATGCCAAGCACCTGGTCATTTTAACCCTTTGCTTTATGTATGTCCCCTACTGTCTTTTTATTAAACCTTTTAATTCTCTCAAGACAGTGAGCCCTGTTTTTAACAAATAATATGTACTTTCAAGAAAGAATAATAAAATAAAAATCAAAAGTAAACTATGAAGCAGTTGACAGCACACAAAAGAAAAATTCCCAATAAATGTTTTTGCTTCCAACTATCCAAATAAATAAAACAGAGGCTTATGCCACCATCAAGTTCATTCTCAGAATCCAAATCAAGTCTGCAAATCATGCACATCAACCTCAGTTGCCCTGAAACTCTCTAATATCAAGCACATCTACTTCATAGTTCAAGCTATACTTAATTTTCCAGTATCCTTCTTTTCCAAGCATTACTGACAGATCATTATCTGAACATGAATAATTTCTCAGTTCAGAACACCATTTCAGTACTAGAGTTACATGAGCTAATGCCATTTTAATAAAACAACTAAACACTGAAAAATGTTTTGAGAAAATATTTTTAGAAACCATTTTTGAAAAAAGATTTGGAAATGAAAAATAATGCTTCAGAGAACAAAGAATAGTAAATGAGTGTCCCTACAATACCTACAGAATCATACTCTTCCTCCTCTTCTTCCCCATGGTCATAGAAGTGTTCATAATCTGTAGATCTGGCTGAATCCAACAATCCTTCTCCATCTTCTCCACCTACAAAGAATCTGGGAGGATCATTCTCTGTCGCATTAACAGACATGGTTACAAGACCTATAGAAATCTACGTAAAAATTGCAGGCACTCTGGCAGGTGAGATCCTGGGCATGTTTCCTACTGACTTGGGGACGCCAAAGTCCCCTGCTCTTTGATGTTGCTTGTGCAGGCTTCCCACTGTGATTGCATTGTCTACCAGGCACTGTTTAACTCGTTATCATCTGCTCATTACTGATTAGAGTTGCTGCTCCAAGAAACCCACAATGTGCTGCTACTTCCCTGAGACAGTATGACTTTTTAACCTACAAGAAAAAGACAAAAAAAAAAAAAAAGAAAGAAACACTTGATAAAGGAAGATAAAATAAACTCACCTCATCCAGAAAAAGTGTTTGGACAATTATGTACCTCTGAGCAAACCACAAGAAATAAAACACTGCACACCACATACAGTCTACACTTTTACATTTATGTTTAGGGCATGCATGGGGAATAGTTGCAAAATTATTATCAAACTACTGATGCATACATTTTAGAAACAGATAATATAACTCACAGAATGAAAAGCTGGCAAATGCATTTTTTCCTAATTTCAGAAGGCTTAAATGGAGAGTATATATTGTACATGAAAAATACAATAAAATATTTACAATATTTAACCCACTATCCATATCATCGGCTCTTTATTCTGCAGAAGTCCTGTGATCAAATGGCAATGGCAAATAGTAGTGCTAATGAAAAACATAATACCACCATTAGGACTATTAAAAAACCCCCTAGTCTTAAAACTCGAGTGAATCTTTCCCATGAAAACATAATGTATTCTATTTTCATAGGAAAGATTGCAACAGCTTGCAACAGTGTTCCCGTATTTTCACTCTGAAAAATTAAAAATTATAGAGATGGACACAAGCATTGCCTTCTGAGAAAAGGACTTCTAACTACTAATGTAGCAGTGAACACATATTTAACCTGCCATGTGAAAATAAAATACTGGCAAAATAACTTGTACACAGAAACAGACCCACAGATCAGGCATCTGTTGTTTTAAGAAGGTAACTGATATTGTGAGATGTATATGGCTTCATAATATTAACTACAATGCATCACTACTACTTAGAAAATTAACATGCAGTTACTTGTTTAGAAGCTCATCTGATCCAAAGGGTTAGGTTGTTTATTTGTAGGTCATTACGCAAGTGCCATTCAACAGTGATGTCTCAGCAAAACTGAATTTGGTTTCAAATATCAGTCAAAATTACTTTGGCTGTCCTATGAACTAAGTGAAGCAATAGTAAATTCTCAGTAGTGGTCAACCATTCATCTTCCTGTAAAGGGGGATGGTAAGCAAAGCAAAAGTTGCCCAGAAAGAATCTGTCCTAATTCAGAGGCTAGGTGTGGGTCAACAGTACTGTCCCGGCTTTGGAGACAAATTTCAGGAGAAAACGCCCTAGAATGAGCATTTCCTTTAAAGAAAAAAAAGCCCTTTAATAACTCTCTTTTCTTCTGCCAATGAGAGAAATTGATACCAGCAGTTGAAAGTGAAACAAACAAACAAACGAACACCCCCAGTTATTAACAACTACAAAAAACCAAAAACAAACAAGCAAAGTGTGCCCACAAGGCATAGAAAAGGATTGAATAAATACTAGATATCAATTCCCAGAAACCTACCCTCCACACATCCAGACATCCATCAAAAGCAGAACACAAACCAACCAATCAACCAACCCACCAACCAATCAACCAACCAAAAAACCTCAGAAAAATGCCCGGGGGAAAAAAAAAAAAAAAAAATAGGCTGATAGCGTGACCCAGAAAACAAAACAGAAGCTGGTCACTTTTGTCTCTGGGCAGGGGAAGAGGAGATTGCATAGCAGCCCAGAACAGAGCACATGGAAAAACTGAGTTTCTGGTGTGGGTCCTCCCCTCGCAGAAGCCGAAGTTGGTGGATTTTAATGTCCTTTCTCATGCTGGTTCAGCTACTCTGAGGTCTCTGGCTCAGTGTGGTCCTGCCAGCTCCCCAGACAGGCCGAAAAGAAAAACAAGCCAAGCCCAAAACAGTTCAAGGGAACAAAAAGCCAGTAAGTCGCTGAGAGGATTCCTCCAGGCTTGGGGAAGGGAACTGAAAAACAAATCTTCTTGCTTCAAGCTAGCAAAAAAACCGATCCAACAAAAAGAGGAACGTAACGTCTGGAGCACCCGCAGAGAGAGAGATTTAACAGAGCCCGCGCCCAGTGTACCCAGGCTCTGGCCCCGCCCCCTGAATAATCTTAATGACACTGCAGACATTTCTGGGCATAAAGCAGATGATTAGGGAATAAAGTATCATGATAAAATCACCCCAAGACAAATACAGAAACTTCAGATCCAGAAGTTGAAACTGAGCTCTGAGCATAAGGATCCTGGGCTCACAGAAGAGGATTAAAAATGTTTATTTCTTAAACTAATTTGCTATGTATCTGTTGTCCTTCAATTCTGCACACAAAATATTACTTTCCCTTAGAATGTGAAACTGTAGCTGTTTGCCTTTCAAACAATAAGAAAAAGATGAAATTTCAAATACGTAATTCATCTGACTGTCACAAGAGTTAGAAATTGGGTGTTCAAGTAAATTAATCCTATTTATGACATGGTAAGAAAGAGTGCTTTCCAAATCCTATTTCTAGAAAGCTTCAGAAAAACACAGATTACTGCCAACATGGACTGTGAACTAAACCAGAATTTTATAAAGGTATTAAAACCAAAAAAGACATCCCCCAACCTCTAATAAAGCTAAAAAATTAAGTTCCTCTTGTATTACCTTCCATCCCACTATCCAAAATCTGTACATTGGCAACCAGTTTCTCAACAGCTTTCTAAAAATTAAGATTTTCTCAGAAAGAAGAAAGAACAATGACTTGAAACAAGCAAGTTGGAGATCTTAAAACAAATCCTGGGCCTTCTTTCCCCTACCTATTTCTGCAGTACACTTTGTGAGAGCAGCAGAAGTTATGAAGTTTGTGTACAATTGGTGATTGGTTATTTCATGGGGATACCTGGCACTAACCAAGCCTCTCTAGCCAAAAAGGATTGCTTCTCAAAGCAAATAAAACCCATACAGACTGAAGGGAAAAAGCAATATATCATCTACAAATGACACAAAGATATAACCTGACACACTTACTTCTCCAACAGACCTATCTGAAAACACATTATTCTGCTACCTTCCTTATTCAAGAATCTGGAGATTAGTGTTACGAGCAGCAAGTACATTGCAGTAAGGCTTCATGTGCAGAAAACAGACTTTGAGCAGTTCACTTAGAATTAACAGATTATTTTCCCCAAGATGCACATTTTTTACCTGTTTGAAGGCAAATAAATAACTAGACTGCTACTCCATACTACTGTCACTAGGCCCCAGAGTTTTCGTACTGTTTGTAAAACTAAAACTGAAGGCTATGGATCAGAAAAGGATAATGACATTTTTCAGGCTTATAAATTACTGCATGAACTCACTTTTTTTTTTTTTTGCATATAAACTGGCATTCTGATGGTTGTCAGTTTATCTCCCTGACAGCAGATACTATAAGCTACTGTCATTACCATAAATTTATGTCAGGATACATTTAATAAATTATCTATTTTTTAGAATTAATGCTTTCAGAGATGGGAATTAAAATACTTTCTCCCCAAATACTACAACAAAAATTGAGATTCCCTTCTTTTTTGTGATATGTGGAATAAAAATAAACCGAGATAAAGGATAAGCAAAGAGAAATAGTGACTGAAACTACAGTGAACAACTTAAACAAGTCTCCCAAACACCATCTACAGTTATCAGACATCAAAAATGCAGTAAGACCACACTTGAGTAAACACATGGTACTCTATAGCTATATGCCAAGAAGAAATAATAAATGGCAGAGTAAGAAGATGGAGCTGTCTTCCTGCTTCAGAAATACAATTAGTGCTGATTGAAGAAGCTTCCAGAACATGGTGCCCTATGCAGAATTCCATCTTGCTGCCCCTTTGTTGGGTGTTGGTTTTCCTTTCCTCTCTGCCTGTGGAATTTTTTCCCATAAACATGCACTAATGGCTAGGTCCTTGAGATCTTGAGATGCAGGGAGGGAGAGCCTCCCTGCTTTTTTGGGAGTTTCTCTCAGAGGGCAAGGGGAAGGGGGTGGTTAGAAGACTAGAACCAGGTAAAGAAGGGCGGGAGGCAGTTGCTGGCTTCCTCGCTTTTGACTTCGGAGGAGAAAGGTCATTACTGCTAGCACTGCCATCCCAACACTGGGAGCTGCCTCTTCTGTTGCTGGACCCAGCACACCTGCTTGGACGTCCTCCCGCTTCAGTTTGCTGTTTTCCGAGCGTCCTGCCTCTCCTCCATCTCTTCCCATCTGGGACACAGCTCCCATCACCCCCAGCACCCCTGCAGCTGTGGGGTATCATCGCATCTGCCCCTGTCCACCAGGAATCTGCCACACCTCACTGCCAGCGGTGACAGTAACTGCACCAAAGGGAAAGTACCTGCACCCGATGATATTATACAGTGGCTGGTGTTGCTGATAGGCCTGTTCTACTTAGCATTCAGAGACAAGGGAATATTGGCTTAGATAACAACCCTGATACCCTCCCCAGGAAATAGAGGTGCTGCCCCAGAACCCGACCCTACCCCAGAGACTAGAGATGCTGCCCCAGAGCCTGACCCAGCCCCAGGGACTAGGGAGGCTACCCCAGAGCCTGACCCTGCCCCAGAGCCTGATGCTGCCCCACAGCCCACTGCAGAAATGAACCACCCAGAGTGGGTGGGGATTCTAGTGAAGGAGATAGGCCAGATGTTGAAGGAGCACTTTTCCCCAGCTGGTGAGAAACCCTCCCCCTGCCCTAAAGAGGGAGAGTCTGATGGTGCTGCAGTGGAACCTGTAGGTGTTATATTTGTCCAGCTCCCAGCTGGATCACAGGGGCAGCCACAGCCAGCAGCAGTTGCCCCTGTGGAAACTCGAAAATCTAAGATTAAAACAAGGCACCTAGATAATGGGGATCAGCCAGGAGGGTCCTCACAACCAGCAAGGGAGCCAGAGGCTGAGATCATCACCGAGTCCCTCTTACATGACAGTCTCCGTAATCTGCAAAAAGACATTGCAAGGCAGGGCCATGAGGCTTTTGCAACTTGGTTACTCCGGGTCTGGGACCTTAAGGGAACAGGTGTACAACTGGATGGTACTGAGGCCAGGAATTTGGGATCCTTGGCCCAGGACTCAGGTGTGGACCAGACATTCGTAAGGGAGCAAGGCCTCCTTTCCCTCTGGGACTGGCTTCTAATGAGTGTGAGAGAGAGGTTTGTCCACAAAGAGAGAATGCAGGAGCACCACCGTAGAATGCGCTGGAAGACCCTTGAGGAAGGGATCCAGCAGCTGAGAGAAGTGGCAGTATTGGAGGTACTCTTTGGGAGGGATGGACAGCATGACGATGACCCTGACAAGGTCAGGTGCACAGGGCAGATGTTGTGGAATTTGGCAACCCTGGGGCCATCTCAATATACCACCTTCATTGCAATGATTAATGCTGATGACCACCGAGAGACAGTGGGTTCTGTTGCCAACAAGCTCAGAAATTTTGAGAGCATGATGAATGGCCCAATGCAGGCCAATGTCTCTGCTGTGGTCAAGGACCTCCAAGAGGTCCAAGAGGAGGTGAAGGGAATGAGAGGGTTGAGAGGTGAGATGAGGGAGATGAGGGAGGAGATAAGGGAGGAGATAAGGAAGATCAGTGTGGCAGCAGTGCGAGTCCCAGGGCCCAAATTTAGAACCCAACACACCCCAACCAGGGAGAGAGGGTACACCCCACAAGCTGACCTGTGGTTCTTCCTGCGAGACCATAGGGAAGATAGGGGGAAATGGGATGGGAAATCCATTTCTGTCCTGGCAGCATGAGTGCGTCAACTCAGGGAGGGAAATGCCAACCGAGGGAGCCACACTAAAATGAAGGTAGCCTCAACCTCCCATAACCAAGGTGCAGGGTATTATAGAAGGGAGGATGATCTGTCAGATCCCCTGGAAGGAACCTCCACTATGTATGCCCAGGAAGGAAATAAGAACCAGGGCTAGAGGGGCCCTGCCTCTAGCCAGGGAGAGGCATGGGATAACAGAGTCCATTGGACAGTGTGGGTGCAATGGCCTGGCACATCAAAGCCACAGAAACATAGAGTGTTAGTTGATACTGGTTCACAATGCATCCTAATACCATCAGAACATGTGGGGAAGGTACCTGTTTCCATTGTTGGGGTGACAGGGGATCACAGGAATTGACTTTGCTGGAAACTGAGATTAGCCTGACAAGGAAGGGGTGGCAGAAACATCCAATTGTAACTGGCCCAGGGGCACCATGCATTTTAGGCATAGACTTCCTCAGGAACGGCTACTACAAAGATCCAAAGGGGTTCAGGTGGGCTTTTTGAATAGCTGCTGTAGCGACAGAGAGCATTAAGCAGTTGAACACCTTGCCTGGACTGTCAGAAAACCCATCTGCAGTGGGACTCCTGAAAGTGACAGAGCAACAGGTGCCAATTGCCACCTTGACAGTGCACCACCGGCAGTACCGGACAAATCGAGATGCTGTGATCCCCATCCACAAGATGATCCGTGAGCTGGAGAGCCAAGAGGTGGTCAGCAAAACCCACTCACCCTTCAACAGTCCCATCTGGCCTGTGCACAAGTCTGAAGGGGAATGGAGATTGACTGTGGACTATGGTGCATTGAATGAAGTGACTCCACCGCTGAGCGCAGCCATGCTAGACATGCTGGAACTCCAGTATGAGCTGGAGTCCAAGGCAGCAAGGTGGTATGCCACCATTGACATTGCCAATGCATTTTTCTCCATTCCTTTGGCAGCAGAGTGCAGGCCTCAGTTTGCTTTCACCTGGAGGGGCGTGCAGTACACCTGGAACCGACTGCCCCAGGGGTGGAAACACAGTCCCACCATCTGCCATGGACTAATCCAGGCTGCACTGGAAAAAGGTGAGGCCCCAGAACATTTTCAGTACATCGATGACATCATTGTGTGGGGGAACACAGCAATGGAGGTATTTGAGAAAGGAAATTAGATCATCCAGATTTTGCTGGAAGCCAGCTTCGCCATCAAGAAAAGCAAAGTCATAGGACCTGCCCGAGAGATCCAGTTCCTGGGAGTGAAGTGGCAAGACGGACGGCACCAGGTCCCCACTGAGGTCATCAATAAGATCACTGCAACGGCTCCACCAACAAACAAGAAGGAAACACAAGCTTTCCTAGGTGCCATAGGCTTTTGGAGAATGCACATCCCTGAGAACAGCCAGATTGTGAGCCCTCTCTACCTGGTCACCCACAAGAAGAACGATTTCCACTGGGGCTCGAACAACAGCAAGCCTTTGCCCAGATCAAACAGGAGATCGCTCATGCTGTAGCCCTTGGCCCAGTCAGGACGGGACCAGGGATAAAGAACGTGCTCTTACTCTGCAGCCGGGAACCATGGTCTGTCCTGGAGCCTTTGGCAGAAGGTGCCTGGTGAGACTTGAGGCTGACCTCTGGGATTCTGGAGCAGAAGTTACAGAGGTTCTGAAGCCAATTACACTCCCACAAAGAAGGCAATCTTGGCTGCCTACGAAGGAGCTCAAGCTGCATCAGAGGTGATCGGCATGGAAGCACAACTCCTGGCACCCTGACTGCCAGTGCTGGGGTGGATGTTCAAAGGAAAGGTTCCCTCTACCCACCACACCACTGATGCCACATGGAGCAAGTGGATTGCCCTCATCACACAGCGCGCCCGTATTGGCAACCCGAATCGCCCTGGGATCTTGGAGATAATTACAAACTGGCCAGAAGGTGAAGTTTTTTGTCTTGCTGATGAAGAGGAGCAGAAACAAGTGATGCGGGCCAAAGAGGCTCCACCATATAACCAACTGCCAGCAGACGAAACATGCTACGCTGCTACGCTATATTCACCGACAGCTCCTGCCGCATCGTGGGGATGAACCAGAAGTGGAAAGTAGCTGTATGGAGCCCCACATGACAGGTTGCACAAGCTACCGAAGGAGAAGGTGGATCAAGTCAACTTGCTGAACTCAAAGCTGTTCAGCTGGCCTTGAACATTGCTGAGAGAGAGAAATGGCCAAAGCTCTACCTTTACACTGATTCATGGATGGTAGCCAATGCTCTGTGGGGCTGGCTGGAAAGGTGGAAAAAGGCTAACTGGTAACGTAGAGGAAAATCAATCTGGGCTGCTTTTAAGTGGAAAGACACTTGGATAGAGAAGCTACCCGTGAAAATCTGTCATGTGGATGCCCATGTTCCCAAGAGTCGGGCTAATGAAGAACACGGACACAACGAGCAGGTAGATCAGGCTGCACAGATAGAGGTGTCAAAGATAGACTTAGATTGGGAACACAAGGGAGAATTGTCCCTGGCTCGATGGGCCCATGATGCCTCAAGTCATCAGGGAAGAGATGCTACCTATAAGTGGGCACAAGACCGAGGAGTGCATCTTACCATGGACAGTATTTCTCAGGTTATCCATGACTGTGAGACGTGTGCTGCCATCAAGCAAGTCAAACGCATGAAGCCCCTCTGGTATGGGGGGCAATGGTCCAAATAGAAGTACGGAGAGGCCTGGCAGATTGGCTACATCACACTGCTTCAAACCCGCCAAGGCAAGCGCTACGTGCTGACCATGGTGGAAGCCACCACTGGATGGCTGGAGACCTACCCCGTGCCTCATGCCACTGCTTGGGACCCCATTTTGGGCCTTGAGAAACAAGTTCCTGGGAGGCATGGTACCTCTGAGATAATTGAGTCAGACAATGGGACTCATTTCAAGAACAGCCTTATAAGAACCTGGGCTAGAGAACAAGGCATTGAGTGGATGTACCATATTCCCTACCATGCACCAGCGGCTGGGAAAGTCGAACGGTGCAATGGCCTGCTTAAAACCACCTTAAAAGCGCTTGGTGCAGGGACTTTCAAGAACTGGGAGATTAATCTATCAAAGGCCACATGGTTAATGAATACCCGAGGTTCCACTAACCGAGCAAGCTCTGCCCAATCTGAACCCTTGGGAACACCAGATGGAGATAAGGTCCCAGTGGTACACCTGAGAGGCATGTTAGGGAAAACTGTTTTAGTGAACTCTGCCTCCAGCAAAGACAATCCTGTCTGTGGGGTGGTTTTCGCTCAAGGACCAGGTTGCATTTGGTGGGTGATGCAAAAGGATGGAGAGACCTGATTCATACCCTGAGGAGACCTTGTTATAGAGTGAACTATCTACGATACTGTGCCTGTAATTGCACGTATGTATATGATTTAAAAGTCTTAATTTGCTGTAGCATGTTGGCATGGGAAAAAATTCAGGGTGAATAACGTTGGGGGTTGGGTTTTTTGTCCCAGTTTAAAGAATTTTTCCCATTATCATGCTAACGGAGCCTGTCCGGTTACACCCAGGATCTTTTGACTCTAGACAAAGGGGTAGATGGGAGCTGGTTTCTGGGGGGGCGCGACTCATGCTTCCAGCGAGCTTGGAGGAGGAGGACCCCCGTCAGCAGTGCACGCGGTTAGAACAGAGGAGAGCCAGATGCTCTGCGATCAACTGCCTTGCATCTCCCCCGCTCCAGCCTCCTACCTCTGAGGACACAGCTAATCACCTGGATGCAAACGGTGAGCGAAGAGCTGCTCCCTCCAGCCTGCTCCCACCCGAGACACAGCGCGGCCACTGCCACCCCCCGCCCCTCTCACTCCCACCTGCTCTCCACAGCTGTGCAGGCTCTGCCACGTGTTACATCACCGGGAACAGACACAGGCCGAGTGTGTCCCCGGCTAAAGAAAGGATTGGAACTGAGTTATTTGTTCTGTTTTGTTGCTAATTTTAATAACTGCTGTTGTTTCTGCTTGTACGGTTAGATATATTACTAAAAGAGCTGTTACTCCTACCCCCTTATCTCTGCCTTATAGTTCTTGATTCAAACAATTATAATACTTGGAGGGAGTGGAATTAAATTCTCAATTTCAAAGAGGAGATTCTGCCTTTATTGGCAGACACCTGTCCTTCTAACCAGGACAATTTATTAGCTCCATTTCAAGGGAAGGCCCTGCTCTTCCCTAGCACACACATCTTTTCAAACCAGAACACCCTCGAGCATGCAAGTCTTCCCAGAACCATCTTTCTATACTAAGAAGGGAGCAGCAGCAGCAATGTAAGTGGCAGAGATACTTTATGTTAGATCTTGCACTTGGCGTGTGAGCATAAGCCTCATTAGACAGTGAATGTTAGACAATTATGTACTCATCTCAGACATTAATGACTGTACTGTAAGCAAGTCAAATCCCAAGCTTTATGTTGGAAGATACACTGACCTATTTCCAGAGATAGCATGAATAACATCTAGACAACCACCTCCCACTGTGCTATGACCTCTCCAGGTAAAATTAACTAGACTATGTTCTGTTTAAACCTCACCTATTACACAAGGCTTCTCTCTCATAGCTTATAGATTTAAAAATCTTCACCTTTTTTGAGAAATGTACCAGTGTTTTTAAAAAGACTTTCAACCAAATGTGTGGCCTGTCTACAACACAATGTCTTGGCCAAAAGCACAAAAAAACCCCCTCAAAAAATAAAATCCCAAAAAAGAATAAAACAGCATTCTAAATACATAAAATCAGAGATTTTGATAGCCTGTGCCCTGCATTCCAAGTTCTGTGCTTACTCCCGTGGTAATCTACAGATTTTTCTTTGAACAGAACATCTCTCAATTTCCACGAGAATATTCTAAAGGAATTCCAAGTATATTCTAGTCCTCGCTGTGTTAACAGATATATCCACAGTCTTCGTGTCCCCATTCCACATGTTTCAGCAGCTCAGGAATCCAGCCCCGGTGTTTCTCATATTTACGTAGACCCTAATAAAGATTACTATTCCAGTAACTGTCAGTAACAAATCAGCTCAACACAGCAGCAGTGGTCTCAGCAGTCATGAAAAACAAGCTCAAAGTTTTAACACTCACATTTTGAATACTAGTAAGAACATATACAACTCCTGTACAAACAGAAGCATTTCACCAGATTTTCCTCTTTGTCTCTGCAGCCATCGGAAGAATAGGCACTTTCTATACTGCACACTAATGGAAACTAATGGCACAAAACTATAGAAAAAGTGTTTCTTGTCAGTTTTCTCAAGAAAAAAAGACAACACATCATACAAAGTATTTTTAAATTACCCACCACTCAGGAAAACAACTTTTTAATATGCCATTATATCAAAACAGTGACATTTACATTGTGGAATTTATCAAACAAATAACAAAGAATCATAAGCAGCGCTCATCCGTTACATGATTCAAGGTGGAAGCAGAAGACAGGAAGACAGGATTAGTGGAGTCTGATAGCTGAGAGCACCAAGCACTGCAATCCCAAGAGCTCTCCATGCATGTGACACCTTTCTACAGATGATTCAAAAAATGGTAAAACTTAAATATGAGACTTTAGAACTACTAATAAGAACCCATACTAAACAATAGCATTTTTTCAGGTCTAACAAACAACAAGGAAGAGAGAAGAGACAGGATAGGCAAAAAGGAAAAAAAAGAGGGAAAGGATGCCAAACACAAGCTGCTGAAGAGAGTAAACCACACATGACTTGTTTGTTGCTGCACCTACAGATGTTGTTCTTTTCCACCATGCATCCTGTAAGATGCTGAGCAGTAGCTGTCAGCACTTTACAGAGATGGACTAAATCTAAAAAAAATTTATTGAGCAGCTCTATCCCAATATCTCTTAATCTCTTAACACAAAGAATGTTATAGCTACTGTCTGATAATACTTCTATATAATAACAAAACCTCAAGCCCAAACAACCAAAACAAACAAACCAACAAAACCCCAAGAAAGAAAAACCTGCAAAGAAACAAATCAAGCAATAATCACAGAAAATTCAAGGGGATATTAGGGTTTCAAATGAGTACTGGAATTTATAAAGTCCAAGTACAGTATATGAGGCTGAGAAAAACCTTCAGCTCTCTCCATCAAATACAAATTTCAACAGCTTTATGAAGTTTATCATTATTTTTAGTAACTCAGCTCTGCTGAGTAAGATTAAGCAAGGAACTCCACCGATGTGCAAACCAATAGACAAGAAAGAGTCTAAAAAAAGGCAACAAAGAAAAAAAAATATTATAAAACTGCATCACACTTTACTTAAATCTTTTTTTTTTAAATCACACTTTGCCTAAATCTTTTTCTGCGAACCCTTATTATTTTCCAAGAATGATGGATGTTTGTACCAAAGTAACGCTTGTACCAAAAGAAACCTTCAATCTGATCCTCTGTATTTCAGTATCTTAGGGGACAAAAAACTGGGAAGAGTTGTGCCATGCCATGTAAGCCAGGTGGAATCTGTTAAGAGGCCAGCTTGGCAGCAAGGAAAATACGTGCCTTCTAGGTTGTTGAAGAATAAGATACCTTGTTTTAAAGCACAACTGTTCCAGTTTTCATACAGTAATTACATGGCTGATTTCCCCATGTCTATCTTCTCTCACAGTAATTATACAGTCAGTAAGGCCAAGTATTTTCAGCAATTTTGAATTACCAAACTTAAAGTGAAATAACTTTTCAACGGGTCTTTTCCTGACCAAAACTTATTTTTCTCTAACGCTTCACCAGCAGAACAGTCTTCTCAGCACATATAAAACTGAGTTTTATCTCCAAATATTGCAGTGTCCCAGGTATATTTCTACTCACCAGTTGACACTGCAAAATAAACCACTACTATCCTTTAAAAGAAGTGTTAAAACAGCCTTAGAAGTCTAGAAAAAAAATCTGGTAAATATCATTCTCTTACCTTCCAGAGAGAAAAGCAGTGTTATTTTTAACTGGCAAACTACACAAACTGGCATCTAGTATATGTTTTAAGTGTCTTCTGCACAGCAACAGAATAGATAACCTTCACATTCATTAACCTCAAGTTCCTTTCTAAACCAAACTCTATCAAACTAATCACATAAAGTCATATACATTTGAGACAAGTTCGAATGTTTCAGGAAGGCTGGCTTCCAAAATTTTAGAGATCCCACTCACAGATGTCAAAACAGCTTCTCCACATTCTCACGAACAACTTTAATTCAGCTTTGCAGAGATAAGAGGTTTTGCAAAAAAAATGCTGTACCCAAGTTCATTTGGCTCAGCCTCTGGAGGCCTGATTTGTTCTAACCACAGCTGCCGGAGGCGTTTCTTCCATAGAAAGAATCAGACAACCAAGCTCATCAGTATAAAAATTCGAATTTCTCACATATTGAACCATAAGAGGGATATTATATCACCAGATATCACAAAAAAGTTTTACACAGCAAGAATAGTTATTACTGATTGAATCAAACCTTGTTCACCAAGATAAAGATGGATTCCATAAGAATTTTGATATTCCAGGGGAAAAAAACAAAACAAAACAAAACAAGAAGCTTGGCTTGTTACTTATAGTATGAAAATGATACAGAAGAGATGCAGAAAAGATAGATACAGTGTAAACAGACAGGGAGAAACAGGAGAAGACCTATACAACAATGCAGAAACACTGTTACAAACAGCTGTGAAGGGTACACCAGTAATGGAAGCAGTTTGTAGGAGAAAGAAAATAACTTATTTCCTTGTGCTTATGATACTGATATTCTCCAATCTTCCTGCTTGTGACCAGCTACAGGGAAACAATAGAAGTGCCAAAACGCCAGCATTTCCAGAGCTAACCAATACCCTATAAAGTTCCCACGTTTTGGAAAACACAACGAAAACAAAGATAAATGTCACGCAGGACATGCAGTCTTTACATCTCTCTCATGTCCGTTCCTGACATGTAATCAATTCTCAGCACTGGGGCTGCTGCTGCTTCTCTCCTCCCTGCCGCCCCCCTGTTTTGATTATAGACAGATTATCTCCCTTGCTCCAACTTATTTCATACTGAATTTATCATCAGTTTTTTGGATGCTAACGGAGTGTTGCAACGCAGAGCTACAAGAGATGCTCTATCGCTTCCCTCCCCATCCCCGTTTAGGCACACACCAACTTTCGCCCTATGTCCACCTGTAGCAAAACGCTTCACCTGACACTGACAGCATGGCACGCTGCAATCCCACAAACCTTGTGTGCGGCACGGCCGCTGTTTCAGCGACACCCTGCCCGAGAGTAGAACGACCCAAAAACAAAGCGCGGGCCGCGCACACGGGCCGTGCCCGCCGCAGCAGCCTTGGGCGTGCCCGAGGAACAGGCGGGGGAGCACGCGGGGCTCTGCCCACCGCGCGCTCCAGTGCGGGGCCGATGCCCGCCGCTCTGACTGCGCTGCCCGCCCACCGCGACACCGGTTCTCACGGGAATTTCCATTGGCCTCAGCTACTGCGCTGCCTACCTGTGTCCCGGCCGGGCCAGGAATGGGAAGGAGGGAAAAGAGGGAAAGCAAGAAAAGGAAGAAAGCAGCAGCCGCCTTCCCTGCCTGCGGCTATACGCAGCGCCCCCAGGAGGCGGTACCGCCGCTGGCCCGCCCCTTCCTCTCCCTCCCGACACTTCCGGGGGCGCCACAAAAGTCTCGGGGCGCGGCCGGCGCTGTCGTTGTGGTTGGTCTAGGCAGGAAACTGTGGCCCCGGCGACGGGCCTTGCCAGTACCTCTGCCGGAGCAGGTGCGTGCCCACGGCACAACGGATGCTCCCGGTTGTGCCCCCTCGGCCGAGAGGGCGGTGAGAGCAGTCGCGGGAAGCAAAAAGGTCGCGTTGGCGTTGCTTGGTGCATGCGCGGGGTGCGAGGCCCAGGGGACGGTCACTCGCGACCGCCGCTCCCAGTATGCCGTGCGCGGTCGCGATGCACGCTGGGGTGTGTAGTGCTGTGAGCGGGAGGGAGGATGCGGAGGCGCCTTCGCGAGAGGAATCGCTGTTGGGAGTTCTGGATGGCGGTTGGCGCTACCGCGGGCGGCAAAACACGGCTTAGCCTGTCTACCCACTCGGCCTCATAGGCGCCCGCCCCAACCCTCTGTCACGCTTGCAAAACCCGGGAGGAATGTAGGCGAGTCTGTCAATCTGATTTACACTTTTTTGGAAGCACCTGGGTTAAAAAAGCGGTGTTTTGAAGCTGTGTACTGGAGACAGCCTATAAGGGTGCTGGAGGGGGACTTCTTACATGAACATTTACTGATCGGATAAGGGGGAGTAGATTGAAAGAAAGAGAGTAAGTTTAGATCAGATTTTAGGAAAAAAAAATCTTTACTGGGAGGATGGTGATGCACTGAAACAGGTTGCCCGAAAACGCTGTCTGTCCCATTCCTGGAAGAGTTCCAGCCCAAATACATTTGGGGCTCTGAGGAACCTCGTCTAGTGGAAGGTATCCCTGACCGTGGCAGCAGTTTGGAAGCTGATGATCCTTAAAGTCTGGCCCAACCCAAATCATTATATGACTTTGATCCAGGGCTCCACAGGCAATTTCTGTTTATCGTAGGATCAGCACAGGTAGGGGCATTGGTCAAAGGCTGGATAAAGAGTTTTGCAGTTAGGGTTGTATTGGTGTGTAGGAGAAAGTGGGCATTAAAGAATGAAATACCTGCGTGTTAACAGGTGTGACACTTTTAGCTAAGCCAGTAATGCCAAAAGACCTCTGGTTATATGGAAGTTTCATTCTCTTTGCTAAAATACTTTCTAGTGTATACTTTTTGAGCTTCAAAGGTACTATAAAATGGATAGCTGATTTTGTATCTTTTGATTTTTAGACTACCAGATGCATTAGGAGTATTGAGAGACATAGCATATAAGTTATCTAAATAAACAAGAAAATCAGAAGGTTTTATAAATTGTTCTTTTCAGGGCTGTTTTGTTTGGCATTTTTGAAAAGTAGGCCAAACAAAGTAAATTAGGTAGTGGGGGAAACAAATTGGTATGGGCACAGGAAACTAAATATCCAGGAAGGAAGCTCGTAATAGGCAGCAGTCCAGCAGACTTGAGGACTTAACTGTTTGCTGGATCAGGAGCCTACTAAATTAATGTGTGTGGGTGCTACATGGTGACTTCTTTCTTAGTTGGCTTACCTAAGCTCTTCAGAATACTTTTAACAGAAACTGCCATTGTAGGATAGCATGTCTGCTTAGCTTAAGTGTATGCTGTGGTCCTACTTAGAAGTATCTTGTTGCTGTGCAACTTTGTTCTATTAAAATGGGCAGTTTTGGGCACCATGGAGAGTGTTTGTTGTTTCAGGCAAGTTTAAAAAATACTGGAAGAATAAAGATGGATCTGTAAGATCTTCTCTTCCCATATGTGAAAGTCTGTGTCAAGCAAAAAGAGTCCCTTATCCCTGTTGTTAAATGACAGGTCATACTGTGCTAGTTTTGACTTCAGGTAACTTAAGTGCTGGACTGGCGTGGAGGAAACCCCTGAGTAAAACTTAAATGTGTGCCCCTGGCAGATGGGATATTTTAATTGCCCTTCACCAATGCTGTTTTACTGTCAGAAATACTAGTTAATTGACTTTGAAACAACAGAGACATGAATTTACTTCATGGTAGCCTCACCTCCTTTTCTGCTGTTAGTTATCCAAGTTACCAGCACAGTGGGTTGGTTTAGCATGTGCTGTCAGATATAAAGTTACAGGAAACTGCTGTGTCAGAACAGTCCTGTGTTCTAGCTCCTCTCCTTCCCTGTTCTGAAACACCCTCTTTCTTCACAGGTGAGATCGTGGTGTTGAAAAGTACATCACTGTTAGTTCTCTCAGGTATGAAAATTTTACTTTAAAACTCTAAGGCTGTATGACAAGAGACTTGGCTTGTCTTGGAAACCAGCTCTAGGTTGTATAAAATGAATTATTCAAAATACTTGTCACTTTTTGAATGGGAAGTTCCTGTTATGCATTTGCCATTGCTGACTAACAGCAGTGCTTAGCTCAGGGGTGCAGGCTTCAAAAATAACATATAGCATTTTATTTTCTAGGAGGAAAGGATGAAATGAAAGTAGGCATAATCACTCTTAAGAGTGATTCTTCCCACTACCAGCATATCAAAGGTAGGTGAGAATTTATAAATTGAAAAATAAACATCTTATCTTACATATTCTGTTTTTTAATAACATCACCACATAATGAGAAGATGTGCATTCCAGAGTGCCTGAATACTGTCGCTTCCCCATAATTATAAGCCACTTAGCAGATACGGCAGACCAGCTAATTACTCTTTCTAGCAGGCTATGTGTTGTCACAGTCTGACACTGGAACAGTGACAGGATAAGGAAGAAATTTACTTAATGCTGTGGATAACCAGCATTCACTATGAAATTATGACATGGCCGATCCCAAGCTTGATCCTGTTCCTGCAGACATTGACGAGAGCAGGACTAAGCTGCTGCTTTGTCTATGCTGCTGGAACAGGTTTGGGAAAAAACCAAACCACTCAAGTCATGGAGAGGCTGTATCAATAATCCTGCCTGTGAATATTTCAATTTTCATTATTACATAATTATTTTGATGCTATTCTTGCTAAACCCAAGCATGTTCTATATCGGTGGCCCATTTTACTCATGACATTATTGCTTAATAATGTTGTCAGGGAAGTCAGCCTATGTCAAGGAAGGAATTTTTACCTTGCATTCAGAGTCTGATTTGAAATTTCAAAATCTTAATTGTCTGATTAATTAGTGAAAAAAATTCCATTGGTTTCTCTCTGGGAAGTTGTTTTTTTCCCTCTTTGTCTGTTTAGATTTTTCTCAGCGAAGGTGGATGGATCTTTGGACAGTCTCCAGCATAACTGAATTTGAGAGGTACCCAAGAATGAGAAGAACAGTTTCTTTCTCTCTGATACCATTTCCTTTCTATGTCCAGTGAACATAGTAGAAGTCTCCATTGTGCGGAAATTTTAAAGTATAGTTTGACAAAACCAACTCTGCTTGGAACAAAATTAGTGTTTCAAGCAGTGTTCCTTGTTGCTAAAGTTGATGTTGGATGTGTATAATGGGTGGTGTAACCTCTTCCTAGAGGCTACATAACCAGGATGCCTCAGAGCTACAAAGCAATCAGCAAAAACCTGAAGATGTGCTTCTCTGACAATTTAGCTAATAAATTCTCCTCATTTTGTTCAGATTGGCAATGGTTCGTAGTGGAAAAAATGGTGGGCTCCACCTGAAGCAGATTGCATACTACAAGCAAACAGGGGAATATCATCCCACAACATTATCAAGTGAAAGAAGTGGAATCAGGAGAGCTGCCAAAAAATTTGTTTTCAAGGGTAAAACTTTTCTCTCAAATTATGCTAAAAATAGATATTAAGGTGAAGATTTGCTAATATGAGGAAAAAAGTGAGATCTTGCTCTGCAGCATTCTGGGATTTTAATAAACATTCTCTGTGAGACAAATAATCTCTAAATCCCTGGTTAATATATAACAGGGTGTTTATAGAAATGGAAGGTCAAACTGCTTTAGTCCAGGACAGGTTTGTTTATCTATATGAAAGCCAAGCCTTGTTTTATATACTATAGAAATATGTAGTCACTGCAATCTATAATTGAAAGGCTTACAGAAAGGGAGGTAGATCTGCAGCTAGAGATGAGGAA
The DNA here is from genome assembly GCA_030060385.1 of Muscicapa striata striata. Classification (NCBI taxonomy): domain Eukaryota; kingdom Metazoa; phylum Chordata; class Aves; order Passeriformes; family Muscicapidae; genus Muscicapa; species Muscicapa striata. Next base: position 349,086 of record JAREIS010000502.1, on the reverse strand, counting down.
TGCTTCATCCAGTCTGGGGGATGGCTGGGCAGAAGTGCAAGGACAACTTTGCCATCCGTCGCCTGAGAGCCTCCAGGCCCTTCCTGTCTTAATTGAAGCCATGGGAGATATATGACACTTTATGAGCCTTTGTAGTCTGCTGTGCTGTCTCAATCCCATCAAAACTGCCAATGTTGTGTAGAGAGAAGGCAGGAGAAGGAGTTAAATTTTTGACTATCAGTGTCAGGTTGCTGGCAGGCACCCAACAACATCACAAACAACAGTTTCAGCATTCCTACCTCCCCTTTCCAGCCCCAGTGTTACTTTGTGTTTCAGTCAGACTTCCCGTGGGAATGCTGTTTGCATCCTAATTTGTCCTTGTAACTTGCCCTTGTGTCCAGATAATAAACTTGGCTGAACTAATGTCTCTTCAGAGGACATAATTGAAATGTTTGTAAACAAAAAAGCTATGTTTACACCAAGTGAACTTATAGGAATGAATTCTATTTTGAATCATGCTCAGTATTTTAGTAAACTAAACAGAAGACGAAGCACTTACTTATAATTTGCTGGTACTTCTTTCAGAAAACAAGTTGTTCTTTGTTGGAAAAGATAGAAAACAAATGCGCCTGGTAATTGTTTCAGATGAAGAGAAGACGAAGGTCCTCGAGAAATGCCACAAAAATGCTGCTGGCACTCATCATGGTGTATCAAGGACACTGACTTTAGTGGAGTCTAATTACTACTGGACCTCTGTAACTAATGATGTCAAGCAGTGGGTATGACTTCATAGCTACAGGATACTTTATGTAATCTATTACAAATGTTTGGTAATCCTATTGACTTTGGTACAGCAAGTACCGGGCTGTTTCATGAAGCGGAAACATGAGCTTGCAATCACACTGCAGCTGGTCATCTTGGCAATGCATGGTGTATCTTTTACTGCTTTTAAGTCTCTCTTTTACTGCTGGCTTGTGCACCACTATGGTGTGGTGGGGAGCAATAATCTCTTATGGTTCAGTCCCTGAGAAAGATTTCTTGTACAAGGACTCTCACATATATTTGTTAGGATGCAATGTGCTATCAGAAGGATGTGTGACCAGCGTAGCTGCCAGTCGATAAGAGTATGAAAATAATGTCTCTACTTTATAATTAGGTGTGTTCAGGTAATAGTTAAACACATCAAAGCTTGGGAAAGTTCCTTCTCCTTCACCCAAAGATTCAGGGGCAGGAAACCGTAGCAGAATTTGATCCTTCAGGAAACTGTATGTAAATGTCCTTTAAGGCCAAATTTTTGTTGTTACTGGATCACCTTTCCTTTGTTATTTACAGATAGTAATGGATTTTAAAATTTGTACTGTGAACTTGAAAGAGCACAGTGTTTTCAGAACAGAGATAATTCAGCTATGAGTTCTTTTACAGGTCCCTCTCCTGGCCTTTTGTATTTTTAGTTTTATTTTGGTTTTATGCTGTTTCTGAAAAATCTAAGGATAAAAAATGGTAAGAAAGGTGACAAATTTGTTTTGCATTGCCTGGTCTGACCTGATTTACAGAGAAATAGTGGAGATCTATGATTCTGACGGTTGCCATCACCTTACCATCACTTTTTATTGATAACATCTTCCCTGATGTCTTCTCTAGGTGTATGCTTGCCAGCATTGCCAGGCAGCAAAGAACACAGCCACCAGAGTGCCCAAAATACACCCTATCAAAGCAGAGGACCCATGGACAGCAGTCACTATAGAGCTAATGGGACCTTTCAATGTTACCAGCAAAAGTCACAAATACATCATAATTATGACAGATTTGTTTACAAGATGGACTGTTATCTTACCACTGCATGACGCTTCAGCAGCTGAAATTGCTAAGGCAATTATAAATGTGTTTTTCTTATATGGACCACCTCAAAAGATGCCTATTAATCAAGGGAAAGACTTTGTTTATCAGGTAATTATTTACATGGGTGGTTAATCTCTTTTTTTTGTTGATGTTTTACCCCTCAAAAAAGCCGCACAACATTTTCCCATATATTAGATTTGAATTTTAGATTGTTTTTGAGAAAGACTTTAATATTTTTTTTCTTTCACTGAAAAAGTAAAGAAATTTCCACATACTAGAAATGTCAATCCAATTATTTGTATTTGTAATGCTACACAGTGTTTCCCAGGGCTTTATTCTTTGTAAAAAGAACGAAGTAAAATTATTTCCTGTCATAATGCAGGTTTTGTCACTCACTTGAACTGGCATAAATTTGCACACTGCAGTCATTCATCCATATTGTGTGTATAGCAATAGCTAAGTATTATGTATTGTGGTGTGCTGTGTTGTGGTGTGCTGTGTTGCTAAGTATAGTATAGCAATAGCTAAGGGTGTTTTTGACATTGGCTTATAGTGATTACGAAGGACTTATCACACTTTATTCCTCTCAGAGATGATGAAGTCATCAGGCTGTAATATGGAGGTAGTGACAGATCAAGTTAAGTGGCAAAAATATGGTTAGGAACCATGAATCACTTGCTCCTAAACCCTACTTACAGCTTTAGCTCTCATTCACATGGTGTGCTTTGATTTGCAGTATGTATGCAAGATTTTCCCCAGTCATCATATCAACAAAAGGGGTGGAAAAGTTTATTAAAAACTTTTTAAGGAGGTTTTTTTACTTGGAATGGGATACAGAACAGGGGAAATGTTTACTATTTGTGTTCTTCTTCTTTTGAAGATAAATGAAGAGCTGTTTGCACTGTTTGGAATGAAACAAATTGTATTGTCTTATCCTCAGACAGATGATATAAATGGAAGAATGTCCAAGACAATCAAAACTTTCCTTAACAAGTATTGCCTAGAACATCCAAATGATTGGGATGAACATTTGTCTGCTATAGCCTATGCCTTCAACCTGACAAATTTGGTATGTGAAGGTTCTTCTTCTTTTGACTGAAGTCCTACAAAATGTCTGCAAAGCTGTATGCTAAATTTGCTTGCTTTTGGTCCCTATATAAATAGGAGCCAGATCAAAACACCCCATATTTCCAAATGTTCAACCGTAACCCACGTGTTCTTGAGCCCATTAATATATGTGTGGAAGGAGAATACAGTAGTTTTGCCAAAATATTTGAAGCAACTAAAAAACTCAGGCAAGCACTGGAAGAAGAGAAAACATCAGATTGCCAGGTAGGTGTTATGTATTTGAATTTTACTAGTAAGAATGCTGAAGATAAAGATGAAAAGGTCTGAAGCATAAAGTATAACTAACTAACCTTTTAAAATAATGCGGGGGTTTGAGTGGTGGTTTTTAGTTTGTTCTCCTTCCCCTGTGATCCCTTAAGTTCAGTGTAACACATATGTATTTGGGGGGAATAACCTTAAAAGAGACCTGTTGTCAGAAGTTTATTATGTCTGACTTAGAGAGCAGAATAGAGAAGTTGGAAACTATTGTCTATGGACTGGTGACTTATGAAGATAAAAGCATTTTCTTCATCATTTGTCAGTCCCACATAATTGCAAACTACACGCATCCAAAAACTGCTCAATGTCATACTTAAGCACTGTTAACCAATGCTACAAAATTGCATGATTAGTTTTAGGAAAAAAAACCAAAGTAATTTACACGTATCTTTCTGTAGGCAGGTAAAAAAACTTCAGATGAACAAAAAACCAGAACCAAAATCACTGTGAAGAGGAAGCCAAAGCAATTAAATACCCTTCAACTTAAAGTTGGTCATGAAGTCCTCAGGCAAAGAAAAAACTGGTGGAAAGATGGTCGTTTCCAGTCAGAATGGATTGGTCCTTGTATCATAGATTACATCACAGAAAATGGCTATGCAATATTAAGAGATTCTACAGGATCCAGGCTGAAAAGACCCATCAAGATGTCTCACCTTAAGCCATATATAAGAGGGTCCACTGAAAAAGGTATATAATTTTTTGTTTAGTTTATATTTTTATATATGTAATAAAAGCTGGGTTTTTGGTGGGGTTTTTTTGGGTTTTTTTTTGGTTTTTTTTTTTAACTTCTCTGTTTTGGTGTTATTAGAATGAAATAGTATTATTCACTCACCAGTGGGAGTTATATTAGCACACACAATAATATAATAGCTGTACTTTTCAGTAAGGAGAATAATGAGTGTAAGTGACATCAAACTATGCAGAGCATGGAACAGAGCTCATGAATAATGCTCAAGGTCTTTTTAAAAATAGCCTCTACTAAAGTTGCTTCGAATCACCAGCTTGGTGCCATTCATGCTGGCTGATAGAAGTATAAGAACATGCTAGAAGTATAAGCAGGCTGAACTATGTTCAAGGAGCATTTTCTGACTGTGTTTCTGTTTTGGTGCAGGCAGGATTCACATTAATTTTGCTTGGCAAATGGAAATGTTTTCTGTTCTTCAGCATTAGATTGTCTTCTAAAGCCGTAAAACAGGAAGACTACATCAGAGATCTGGTTGTGGAGTAGCTTATTTTAAATTGACCTGTTAAATAAGTCAGTGTTTCTCTTCCCAGAGCAAATAAAATTGTCATGCTCTGCAGTAGGATGGCTAGAAATTTCCAAAGATTTGGATAACCAACTTCTGCTCTTGGTCTTATATATTTAGCATGCCCTTTTGCAAATCAAACAGTGGCAGCTGCTTCTTTTCTGCTCATGCTGTCCTTGAGTCACCAAAAGCATTTTCAAAAAAATTAAATACTTGGTGTACAGATGACGTCTGTCACAGAACAAGCTGCTCTTTACTTCAGAGTTCTTGAAGAGCAGAGCAATTCCCACCCTATTGGGACATGTGGTCAAGCGTTGGTTCTTGTAAATATATAAATTGTATTGAAATGGTAATTTCTTCCATCACCATTTAAAGCGGAGAGATTTGCCATGCTGAAACAAATTCTGGACTTTCATGTATCAAGTTGGAATATATATATATCAATCATCAGTTATGGGTTTTGTAGCTAAGATGTTGATTTCATGTAATGTCATAAGGCTGCTGCTGTTTTTGGATGATCACTCTGTGCCTTCCAGTTGCTCATTAAATATCTGATGCATGAAAAGGAAGTCACACACATATCAAGCATGCAGATAATAAAACAGCTCTTACAATAACTTCTGGTAAATTGTATGTCTGTATAAAGAGCTGAAATTAGTAGTCTTTGCAATATTAGAACCTAATAAGTTACCACTGAATACTACAGAAGCAGTGTGTAAATGTAGAATTTCCTTTTTCAGGAAGCGACTGTCTTGATCTTGGCTGGGATTGATTTTGCATTTTTCTGTTTCGGTTTTTTGTTTTTTGGGGTTTTTTGGTGGGTTTTTGTTTGTTTGTTTGTTTGTTTTGGTTTTGTTTTGTTTTATGTTGTTGTTGTTTTTTATACTTCCCTACTTTACTTACTTTTTGAAGTTTTTACAGTTTAAGAAAGCCTGTTGTGTGTCGCAATAAGATTTCCCAGCAAGAGCATGAGGAAACCACATTTATCCATGCGCATGCACAAAATGAAAGAATCTACATGTCCATTTATTCAAGCTTCTAGTTCAGTAGGTGACTATGGTAGACATCAAGCTAATCATTGATGCTAAGAAAAGCTCTAAGTGTGGATCATTACAAGCATTATTTTGTGGATGTAACAAGGTGCCAAATATTCGATGCTCAGTAAAATTAGGAAATTCACATTACCAATCTGCTGTCACTCAAACATTCTTGTCCTCTTTTGGAAATTGTTTTGAAAAGTAAGTTAGCATCTCACTAACATTTTAAGTATGGCTTCAGGGATCTGAACTAATGGCTGTTTTCATTTTACAGACAACCATTGTATTCTACAAGGTGCAGTAGTTTTTGACCATGACTATATTGGCTTATCTGAAAGATTTAATAATTCAAGCCGACCAGACTCTTTTGCTGAAGAAGAAATAAATGCCTACAAAAGAGGTATCATGTCTGCTGTACAGATTCCACCTGAGTCCTGCAAAGACCAAGAATCAGCAGATGGTAAACATGAGTGTGAGCAGAGAGAAGATCATTACATCAAACCAAACACTGCAAAGACAGAGCAATGGCCTTCATCCTGTTGGACAAAGACAGAGAATACTTAAGCATTCTTTCCTATCACATTTCATTGCCAAACAGTTTGGAATTACTGTGGCAAACTGGGGGGAAAAAATGAAAATAATAGCTCCAACTTCCCAATCCACTTTACTACTTTATGAATCTAAGAGTGCTTCAGGTATCTAATTTGTCTGGGTGTTAAGAAAAAACATTACTAAAAGCACATATTATGATCATGCATTTAAATTTCAGATTTTGTTGGTAGAATGGCAATGTGGCCATGCCTTACTGTTATCCTCTCAGGAAACAGTGCATCACTGACATGACCTTTTCCATTTAACCCTTGGATGACTCATTCCTAATGTGCACTGGGAGATGAATTAAACCTAAGCAAGTTGGTGTAAATTCTTCCTCCACTATAGAGAGGCTCATTTTCCTGTTATATAACAGTTTTATGTTCTTCTGGGAAGCTGGAGCCTCTGACTTTTACAACTTTTAATTTCTAGTCTAATCTGTTTAGTATCTCACAAAACAACAAAACTGCCAAAATCAAATACATGTAGTGTTTTATGCATGAAAGGATGAGGGCTTCAGCTATTCCCTGCTCATCAAAAGTCTTCTAGTGTAGGCAATTTTAGTATTTCAAGCATGTGAAAAAAATCTTAAGAACACTTAATATTCATTTGTGCATTTTCTGCAAACATCTGTTCTCCATTACAGTTACCTCTTCACTCAGCACATTGGGAGATTCTCCATGGACAGTGGGCTGTGAAAGATGAAGCACTAGTATTAACTTATTCTCTGATTTACTTGAATAAGTTGTTACTGATCTGGACTTTCTGCTGAGAAGAGTGTTTCTCAAAGTCAGCAGCACAGGAATTTTTTCATATAGAAAACTGATGAGTGCAAGTCAGGTTTTTTTGTTTGTTTTGGTTTGGTTTTTTGGGTTTTGTGTTTGTTTTGGGTTTTTGGTTTTTTTTAGGGGATTGACATGAAGATTAAGAAAATAGTAGAAAAATGAATTGAGCAATGCAGCAAATTCTGGATGCTGCTGTGAAAGGTTTGCTTATCTTGCTCTGAATATGTGTGTTCCCTCTCATTTTTGCTCCTGAATATCATAGGTCTTGTAACACAGGTGAAGGAAAGTACTATTTATTAGGAGTTTTCAGTTAATTTTAGGCAATTAGATGTAGATGTCAAGCCTAATTAGGTACCTACCTCCTACAGAAGTTTACATGTACAGTGCAGTATGTCTTTGATACCATGGGATGCGTCTGTGTGAGAAAAGAGCCCAGGATCATGTCAAGGTGCTATCTTAAACTTCAAATGAAAAGCAATTAATACCCAAACAATTCTACGTCTTTAAAAAAAACAGTCCTACAGATACAGTTTTTCTCCACGAAGGCTTCAGAAAGAGCCTTTCTGAATACACTGTATGTGTGTGCACACATGGAATAAATATTTACTTTTATATATAATGCTTTTGAAGAAAATATTAGTGTCAGGGATAAAACTGGAGAGTAAGGCATTGTTAGTAAGACTCATTTCTGATATGGTAGCTGCAAAAGAGAGCCAGCCTCTCTTATGTGACCAGTTCCTGAATTGTGCATGGTACAACAGAGCTGTTTTCTGGGAGAGCTCTGGGGTAATGCAGGTGCTGTGGAGTTATTAGAGATACACTGAAGAGCAAGAAAATGCTGCTGTGAGAGAGAAATGGGGAAACAGAAACATTTAACATTCTGTGTACATTTAACATATTGCTGATCATTCAGGCTTCCTGGAATTTTGATGTACTGTATTAACAAGCAGGCATTAGTGACTTACCAGTGCACTGAAATGTGGCCTTCTCTGTGTGGGGGAAGTTCATTGAAATAAAATACAGGTTTTTTAAGCTATTGACCTGAAGAACATCACTGGAAACTGGAAAAAACCCCAGTGTTTGGCCAAAAGTGACAGAAGGAAGCAAGATTTAGCAGTATCTTCAAGAAACAGGTACTGTACTCTTCTGCACCTCTTAGAAGACCTGCTGGCCTGCTGTTTTAACTTGTACATAGATGAAGAGATGTGCAGCAACCTTGCTGTACTGGTAGCAGAAGCAGGTGTGCCAATAAACAATAACTGTTGTAGGAGATATAGTATCTCCCCTCTGCCAGGCAGTGCTGCCCTGCTACAGATTGCTAGTGCAATGATGAGCAGATTACTTGGATACAACTTGCTGTAATTCTGTATTTCCACATACAACTCATTACTCACAGAGCTGAGCCCTTTTTTGGGTGCTTGAAAACATCTCAAAATTCATCAGCAGAGCTGGAACTTTCAGAGTTGAGCTGGTGGCAAGAATTGGTGGCTTGAATATGTAAAGTGATATCTGAGCAAGTGGGTTAAAAGGGAATAAATCAGATTTCACAAATTCAATACCTAAAATTAATTGATTATTTTTAGCCACTGATGCCTTTAATTTCCCCCTTCTGTACAGAGTGAGGAGTAACACCATATCAGATTCCAGACAAACTGCAAAAAATACTCATTACTCTTAACAAAGCTGGCAGACATAGTGAAAAAAGCCCCATCAGAAAAGCCCTTAAGAAAATTAGTTCTCTTTTGTGCAGCATTTCAGTGATACGCCGTAAATAATACCTCTGCTTCCCCACCAGATTGATTCTGAGTCTTCACCTAGTACTACAGAAACATCATCCATCACTTGCATAGATTAAAGACCAGTAAGGAAAGCAGAGCATGTAGTTAGGTGTCATACTGGCAAACAACGTTTTTAGTCTTGGCTTTCATATGCTCGCCTGCAGAGGGAGACGCTTGGGATCCATGTCAGAGAGTTGGTCGCAAGGTGGCAGCCAGGACCGGCGGAAGTGCAGGGCTCCCAGAAACTGCTGCCCACCCTGCTCTTCCAAGGATTTCTTTCTGAAACTACATTCGCAGCAGAATTTTCGGTAATTTTCACATCAAATTGTCCATAATTACAGGAGCATGAATATATTTCCGAGAGAAAGATGACCTGCATTATGTGAAGGTTGCATGACTAACCTGTCACAGGAGCCAGAGTACCAAAATACACTGTGCATTAGGTGGTTTTATACCACAGCTGCAACTGTGGTAAACTTCCAGTACAGCTTTACACCTCCCAAAGAACTGGGCACCTTTTGGTACTCGTTGCACCTTGGTTGCTGTGAGCAGGATCTTGCAGGCAATAATGCCTGGAATAAGGCCATGCCTCCACTTCCTTATGTGTGTGTGTGACCTGAGAGCTGACCCAAGGAAATGTGGCAGAATGGCAGCATTCAGTCCTTTTTCCTGCAAGTAATTTTCTCTTGAGCAGCCATTTTGGGATGTATCATGTCTGAAGGAAGCAGTAATAAACAGAGGGGAGATGGTATTCAAAGCACTGAGCATTGCAGGGGCCAGGGCAGGGTTCTGCCCTGAAATCCTGGATAATAAGAAGCACCAAATTTAGCCTCTTATGGCAGTTGCCTAATCTCCATCCTGAATAAAATCTTCAATTCTAATTAAAAAAAATAGATTATTTAGATTTCTCATATGTCTCAGAAGAATAAATGTAGTCTGTAATTAAAAATTTCCCTTGTTTGCTGAACTGTTAAAACTGACTATTTTCTAGAAAAAAAAATACTCCACTGCATCTTTAAACCAGTACTTTGGCAAGTGCCCCAGAAGAATACTACCCATACATCATCTGTAAATTTTCTGAAAGCTGTACAGTGAAATCAGAAAGAGCTTTGCTCACAGGATGTCATGTTTCACATGTAACTCATTAATAAGAAATATGAGTGGAAGGAGATAAAGAAATAAACAGTAAAGTGCCATCGTGATGTGTAGTATTTAGAAAAAATCTAGTGCAGCTTCCTGATTGACTGGAACTACTTCTCTATGCAATATCTTCCCAAAATATGTCTAACAATGCCAGCTGAATGTTCTTTCAGGTTTTTTAGCCAACATGTCCAGAAACAGCAAGAAGTTTGAAGGTTTTGTTTGGGTAAGTAGCTATCACTGTAGATTTTAAATCTTTCTTTACACTTCAGCTCTCCTCTTCTGCCAGTAATGCTTAGCTGTACAAATTAATATAATTTTTCCTCCATTATTGGAAAAGAGCTTAAAGAGCAATTACAGTGTAAATTTTGCTAAAAAAATTAATGAAAAAATATTTTCACATTTAAGAATTAAAAAAAACCCAAGTAAAGGCAAATCAGGGTGCTAAAACTGTAGGGTTTACTAGCATCTGTTTTACACAGAAAATACAGTGGCTTAATTTCATCTCTAATATATTTTTTAAATTGACTTAAATATTTGGTTCTGTTTGAGGGTGTTGTATTTCACTAATTTAGTTCATATTGCACTGAAAAAAATGGTTTGTTCTGAAGTCTACTGGGCAGAAGTGGTGGGTGAGGAGAAACCCACTATAGCATGCAACCTAACACATGGATCAGACCATCTCCATGTGGAAGGGGTGCTTGACACAGGGGCAGATGTGACAATCATACCTGAAAGAATGTAGCCTTTGCAATGGGAGTTGAAATACGTGGCTGGCAAAATCCAAGGTATAGGAGGGATCAAATTGGCAAAAATCCCAAAAAGTATCATGCAAATCAAGGCATTGTTCTCAGATGGAACATTAGCTAGTGTCCATCCATTTGTTACAGATTAAGTGCCCACTTTGGGGGAGAGACACCATGTCCCAGTGGGGAGTCAAACTGATTATCCCTAAGACTCTCCAGGATTTTTAGAGGCAGCCACTGTAGAGCCCCCTACCCAAAAATCAACATGCCTAGATGACACCGCAAAATGGGTAGCACAGTGGCCATTGAGTAAGGAAAAACTTGAGGAGCTTATGGAGGAACAATTGGCTAAAAACCATATTGAAGAGATAACAAGCTCTTGGAATTTCTCCGTCTTTGTAATAGAGAAACCAGGGAAGGACAAGTAGAGGCTGCTCCACAACCTCCGGGAAATAAACAAAGTAATTGAGGACATGGGGGCACTCCAACCTGGGATGCCTTCCCCAACACTGCTTCCCCAAAATGGGCAATTGGCTGTCCTGGACATCAAAGACTGTTTCTTCCAAATTCCCCTACACCCAGAAGATGCCCCATGGTTTGCCTTCTCGGTTCCTTCGATAAATTGAGAAGCCCCAAAGAAGCGGTACCACTGGAAGTACTCCTGCAGGGAATGAAGTCTCATCTTACACTACATGGATGACATGCTTGTGTGTGCCCCCAATGGCTCTATACTCCAATACACACTTGACCTAGTGGTTTAAATTTTAACCTCTGCTGGATTTTAATTGCAGGATTACAAAGTCCAAAGAATGCTACCATGGAAATACCTGGGCTTGGAGATCACTGGACAGATCATTGTTCTGCAGAAATTGGAAATCCATAGTAATCCAAAAACCCTAGCAGATCTCCATTCCTTGTGTGGGTCTTTGAACTGGGTCAGGCTCTGGCTAGGCCTCACCAATGAGGACCTAGACTTCCTCCTCAATTTATTGAAGGGGGAGAGAGAGCTGGTTTCTCCCAGGGAGCTGACCCCAGAGACTGCAGTTCAAAAAGCACAGAAGACCTTGGCTGCGAGGCAGGCTCACTGTTATCAGCCTGAGCTGCCTTTCAAATTCATTGTCCTGGGAAAACTGCCGCACCTGCACGGTTTGATAAACCAGTGGATCGAGGGACAGAAAGATCCACTCTTAATCATATAGTGGGTCTGCCTCTCCCACCAAAGATCCAAGACCATCACCAAGCCACAAGCTCAGCTGATTTGGAAGGCAAGCATGAGCTGGCTGGTTGTGACTTTACATGTATTCCTGGTTAAACTTTCTGAGGAGGGAAGGAACTCTCCTGAAAGGCTGACCAAAGAGATGTTTGAGCACTTGCTCCAGAGCAATTCCAACCTCCAGTTATCTCTGGACAGCTACAGTGAACAAATATCAGTCCATACCACATCTCACTAACTGTTTAATGAGGAATTCCACCTCATTCCTTGTGAGAAAATAAGCCATAGGCCTCTCAAAGCTCTCACAGTGTTTACAGATGCATCCGGAGCATCCCGTAAGTCGGTGATGACTTAGAGAAATCCCTAGACTTACCATTGGGAAGCTAATGTTGAGTTTGTGGAGGGGTGGTCCCAGGTAGGTGGACTGGCTGCAGTTGTGAGAGCCTTTGAGAAGTTCTGGGAGCCAATTAATTTGGTAACCAACCCAGCCCATGTGGCTGGGGTAGTGCCCAGAGCAGAGCAGGCAGTTCTCAAAGACATTGAGAACAAGCATCTCTTCAGGTTGCTTTCAAAACTAATTTATTTAGTTTCACATAATGAGCATCCATTCTATGTGATGCATGTGAGGTCACACACCAACTTGCCAGGTGAGATCGCAGGAGGGAATTGTAAGGCAGACTTCCTGGCTGCCCCAGCTGAGAAAGCATGCCTCCCTGACATCTTCCAACAGGCAAAGCTGAGCCACCAGCAATACCACCAGAATCAGTTCCAGCTAGCACAGGTCAGGCTCAAGCCATTGTGGCCACCTATCCTAGCTGCCAGCTCCAGGCCACACCATTGCTGGGTATGGGGATTAACCCTCGGGGCCTTGACAGCTGTGAAGTGTGGCAGACAGACATCACACACATTCCCAGTTCCCATCACCTCAAATATGTTCATGTAACATTGACACATATTCAGGTGCAGTTCATGCCTCTGCCCATGCAGGAGAAAAGGGCTTGCCAAACCACACCTAGTGCAAGCTTTTTCAGTGCTGGGGATCCCTAGGGAAATTAAGACCAATAATGGCCCAGCATATATATCCAAGGAGTTCCTAGAGTCTGTCCAGCAGTGGGGCGTGGAATGTAAAACTGGCATCCCCCACTCTCCCACAGGCCAAGCTGTGATTGAATGTGCCACCAGACGCTCAAGCAGGTCCTGGCTAGACAGAGCCGTTCAACTGTGTGGATGTCTCCACAGCAGAAGCTCTGCAAAGCCATGTTTACTATCAATTTTCTGAATTGTTCATTTGAAAATAAGAGTCTACCTGTGGTACATCACTTTAACAGTGGTAATCAGTTTAAATTGTCCCAACGTCCACCAGCCTTGATTAGGGACCCAGAAACTTGGGAAACCAAAGGCCCCTATGAGCTTGTTACTTGGGGCCATGGCTATGCATGTGTCCCTCAGTCCCTTGGTGGATTCCCTGAAAGTGGGTGAAACATTTTGTTCCCAAAAACCCAGCTCCAGCAGAAGGGGATGAGAAGCAAGTGGCTGTTGCTTCAAAAAAAGACACCGCCGGAAAGAGGAGAGAAAATCTTCCTAAAATGTGGCTACATTCTGGCAGACACAGAAACTTTTAACATGCTTTAAAAATGTTTGTTTTTTTCCTTTTAGAGAAAATCTATTTCTCACCCAATCCTGTGATGAGCCCCATCCAAGTTGTTGTCTTGTTAATGCTGAACAGTCTGACAGCTGCATGGATCGTTCCTCAGCCACATCAAAACATCTGGGTGATCCTGGCACAGACACTCCAATAGGAGAACACATGCCTGTCCACTGCAGCAGCAAGAGACCCTATGTCCACCTGCACCTGCCTCTCCTCCATTGCAGGCTGGAGAATTTCCAGCCAGCTTTGACAGACATATGCCCAACCAAGTTCCCGAGTCACAAAGCAGCAGACCACACAAAAATCATTGGCGGCGAGCTGTGATGATTAAGAGCCCCATAGAGGAGTGGCTGCCACATTTCCCCAAAGCAGCTCAGAAACCCCAAGAATTAGAGCTATTGGTTCCTCTATATGGTTCCTCTCCAGCACCATACTGCATTCACTTTGTCTTCAGCCCAAAGCCTTCTAGCACCAAAGCCTTCCACAACATACTGCAATATTGGGAGGAATTCACTGCCGAAAGGTGGTGTAATATTGAGCCATGTTGCAGCAGACAACCCATATCATTCAAGTCCCAAAAGCCTCCCTAAGGGGCTGTTCTTAATTTGTGGAGATCAGGCATGGGCAGGGATCCCTTCTCAGCTATTAGAAGGGCCATGTACCTTTGGGCAGTTGTCCCTGTTAGCACCCAACCAAAACTTAATTGGCAAATGGACAAATCGGCCAACAGAATCCAAAAGAGAAGTGCTGACAATTTGGACCCAAACTGTGATTCTGAAATTTTTCATTGGTCCAAGTCAAAAAGGATTGCTGTGTCCCTGTTCTTTCCATGGGTTGCAGCAGTCAAAGCTATGGGTGAATTGGGCCACCTAGAGTGCTGGGTGGTCAAACAGGCAAACTTAACATCCACTGCCATCAGCTCCCTCCTAGAAGATGAGGAAATTACCAGGCAGGCCACACTCCAAAATCGTGCTGCCATAGATTTTCTCCTTCTGCTGCATGGACACGAGTGCCAGGAATTTGAAGGACTTTGCTGCATGAACCTAACTCGAAAGCTCCCAACATCCACACATCCCAGCCCTCCGAGACATGAGAAGCTTGATCGGACAAGTAAAGCAGGAATCTGAGGATTGGCTCAGTGGGCTGTTCAAGGGCTTGGGACTCACAGGGTGGTGGACTTCTATAGCTAAAACACTTTTGTTATTTTTTGTTCTTTTCCTTATAATAATGGTGTTCGGGATCCTATGTTGCTTGATTTTCAAAGCTATTAATGGTCTCATCTCTTCTACCTCAGCAGTCAACCACATAGAATTGACAAACCAAAAGCAGTTTAACCTGCCCACAAGCCACAAGTGGTGGGCAGATCCATATTCTGAACCAGAATGAACTCCATACCTTTCTTCTAAATTTGGTAAACAAAAAATGGGGAGATGTTTTATTTCACTAATTTGGTTTATATTTCACTGAGAAAAATGGTTTGTTCTGTACTCCCCTGAAGTTCTGTGAAGTTGGTTCAGGCCGCCCCTAGCTCCTCCCCACCTGTGCAACCCCACTGGCTGCAGCTCCCCTCACCCGATGTTTGAAAAAAACCCGCCATTCCATGCCCTCTCTTTTTTTCCCTTGGATCCCTTCAGGAATAAAGCTTGGATTATCCCAGGAAGAAGAGCCTCCCTTGGTCTTTTGCTTTGTCCATGCTGAATCCCCTTCATCTCTGACCTAGAGCTAGCCAAAAGAAAGGTCAGAGCCTGGGGGGATTTTGGAACGGGGCTTTTTTACTGGTATAATACATGAATCTACACAAACTATATAATGACAGAGTCTTTAAAATTTTAAAGTATGTCCTAGTGTGCAATTAAGTAATGAAATAAAGTTGCTTTGCAATTGCTCACGTTCGCTCAAGATGTTTGCCACAGCTTTTACTGCCAATACATACGAAGTCTTCCAAACAAGTTTCCACATGTGTATTTGAAAGGTAAGCTAAAGTCACCAAGCTCCTTATCTGTAGCATGACACATGCTTATTCCTAATCCAATGTAGCATGACAGCCATTACTGGCCTAAAGACTGGTAAAACTTATAAAAATCTTAACTTTTAGCAAGGAAGAAGCTTTTGCAGTTTACCACAATGATCTAGAAATCCTCATTAACTCTACAGTGCACTGCTTGATTAGAAAGCTACTTAATCAAGATGCTTCCCAAGGAATTAATTTACACCTAACAATAATTGGTGGCAAGAATAGCTGCTTAATTTGGATTGTAGTTTCAGTTAATTAGGACACCTCCCGGTGATGTGGGTGGTGACCTGTGTGTTACAGGTCAGTGCATCCTCCTCATGGTACCTTGCAGTTGCCCCAGTCTGCCCTCACTCACTGCAGGTTCACATAAAGGTGCCAAAAATTACCGGGTGCCCCTTGCCAGTGGATCACAGCCACCTTCCCATAACTCTGTAAGACCTCCCATGGGTCAGACTGCTTAAAACAGGGAGATGCTTAATACAGTACAGAAAGGTGCTTAGCTACTTGGTCAGCCTAATTTTAATGAAAATATTCAGCTCCTACAATAGCCAAGATTCTTCCTTCTTAAAAAGGCTTAAGAAAAGATTAATCAACAACACATGGAAGGTAGTACTAAGTCTTTTAAATCTTAAAATGTACTATTACATGTTGCTCATAAATGCATAGTCTTATCTGGCACAACTGCTCAAAACTAATTTAAACATGCTCTCCAAAGTTTAAACTGAATAACCACAATTCTACATTTAATACAATAAATAGTACTAGCACACAGAACCTGTTAGGATGGTGGATAGTCTGCTGGCTTAATAAAATGAGAACTGTGATTCAGAAAGCTTGTATCTTCCTTTTTACACAAATTTTTCTATTGCAGCATGAAGTCTGTGGTACATTGTCTTCATATGATGCACCTTTCATAAGAGATCAAGAATATTCAATGCCTTCAAGCAGGTTCAGATGTTCCAATTTTGCTATTGCACCTGTACAGAAGAGCACGAAAGCTGAGGTGCTGAAATTTGATTGCTCCTGGAAAGTAGTTGGTTGCCTGTCCATACAGTTTTTAAAAATGACAGCATGGCTTGGGTTGAAAGTGACCTTAAAGATCACCTAATCCAACCCCTCTGCCATGGGCATGGACCCTTTCCACTGGACCAGGTTGCTCAGAGCCCCATCCCACCTGACCTTGAACACTTCCAGGGATGAGGCATCTACAGCTTCTCTGGGCAACCTGTGCCAGGGCGTCACCATGCTCAGAATGAAGAATTTCTCTCTAATATCCAAGCTAAATCTCCCTCTTTCAGCTTAAAACCATTGCTCCTTTGTCCTATCACTACAGTCCTTGTAAAAAGTTTGTCTTTCTTATAAAACCACTTTAAGTACTCAAAGGCCAAAATGAGATTTTTGGGAAGCCTTCTCTCATCCATAAGGAAAAATCCCAACTCCAAGAGAGGTACTTCAGACCTCTGATCATCCTTGTGTCCTCCTCTAGACCCACTCCAACATCTGCATCCTTTTTATTTTGGGGACCTCAGGGCTGGATGCAGCACTGCAGGTGAGGTCTCAGGACAGCAAAGCAGAATCTGCTCCCTCATCCTGCTTCTCTTCAGGCAGCCCAGGATTATTGTAGAGACCAGTGTCTGAAGTCCAGAGAGCTGAGATTATGATTAAAGCTCAATTAATCCATTTTAGCCTGTACTTGCAAATAAACTGTTTGGCTGATTCCCTCTCAAAAAGCATTATCTAGAATTGGAGATACATCTCAAATAAAGGAAAGGACAAAGAGGGAAGCTGCATATTGAGCTCTGCTAATGGAAGCAGAGAACACCCAACATCACTTGAACATAAGGTAAGCTAGCCAAATGTTAGAAAAATAGACCCTTATTGACTTCTTTTGAGAAAACCCTGCGATCTTTTAGAACTGATGGCATATACACCACCTATGACAGCAGTGTCACCACAGCTTTCTTAGCTGCTGTCACTGGAAACTTCCTGTAAACTAGTGACTTAGCATTTTTGTAGACAGCTTCAGAGGATTCTTCCCAACTAACTGATTTCTTTTTATTCATATATATGAGGATCAAGGCCACAGCCAAAAATAATAGTGCCTTGCTTTCAAAAGTGAGAAAGAAACACACTATTTTCCTTGTAACATTAGGGAAACAAAAATCTGCAGGAGAGGAAGCAACTTAAGAGTATGGACTAAATACATTTCACATGAAACCATGCCTGTACTGCAGCATTTTAGATGGTTATCCTAGAAGTTTTGCTGTATGTGAGAAAAGAAACCAGCCTGTAATGCATTTTAAATATGGGGTTTTGGTTTTGGCTTTTTGGTTTTTTTTTCCAGAAAAATGGGATTTATAAAATCTTGCCAGGGGAAGATACCTTCCCTTTTGCTCCACTATCATTACTCTTCTTTCCCAATAAACCTTGCAAAACCACCACAAGGAGCTTAAAGCCTATTTTCCAACCACAATGCCAGCAGTAGCCTATTAAAACACCTGCAATGATGATAATGAAAATTGTTTCATAAAACCCTGTAGCAATTACAGCTGTGTACTCTCTGCTCATAATAGCAGTTTTAAAAGGACATTAATCACGCTCTGATCCTCAAACTAGACTGATTAGTCATAATGGTGTTACACAATGATTCACACTCCAGATGACTCATACAGAGAGGGTAATTATCCAGCAGGACTTCCGTAAGTCTACTGTTAAGAGAGTTCATTACAGGACTGAGGGTTCCTGTTGAATGAATGAAAAAGGAAGTGTGGAGAAAAAAAAGAAAATCAGTACTTCCAATCAGGTAGTATTAGATACTTACCCTGACTAATTTGCATATTTAATTTGAGACATAGGTTTTCTCTTAGCTGTGACCATGTGTTTTATTAAGGAAATACCTTGCAGTTTTATTATACAAGTAAAATCCCTCTTTAGATGTTTAAGGTTGACTTTGTACATGCATGTCTTTTAAAAAACCCCAAACAACCTTGCGACATAGCAAAATATTTTTCCAGCTTCCATACAAAATTGCATTTTTTTTCTCTGCTGGTAGAACACATTAAAATTTTTACTGTATTAAGTGCTCCCTGTAATTTTTACAAAAGTTGTGTACAAAAAAATGCAAGTAAAAATTCCAAAGTACACTCTGACAGGCAATGCTCTGCGAATACTTTATTACACAAATTACATTCAGCTCCGAAAATAGTGTTCTAACAGTGATACCATCTAAAAATAAGACATTCCAGAAACACATCAAGTTAGGAAGAAGAAAAAAATTAAATAGAGACTTTTTTCTTTCCTTCAATGCAATATCATGTTAGTGATTTAAAAAAATAGAAGAAGGCTTAGCAGCTTCATTTTCTTGTGGCACTGTATATTCTCTGTACTGCAACAGGTTAAGGACATTGAAGAGGAAAGGCACAAAACAGAAACTGGCAACTGAATAATTATGGTAAAAATATTTTGATGAAGCAGATAGTAAGACTTATTTACAAGATCCCCATATTTGATGATAAAATACTACTGCTTTAAATCATCCTGCAATTAGAAGACTTTACTTTATTAAGATGTTCACATAAAAAGCAACAGCACTGATATGGAATTTCCGTACACTCCTCCACTTAAAACACATAACTAAAACCAAACTAAAATTAAAGGAACCAGTGTACAGTCCCACACAGACTAGACAGTTTACAATTAAATATACAAGATCTTAAACGTGCTTAAGGGAAAAGGAATCTGACATTCTGGGTTGAACTATATAATGGAGAACTCAAAGGTTGGTTTCAGGATGATGAAGGTGCTGTTGGCAGTGGAGATGCCGAACACTCTTCCTCAGAATCGGTGCCATCATCTTCATCTTTTTCTTGATCACTTCCTTCAGTGCTCAGCCGGTCAAACCCTTTTCGGCTGTAGCCTTTGTGATTTGCAAAGAAGTTCCCAAGGTTAATTCCACCACTGCCTTTCCCTATGAAAAGGAAAGGATTTTCATAAGATTTGCTTTAATTGTAAGGGATGAATAAAACCCTATCTACTACTTAACCAGTATACTGGTGATTATTTTAAGTATCCTTCCAGAAACTGTTTTTAAAGATTTAGCACATGAGCCACAAAAGCTAAGTGTATATATTGAGAAAGAAGAAGGAAATTAATCTTTGAAGTAGAAGTTTCAGACTATGCATTTTTAGCATCCACTATTTCATTAACTCTGCACAGGTTACTGGTGTTCCTACCCATTTGCCCTTATTTCAAAGTGCTTCATTTCATTCACCAGACTCACAATAACTCATTATAGCTGCTGCACTCCTACCAGTAGTGACTCATCCTCTTCAGGGGGCAGATAATGACAGATGAAAGTTGTAAAAGATATTTTCAAAACCCCCTGATCTTTGCCCCCAAATCTTCCTCTGAGAAAGTTCCATCAAATCTGTCATTCAACATGAATACAGAAAAAATGCCTCCAGTTACTGCATTTAGAAATATCTTCAGTGACTACTTGGCTCTAAGTCTGCCTAAAATTCTGCCTGAACTAGAATCAAGTTTGTGTTCCCCATCAGCTGAAAAATGAATTTCAAAAATAAGCTAAACTCTCTATGTTCTGTGATCAAATAGATACCTGTATTTTCTGATCACAGACATTCAACAAACCAACAGCAGCTTTAAGAAGCCATTTATAGCAATACTGCAGTAGACCATGCTACTACCACATTTGGTATGCTAATACTTTTGAATACAAAGAGTCAGGAAGCTGTATGCTGATATCTTCAAATAAAATACATCCAATTCATATGCACAGCCCCATTAGATTGCTGAATGGCCTACTCTGTTATAGTAGGTTCTGAACAGTGGCAGAACTGTGCTGTCTATTCCATATACATTTTATTCTCTGGATGAAATATTTTGATAAAACAAATTTGTGATACAAAATAATGAGTCTAGTGATCAAACACCTATTGCAGTCTGACAATTTATGAAAAATAATGTTATTATGAATAACAATATGAATTTAGAACCATTTACATAGCTTCTAAGTACCAATTAAAGCTTTCAGAGCTGTGGATTAAGGTGCATTATGGAAACTTGTGTGACTCACAGAATTGACTAGGTAGGAGAGAACAATAATACATAATCTCTTGTAATGGTATCTGCTTTCATTTTGCTTGTGTCTCTGTTATACCCATGGAGTCTTTTGTTCTCAGCAACTTTAAGATCCCATACTAAAAAATCCAAACTATGCTTGCAGTATTAAAAGTTCTGAATTCTAGACAAAACAATATGAATTTATTCTAGTCATTTCTGCGATACCAGTTTTTGCCTTGACACCAATTAAAGTTTTTGACACATGTTCTGAAGTGGTGCTAGCCTGAGATGCACTCTTAAAGGCTCAGAGGGCTGCAGTTGCTGTGTCCCTGCTGAGCCTTAGTTTGCATACAGCACCATTGCAGCTGTTCAGGAAGGCAAAGGTACAGGGAGCTGCTCTCTTCATATCCTTACCCCCCAGTGTTCAAGGATATTTGGAACTGGAATAATAAAAGCCTGTTCTCTAGAACAGTTACTACCAGTTACCTCCATAGACAGTTGTCTTCCTCCACCGAATAAATACTAAAATTGCCAGCAGGACAACAAGAGGGATAATAAGAAGAGTTGTAATAAGAACAAAGGAAACTCCAGTGGTGCTCGCCTGTTGGACCAGGTGTTGTTTATCCATATTCTTTAGAGAGTCTGTTGATTCTGGCTTGTTTTTCAATCTGGCTTCAACAATTGTTTCTGATTCTTTAAAAAGAAAACAATTTCTGTATGTAATCCAGATGCAACAAGTGATACAGGAAACAACAAGCTAGGATACCTTAAGTGCTTTTTAACAAGGAAACAAAAGACATACTATTATGGAGACATTTTTGGCTTTTGCTGATGTTATCCCAAATGAAAGAAAGCGAAAGTCTGACTGATACCACTCACTAGCAAAGATTACCTCCCCTTTTCTCAAATGAGGAAAGGAGATGTGTCAAACAGTTTTGTCCTAAGAAGTAACTACTTCTTAAAATATAGGTAATTACCTCAATGATCCATTTTTGCAAATAACTGTGTGGTGTAGTATCAATTAAATATCTCCTTTTGACAAAAACACTTCCACAAGAAATACAGACAGCCACACACACGTTATATTATCATAAACAAAAATAAAACTTTAAAGATCTTTCTAATAAAACTGTGACAAAGGGTTAAAATTTTAAAATTCTTACATTCCATGAAGGAATTTTAGTTCTACAAATATGGACAGCTTTTGAAAACTGCATCCAGTCATTCCTGACTAATTTTTTAACTCTATACCTACAAGGAGAAAAACTATTTCAGGGAAAAACCTTTATGATGTTGCACATGCTTCATGATAACTTTTAGTAAGTAAAACTGTCTAGCTATATATTTTGAAGTCAGACTGAACAGCACATCTTACTAAGTAGCTGCATCAGAAACACTCTCAATCAACTCTGTTTTGATTCTGTATCAAAATTAAAATGATGTTCTACTCTGCAGGAATAGCAAAAGGTTCAGTTTACACTCAACACTAACACAATGATAACACTATAATTGTTATCACAACTACGAGGATAACAACACAATGAAAATATGCTGTCTGTTGAAGAAGTAGTTATTGCTAAGAAAAATTTTCATCCATCATCTTTCCCACTTCTATGCAAAGCTACAGTTCTCCATATATTTTCCCTCATGTCACAGCAATACAAGCACTAGTAACAGTCTGTCACCAGGAGGCTGTTAGAGTGCAGGCAACTTTTTTCCATTTATTAAGCTGATGACACAAAGTCCATTGGCTCTTTTCTCCCAGTGGAGCTGAAAGAAGTTATTTCAGCCTACATAGTCTAAACAGTTTTAGACATTGTTACTTGAAACCTTTTTCTTACCCTGATGTTACTACTGCATTTTTTCTCTTTGACATTAAAAGTGTCAGCTAAAGAAAGCCAAAATGTATTTACATATTACTAGATATACAGCATGCTGTAATGTCAACATTTCCCTTTTGAGTGCTTCAGGCAGGCTGATGTACCAATGGAGATAAAATAAAAGGATAAGAGTGATCGCAGTAAGTATTTCATTGTTTCATAATGTTAGCCTTCCTTATTCTACTTTATTCTATATGCTTTAAATTGGCAGTTGGGATTTTTTTTTACTTTGTCTGTGTATACATGGCTGAAGCAAACTACATAAGCTCTGAATTTAACCAAAGAAAACCTGTTAAGAACATTTGAATATTTTAAATGCCTTTATAAATAGTACCATAATCTGGTACTGTTTTTTTAAAAGGGAAATGAGCCACATAACAGAATACAAATGGTTAAAATTACTTTTCATCGATTTTCATTGGTATTTTACTCCTTTCAATCTCCTCTGTGTGTACTATCTCTTTATATTGTTCCTACATGCTTTAATTTTCTTTTTTCTTTTTTTTTTTCCATTTTCATGCAGATCAAGTAAATAAAAAGTCTACTAAATCTATGGGAAGAAATGTAAATAGGAAGAAATGGTATTTCTTGCCATATGGTGTGATTGACAAGGCTATGTACTGAAAGACTACACAAGAATATAAATCAACTGCTGTTTCAAATAACCCTTCTTTTGGAGAAGGGTTGTGAAGCAGGGGGAGGGGGCTGGGAAGTGATTGTTGAAACTGCATTTCAGAGCTATTTCTGTATCTAAGGGAGCTGCCACAGATACCAGTCTGGACCACACCAGATGGTAGAACGGAATTAACCTAATAGTTAAATTTTTATTCTGTGACAGTAAAGCACTTGTCATCACTGAAAATGAAATGTTTAGGTTGGCTGTGAAATAGCATCTACCAGGTAACAGCATTACAAGCTTCCTTCTAGTGCTTCATATAGGAACTCACAAAAAACAAAACAGTCAAACTAGTCAGCATTTTTTTCCTCCAGCTTGGTAGAAGCAGTCCTAGTCTATGTGAACATACTGATTGATCCCTTCATTTTCATTATGAATCAGACTAACCTTTTGTCTCCTGTACCTCAATACCAGCCTTTTTAACTGACCGATGTTCCATTTCTGTAAAACAAAATCATTCTTCAGGACAACTGATATTTCAGAAAGTCACTCAGTGACATTTTCCTGATAGCTTTCTCAAATGGACAGTACAATCCTACAGTAAACATTCCCATGAACACCTGAATTTCACCACGGAGTGTCAATACAAACTATTCAGTAGCTCACAAGACCATACGAAAAAAAGGAAGAGCTTGGTTCATGGAAGTTTCTTGCACTAATCAGCTTTTATGAAGCAGAAATATTTTAGGCATATGCCTATAGATTCTCACAAAAATAAAACTGTTTATTATAAACAAAATTATAGGGAATTAAAGGCTGGTTGAATCAGGGTTTCTTAGCAAACTGATCTTTTATGCTTCAGCAAAAACTAAAAAGAAAATTTTCTACAAAGAATTCCTTAATCTAACCTGGAAAAATTCCATTACTTTTTTATGCTCATGTTTCTTTGAATAAAAGCCGAAAATTGTTCATGTTCAGTTTACTAGATGCAGATAAAAACATATCCAATCAGAATTACGATTTATGTGGTCCAGTCTCCTGTTACTAACAACACCTGATACCAAATGCCCCCAAGGAAAATCCATTAATTATAAACAAGACAAATAAGGAATCTTAGTCATTTATAGCAGCGGACACTTACTAGATGACTAAAATCCTGAAGCCTAAGACTTATATTTGTCATACTTTTTTTATTCCATATAATAGAGCAGAGGATTACATTTTTTTTTCCTGTAAAACATGTAACCTCGCTCTGAATCCTATTAAATTGATGTCTGACAAATCAGGTTCCTCTCCCTGAAGTAAGGCTGCTTGCCTTGGGGGTTACTAGATTAAAACTGGCAAGTGTTTCCTTTGCATGGAAACAGGACTTCAAATTATACTACACTAATTTTCTAGTGATAAACGCTCCCAATGAAATGAATATAATTTTAAAGTTGACCTGTGTTTTTATTTCATATCTTGGCAGTTTTCTGCATGATAACCTCACAGGAAGCAGTTGAGCTCTCAGCAAATAATACACTGAAATTACTAAAATACTAGAGTATCAGTTTTGTTTAAGCAGGTACTGACAATGGATGCATAAGGCAAATGTATGTTGATTCCTTCTGTGACAAGTCCTCATGTGGCCAGGAATCTTCTTAGAGAGAGCACACAACAATGCTGAAGAATGAAAACTAAGCAGCAGCACACAACTGCTGCAGGTGAAGCTTGTAGTGCACTTAAATCACTCGTTATGCCACCAGGTTCTTGGCCAGGTGTACAAGATAAGTGATACTGACCTGAAGGTACAAAATGTGAAGTTAGTACATTAAGAATAAAAAGAACATACTTTCAGCAGATGCAAACTTCCACACTGTTTTGGCATGAACATCTCCAACAAATACTGTTCTGTCTTCTGAAGCAATAATATCATGGGGCATCTCAAAGCTCTGTGAAGATAAGCAGTCACAGATTACCCTTAAGTGTCTACACTTTCATGACACCTCCTTAGCCCCTAACTTGAGCCTGGTCATATTCAATCCTGCTTTAGACTGAAAAATGCAGCAGGTGCTGGCGTGAAACCCCAGTGAATGAAAGGAGAAGAATTCAATTTCTATTGAATGTTTGCCTTCTCCAGGTAGATTATTCCATGTATTAATGCTAAAAAAATTGTATTTGTATTATTTCTATTAATATTATTACATTCCATTTTATCCGCTGAAATATATATTTTCAAAAATAAAGAATCTTGATTTGAAGTCCACACATCTAGTTTTTGTTTAAGTTCATATGCAAAAGAGCTATTTGCTAAACTTGGAAAATAAAACTCTCAATATAATTTAAAGTTGGACTGGAAATAAAGAGTGTATGTGGTACCAAGTGGGAATATTAACATTCATTCTTTAGTCTAACACAATATATAGAAACTTTTAAAAAACCCACACGATTTTTATGTACAACACTGCATGAAGAACATTTTGCCTTAATTTACACATTAGTATTCTCTAAAGAGGGATATAACCATACAGTTGCATATTATTTCTGCTTAGGAATAAGCTCTACTTTTTGACAAATTACTAGCATCTAAATACATTAATATTTCAATTCCTTCATGATTCTCTTAAATTAACTTTTAAGAACTGTACTGGCAATAATAAAGTAGGTTTATCCTGTCTGCAGATTTTACCTGTAGGAATCATCTAAAGGAATCTAACATAGTAGTTAGTATAATTTTTAAATGCTTACCACATGTAGAAGCTAAAACCTAAAATTCTAGTGTTTTTATTTAGTACTATAAAGAATTCCTTTTGAATACCTTACATAAGAAAACATCTTATTTACTGCAATAGTATTATGGAAATTGGAAAAGTAGAATGTTACCAATGTTCTCATATATATAATTCTATGCAACAGGCAGTCTGTGTAGTACTCTACCTTTCTAAGTGGAATGAAAGTATCAATTATTTCTCCAGTAGAGAAGTTCATCACAAATCCTTGCACTGATTCTGCCTCTCCCGGATAAGGCATTCCATTAACTGCAAAGAGAAGACCACCTGCAACAACATTAGATTTGTCTTAAGAATTCACACATATTAAACTGCAGTGAAGATGGAACTGTAATAGTTTAGATGAAAAAAAGGCTGTCTGAGAGACAGAAAGACAACAAGAAACTAAACTACAGGAGGAAAGTTAAGTGAGGTGTAACTCACTGAAACTTTGTACTTTGTCATTTAAGAGATGCACGCTTATTCAAATGAGAACCACCAGCAAGGCAATATTTTATATATAGTTTAAATGAAAAGGAATGTGAAGATTTAAAAAGAATCATCTGAAGAATGCTTTGCTATGGATGGTTGTCCTGATAGTAGAAAGCTCTTTCAATGCATCAAAAGCAGAAGGTCAGCTGGGGAGTCAGTAGGACCACGAAAGAAAAAGATGTTAAAGGGGGACTCAGGGATTATATGGCAAAGAAATTGTTTTTTTGTCAGTTCTTTCTGTTTAATATGTTGTGAAGTTTCTAACACTCTTTTTTTTTTTTTTTTTTTTTTTCCTAGTAAAGAGATCAGAGGAGACAATTCAACTGGAAGCACAAGGTGTAAGACAAGTTGGAGGTTAGTAATGTATGAGGTTTAGATGGCACTCACTCAAATGTGGAAGGAAACAAAATGTGAAATCATAGATTTCATGCCAAATTAAGTAACCCAGCACTTCAAACAGACACTTCTCCAAAAGACTAGCAGGATGCTGAAGTAGTACCCACCTAAAAGGACTCAAAAGGGTGCCTGCAAATACACATTACCAATTCTGGCATCCATCTCCAGTAAGTGGTAGCACCCATAATGAAGAATAAGACATGGGTAAGTGCAGCCTGTCAGAACAAGTTGGTATGCCTTCTGTAAGGGTTATGCTTCAGCTCTGAACAGGGAGAAAAAGCACACAGGCAAGCAGATTCTATAGACATACCTGCACTTTCAGAAATCTCTTGATGAGGTAGTGTATCAGAGGTCATTGAACGTGAGTTATCAAAGGGCTAAATGAAAGATCCACTAATGAAAAGGAAGCAAAGAGCAAAGCTTATGGGCAGAACTTATAATTCTTCAGGACAGAGAAGTCTGAATAGTGTGATCTTTAAGTGATCAGAGTCAGAAATTTTATTCAACAGTTTTCATCAATGACTGGAAAATGGAGTGAACAATGACATCTAGCAGTCTGAGGAAGATAACTGAGTTCTGTGGAAAAGTCAAAAGCTTGATGAAACTGAAGAAGACTTTTTATAAGAATAAGTTGTTAAACAGATAACAGAAGAGCTTCTGCAAAGACAAATGTAATGTTTCTTAAAAAAAAAATCTAGATCATGCCTATGTGGTGTTTGAACTTGGAACTGGCAGTTACAGCTCAGGAGAGACATCTCCAAGCCATCCCTAAAAGATTCCTGAAATCTCCACCTCCATGTGTAGTGTCAGACAAAATTTCAGTAGAATGTCTGGCATCATGAAGAGGAGAATTAGAAATGGAGGGGAAGTTCTATACTTCGCAAAACTCAGCATGCACATATTGAGTACTGAGTGCTGTTTTACTCTCTGCATCTCAAAAAGGTTCCAATGAAGCTTAAGATGCTGGAAGAGAAAGGCAAATGCAATACTCAAGGAGCTGAAGCAATTAAATAGCTTATGGGGAGAGACTAAGGTGGCTAGGGTTCTTTGGTTTGAAGAGGATAAAGCAAGATGAAGAGGCACCAGACTGGGGGAGTGTGGAATTGTTATTCAACTCCCAAAATTCTGAGATTTAGAAGCACTCAGTGAAACTTCGTCACTTCAAATATTTAAAAAAAAAAAAAAAATTTTGGTAATGACCTTCTGGAGCCTGCAGTAGTGGAAGGCCAATGAACCAGACAATACAAGTCAGTCCAAAATAGGATTAGAACTTATTGGGTAATATACATGCAGAAGGATACTATGAAGAAGAGATCAGAGGTTACGTCATAAAAATAAAGGGTTTATGGATGCATGGTGAAATAGGAGAGGAATGACTACAAAATACATCCAGGCTTATACATACTCTCAGAATGCCTCTTTTCACTGTCAGAGACAGATAGATACCAAGCATCTCATCCAGGATATTTTAGCATTTTTCTACATTCTCGGCAGATGCAAAAGAGAGAAACATGATTAAATTTGGCATTAAGGAGTCAGGAGCCGAACATGCCAAAATTCCTCATCCAGTTCTTAACATTTACCTTACCTTCAGTATCAGTACTAAAAACTGAATCCCAAAACTTAATACAGTAATTGTTAACCAGACTAATATTAAAAACCACAATATTTTCTGTTTTCTTTCAGTTCGTTTTATGCAATCAAAAACCCTTCTTGATCATTTGATCTTAATTTTGCTCTCTTCAATGGAGTTCAAAATGAGTACCAAGAAAAGTTATTATCAATAATAATTCATTATTAACCGATTAACTGTACAGTCACCAGTAAGCGGCAAGATCATCTACTTGCTGACATCATATTTAGAGAGTAATCAATCATGTTGTAGAAGCAGAGATAAGATGCAAGCTTTGCTCATCTGCAAGTAGGAAAATGAGTAGTTCTCAAATTTTCCATTGCGTCAGGACTACTCTAAGATAACATGACAGCACTTCAGGAAATAACATGGACATGCTGGCACAAAGCAAGTACTTGAAATATGAAGAACAAGAAAAAAGATTACCTGGAACATATGAAACTGCAAACAACTCTCTTCCAAATGCTTTGTGTTTGATCTCTCTTACGAACTCCCCAGTCTCCAACCTGAAGCACTGAATTCGACCATTTTCTCTGTCTGCAACGCACAGCTGACTTAATTCAGGGATCAGGGCTAAGCTGTGGGGGATATGAAACTGCCCAGGCCTGGATCTGCCTGGAGAAGTCTCTGCAATAAAAAGACCCCAAGTTTGTGTTAAAGTACACACTGAAACTATCAGTTTTACTTGGAAACAGCAATATGCCACATAATGCAATGTAACCCTGCAAAAGATGGTGGTCATCTTGCTTTCTCCTAGCACTTAGGTAGATAACTCATGGTAGCCTAGTGCGTTTTCTTTATAAATCCCAAATTTAGAATTTGCAATTTCCTGAGAATATTCAGCATGGAGTGATACATAAATCTGAGTCAGGCAGAAATGTAATTATTCATAAAACTTAAAACAGATGAAATCACAGCATCAATCTGGCAAAAAATTATTCCTTTCTTCTATGTTTAAGAAAAGAAAAATTGGCTTTATAAAAGTCAGAATATTTTCTTGACCAAATAGGATACGCCAATATTTATTCTGGAAGCAAGATAACAAACCCGCACTTTTTATTTTTAGTAAATATATAACCACTACAAGTAGCTGTAGAAAAAGCAAAGAGAAAATTTGGAAGCAAGGACAAGGTTGAAATTCATGTAGGGTCTGAAAGGTATTTCAGATATAGAAATTAATTTTAAAAAATTAACAGTAACATCAGCAATTTCATGGTTCATTATGAGTTCATGGTAACAGCAGTATGGGTAAATTACCACGAGCCGTGACTGTACCTTCTCCCCACTGCATCACATACAGTCCATTTGGAGAGAACTGAATAATCCGACTGTTGCAGTAGCCATCAGAGACATAAATGTTGCCAGTTATCGGGTCAACGGCCACATCAGTTGGTTGACAGAAATGATTTTTGTCGCTGCCTGGTTGCAAAGCCATTCCTAAGATCAGCAATGGCTCTTTGTCCTTGGCTCCTAGTTTGAAAACCTTTTTTTCAGTCAAAAGGAAAAGAAAAGGTGAAACGTAACTTATGGAATCTTATGGAAGGTGAAACTTAAGACCTAGATGGCCTAGGGGAAAACTCCTATTACTGTGTATAAAATAAATTTATATACCAAATATAATCTTAATATATTGACCATAATATCTATTATTATTAGTTTTTCAATAGTGCTGATTCTGGGAAACTTCTGCTTAAAATACAGATTTCCTGTCATTACAAAGCAAACAATAAAGTTCACTTTCTAGACTTAAGTGCATTGATAAGCAAAAGACATAGCAGAAAGTTGCAGAGGGATCTTGAAAGGACAGAGACAGGGGCTTCACAAGAACCTTGTGAAGTTCAACCAAGCCAAGTGCAAGATCATGCACCTGGGGTTGGGGCAATCTCAAGCACAAATACAGGCTGGGAGGAGAAGGGGTAGAGAGCAGCCCTGAGGAGAAGGTGTTGTTTGATGTGAAGCTCAACATGAGCTGGTAACAGCCAGAGGATCAACCCTGTCCTGGGCTGCATCCAGAGCCCCATGGGCAGCAGGGGAGGGAGAGGATTCTGCCCCTCTGCCCTGCTCTGGTGAGACCCCACCTGCAGAGCTGCCTCCAGCCCTGGGGTATCAGCACAGGAAGGACATGGAGCTGCTGGAGACAGTCCAGAGGAGGGACACCAAGGTGATCAGAGGGATGGAGCACCTTCACTATGAGGAAAGGCTGAGAGAACTGGGATTGCTCAGCCTGGAGAAAAAAAAAGACTACTGGGTGACCTAATTGTGACCTCCCAGTTCTTGAATGGAGCCCACAAGAAGGACTGGAAATGGACTTTATATAGGTGCATGTCGTGATAGAACAAGTGGGAATGGCTTCAAGGCACAGAGTTTGGATTAGATATTAGGAGTAAGTTCTCTACCACAAGGTTGGTGATGCCACTGGTGAGGTTGCCCAGAGAAGCTGTGGCTGCCCCATCTCTTAAAGTGTTCTAGGGCACACTGGATGGAGTTCTGAGCAACCTGGCCTTGTGGAAGGTGTCCCTGCCCATGGCAAGGCAGTTGGAACAAGACAATCTTTAAGGTCCCTTCCAATTTAGACCATGATTCTATGGTCTGGGTATATGATTGTTATTTCTACATACTATGTCCCTGTAGCAAATTATTCAATACAACTATATTCCATGAAGTTGTGCATTTCTGTAAATTTACAGGGGTAAATTTCTGTAGGCATATTCTTAATGTTATTCTTAACAGGCCTTGATAAGTAATGTGAAATCTCTAGGAAAATAAAAGTATTTTTTAGTAAAATGTTAAGGTCCTGGTACTAAAGCTTCAGAAACATACCTGATGAAGAGCTACATCAGTGACCCAGTAGTTACCATTTTTATCTACACTCAAACCATGTGGTAAATAAAATCTGAAAGCACAATGTAGAAGAATGAAGTTAAAAACTTTTTTCTGGAAGAATTATATAGATGTGAAGATTTCATTTTTATCTACAGATCAAAAACAAATGCTGTAAATACTAACTATGTGTAGCATTTAATGAAAAATACAGCTTTACAGATTAGAATTTTCCTGACAAGAGTGTCTCAATTATGAAATTCAGTTGATCTCAGATATCACACTCAGCATCCATAACAACAATGTACAATATTCATGAGCTCTGCACTTCAGTTAACCTGGCTTGTAAATGCAATTGTATGAAATGTAAGAAAGCAGAGGTGATAACAAATTAACATGGCAAATTAATTTTTTGTTGAATTTGTATTTATTTATTTATTTATTTATTTATTTATTTACTTGAAGATACCTAGCGGCTACAATTACATAATTGTATATAAATGCACAAATATAATATAAAACACTCGAAAATCGGTTTAAGGACTCTTTGGCATAAAATATATGGAAATATTAGTTCAATTAGTAAGAGCAAACAACTCAACTTACAGACTTTTGCCTGTGGAATGAAGCAGTTTTGCATTACTTGGATTCAGGACAATAATTGTATTCTGTTCAATTGGTCCAAGTCCTCTTTGCTGATAGACAAATTTGCTGTTAAAAGAACTGTACAAAAAGATTTGAATAGAAAGCCAGCATTAGAAGGTTCTACTAATGAACGATATACACACAACTTAAAGCCAAGTTCTGTAATTCAGCTCCAGTTTGGGGTTACTGAGTTCTCTTTTCTTTAAATATAAACCTTATTACATCATGGTATGATTGTAAGAGTTAAAAGTATGTCTGTATTTTCTACTGAGGTTATGACTTCCAAACTAAAGGTGCACCAAATCAACACAGCAACAATTAAAGACAGTCCTAAAGCAAGTAAGTAAAAAACCCTTTTCAATTTTTAAAATAATTTCATTGACACGGCAACCCAGAAATTAAAAATTCAACAATGCAGCCTAACAAAAAATATAGGTAATCACCAGGGCATACCTGCCAGTAAAACCAGGTTTAGTTTGTACCATCTAAGGCAGTCAGTGGATGTTTGTGGATCTTCTGCTTTTTCTTTTTTCATATGCAGTTCAATATTTTGCTAGAGCTTACTATGACAAGATTTAGTTCTTATGGTTCTTATCCTTTTCACAGTGTGCTTACACAAGACTGTAGGATATTATGTGCATTCCTCCTAATCTTTCAAAATTGCACTCAATTTTCAGGGTACATGAAATATATTTAAAAAATTGAACATGTCACTATTTCATATATTAAGAATCAGAAGACGTTTACTAGGCATGAAATTATCATATGCTTCCAAAAAATAAAAATATAGCTGTCTCTATCCTCACAGAGAAATTGGCTCTTACTCTAACCTGTTAAAATATATGTTCCACTTTCAGTGAAGGTAAACAGAGCGTAAAATATTTTGAACATCATTGCAGGCTAAATGCTAGAGCATGGTGTTTGATGTGAATGAAAAATGCATGAATACAAGACTCTGCTCCCACTTTGTATTTTTAAATCAGTTTGTCAATCCCAAGAGAAATCCAGCCATGATTGGTGCTACTTGGTAAACAAGAATATACTTTGTAGCCACAGAGAAGGCTATGAATAAAGCTGTTAAAACTACACATTGTACAGTTCTAACAGTCTCACATCTACATGACATTAAATATTTGTCTAGAATTTTTAATGTGGAAAAGCCATATTGGCCTCATACATAACCAAAAAAAATCTATACAGAATGTGTTTAAGTTTCTGCATAGGCTATGATTAAAAAATAATATTTAGATACTGACATTGCATATAGTAACTATCAGTAACTATTTAATTTCTGGCAGAAATAATATCTGATGGAAAACAATCCCTTTGACTATGAATGATTAAGCCAAAGGTGATAGCTACTAGATCTCTCTCCAGAGCTGTGTGATCATGTAGAGGGAGACAATGGATAAATGGTAACAACACACAAAGGCCTACACTGGTGTTACACCTTCATGTTTGAACATGATTCAGGAGGTGCTGTGATATTCTTTAACATTCATTGGTATTCATGACAGTAACCTGCCATAACATGTTCTCTTAATTTTAAACTTTTATTTTAAAAGAAGTCTAATACTTATAAGGGCTTGCTCTAGCTATAGATGACCCCAACTGGAGCACCAACAATGGACAGACTGAACTAATCTTATTTTTAATGTACAAAGATAATAGCAAAAAATCAACACAAACACTGAAAAGAATCTTAGTGATGACAGATAACAAAATAAGCCCTACAGTAAACACGATTGTATCTCTGCAGAACTGCCTATCTAGACTACTTAAAATAATTATTCACTTTCCTTGTTATGATTTTGGTTCTTAGTGCTGTCTAGACACCCATGTATTTCCTGCTATTCCCAGCTCTTCTGAGAACTAAGTGCTTTCAGTGTACATAAGAGATTGTATGGTACGCAGAGAAATTCTAGTGAACTTGAGTTTATGGGAGTGATCTTCCATTCATCTCCTCCCTGTTAAACTTCTTTTCTAGGAGGATGACTAGAATGCTACAAAATCAGTCACTCTTTTCTTCCTAGTGTTCGAGACTATGTTCCTTTGTTTTAACTGATAAATAAGAACACAAACAATGCTGACTACTTCTAGCTTAAAAGCAGCAAGAGCAAAACCACACAAAGAGAACTAAACACAGTAGTCCCTATTACTCTAAAACATGGTTTTCTGATAGGTTCTGCACTTTGATACTGAAGGACAAGTAAAATCCACTGCCCACTGCATATCTACTACTTCTAATTTCAAAGTCCAATGTAATTCCAGTTATGTTTCTACTTCTGAGTTGGCCACATCACACTAATGCAAACCATTTCTTGCTAAATCTAGTATAGTATCCTTCTTGTGGGCTACATGGTAAATTTAGACAGACCACCTAAACTCATAACCTCTGAAAGCACAGCCCTTAAGTCTATTCTTGATCAATATCCATCACCATCGTGGTACTGTGCTCAGCCTATCTACCTTGATAAGAATGCAGTAACAAGAATGTAACTTATATTCTTTAATAAGTTCATTATAAATTGGATAAATAGCATACATTTTTCATCACAAAATGCAAAATAACTTCCAGCTGATTCACTGCTTAGCCAGCTGAAGTTTTAATGCTTTTCATTTTACACAACACATGCTGCTTATATCAAAGACTGCTCTGAAACTGAAGAGACAATGCTATAGAAGAACTTTACTTATTTAAGAGAATTATTTTTTTTAAATTATATGCTGAAGGACTGCTACAGCCACTGCAAAGCCGCTACTGTATTACAGGGCTTGTCACTACATAACTTTTGTGCTCAAAGTAGACTTAAGTTACCTTTTGCAACAGCACAGATCCATTAACCAGCTATATTCAGCTGAATGAGGATCCAGCTTTTGTGGTGTATGTTAATAAGGCATTGGAAACATTTGTGCACAGCCTAACAGCACAGATTATTTTTGCTTAATTTGCTTCTATACTAAGCTGGTGAAGCACTGAAACAGAAAATAAATTCCGGGTTTTCAGGCTATTAATGTATTATGTTTACAGTTTGATAAAGAATATTATATTCAATTAACAGTGTATTTGCAGCTAATGATAAAAATTAATTTCTTACACCTCCCCCACATAACTATCATGATAAACCCCTTCCAAATACCATCTTTTTCCTTGAAAAATTAGAACACCCTGTGTTCCTTCCTTTTTCATCACAACAGATGAAAAGGACCTCAAATTTAATGCCCATGTACGTACCCCAATATAAAAAGGGAAGGCTGACTGGATAAGCATGTTTCTGTGTGCCTCTTCTCCATGCCACAAGATGTGGAACAACAGCTTAACAATAGGCATGTTTTCAAAATACATTTTTAAATCATCACACTCTATATAAAAGGCCTACAGAGTTGTAGTTCAGATGACTTAAGATGACTACCAACACTAGTTTTCCTATACATTGATTAACTATGCTACACAAGAAGAAGAAAAAAAGACTTGGGAACAAAACCCCTGAAGAACTAGGACTTAATGATTAGTTATCTTTATGGAAGGCCTTGTGCAGTGTTACCAAGCACAAGTGGTATGTACATGGATTTCCAGACTTTTTATTACAACTCCAATTTTCTTTTGCAGCCACAGCATAATGAAGCTTAAGTTCTATCTGTCTCTCAACATGGCTGATTCATCATGCACACCTGCTGTTTTAGGGAATGTTCAATTTTTGTTTTGTTTAAAATCTGTAGGCTTTCCCAGTACTGCTGGATCTCAAACTCAAGTTTTGTGCTCTGGATTGTTGCTATATTTCAATTGCCAGACACTCAAAAATATGTATTTCAGAAGGATCAGCCTATTTTCAAATATTTTTACAATTCTTTGTTCAACAACACAAAGAACAGTGCTTATGTTCCTGAGTAGGAGGATAAAAAAGCAGCTTTTACAGAATACTTGAAGTCTGAGTAATACAAGCTGTATTACAAGCTGTATCCTTTCAAATTTTGTAGTCTGTATTTATATACACTTGAGCTGGAGATATCAGTGACACATGAGACTACTGTATGAGGAAATAAATGACTGCCTTATCTGCTGCATTATGTTCTTTCATAAAACACTATTCTAAGCATAATTTGTTATCGTAATGTTCAGAATACTGTCCTATTTTTCAGACACTATGTTATCTTAAAATGAATTCATCAGGATTTGAAAACAGCCCTACCCTTTAGTCTTATAGCTATATATAGAGAGAACAGATGCTTAAAAAGAAGAAGAAAAAACAGAGAAATTTTTTAAAGAGTGTCTTTAAAAAGGGTACCACATAATATGCTTGTACTACTTCCTCCCAGTATTCTGTTACAATTTCAAAAGTATCCATATAAAGACATATACAATTTTAAAAATCAAAGACATAAAAACCCTGTAAAATAAATAAAGTACTGTTTATTGGAATGTTCTGTTCTTAAAATAATATACCTATGACTATAACACTTTACAAACACTACAAGGACTACCATTCCAAAGTTCAGACATTTTTTGGTTTGAGTGATGCTAAATGCAGCAAATTTTATTAAATGAGTAGAACAAAGTTTGTTTTGAGAGAGTACCTTGTAACAAGCCCATTTTTTTCAGTGTATATAAACACAAAGAAGACACTGTACACAGGTTTCCACGTCTTAAACCCAAGTACTAATTGTAGCATACCATACTAAAACATTATTCACTTGGCTAATTTCTCCTGCTAGGAGATATAGAGAGGTAGAGACAATCTCAGTGAATATCATATTAACATGGTCATACAGTTTAAGGACCTAATGTACTATGTTCTTTTCCTCTCGAGACACATTCTTACTAATAACTCATCATCTTGAATTGTCAGTCACCATTTTTATTCTGAGTCTCTGAAAGGCACTTTCAGCCAAAGAACTGAATTTTCAAGTAGAAAATGAACTTCAATCTGTCTTTCCTTGAGAAGGTATATAAACAGCACACAGGAATTCAACCTTCTAACTCATCATTTGGCAAGGATCTCTACTTACTTTTCATCCCAAACATGATCACCTCTGTGGAAGACAACTAGGTTATTTTCAGGGTCCAGAGCCAACCCAGAAACTTGGCCTAGTTTGAGGTCTAACCCAGGCCACTCCACAGCCTCTGCTATGTGGAAATCTGACCAAAGAAAGAAAGAAAGAAAATAATCATGTAGCATATTTGTAAAAAGAATCCTAATATGGTTAACTGGTATTTGTATAGAGTACTGGAAATTACACGGACATTTTCCTACATGCCGTATTTCCATTCAATGCATTGCAATTTAATTCCAAGCATAGTTTTAACATAGTAAAGCATGCACAATCACTTGCAACAGATGTACAGAAGACAGAAATGTCAAAACTGCTTTTGACTCTTTTCTCCATCTTATACATGTATACAGACTCTAGAAGTTTTAGCAGCTCTGTAAATACTTTCTACACTGAAAGATTACAAAAATATACAATTCAAAGCAGCAGGCAAATTTAAATATTAACTATCAGTGCTTTATTAAAATCTGCATAATAAGTAATGAATTTTTTTTATTAAAGCTTTTAACACTAAGAAAAGAAGACTTCTTTTTCTACAGAAGACTGTAAAACTCAACAAAGAGAGAGAAATTCAGTTTTAGATATTAACATAAAAAGCTAAAAATATGGTCTACCCAACCTCTCTTATGCAAAAGTAGACTGATAAGGATAAAAGGCACAAACTGTTCAATATTTGAAAAATTGCAGAGATTTGACTGCAAGGATTAATTTCTCACAGATTATCTGCTTAAATACTATTTGGAAGAGGTTGCTCTTGTGTGGCTCTGGCAGTATATTAAGAGACAAATGAACTAGATTATCAAAAATAAAAAATGTAATAGCAAAAGAGATCGAACTAATTCTGATAAAATAAACAGTGAAAAAGAAAAATTAGAAAATTTGTTCTACATGTTAGGAAATCCACCACTGCTTTCTTTTCAAAATTGATTTCTTGAGCATAATTCAGGTATTTCTACAATGCATAATTGCATGTAGACAAATACAGACAAACTGATGGCGAATAAGAAACAATTTCTTTGAAGTTATGTGAAACTGGAGCCGCTTCACTAACAGTCAGTGTGTTTGCAAGTAACCATGCTTTACTTTGCCACTTTCAGTTCACCCAGAGTTTCTGACTTCTGCTGTGATCCTAAACACCAATCACTGAGGTACCATCTAGGCAGGTGAAACAGATATCCAACTTCACAAAGAGGCAGGGAATCCTGCTTTGAAAGAAGGCAGAACGCAGGCCTTAGAACACAGCACCCAAAGAGTCTGGGAGGGTTCGCTTTCACCTGGAAGTGATTTTCCAATGAAAGGCAAAATTAATGGGAAACAGTGTATAAAATCTTTAAGCCACCTGTGCAACCCATTTGTCCTGATAATACCCTCATCTTGCATTTCACTTGGAAGAGAGGTAGTCTGAGATGTAACAACAGGAATGCAGTGGAGGGAAAATCATTCTCTAGAACCTATCCAAGAGAAATATAAAACCAGTGCTGAAAACCTGCTGTGGACTTGGAGATGTTTTACCTGTTTGAACTGCAATAACATAGCTAGAGTAGGTGAACTAAAAATACCTAAAAGCTATCAGCAACTACAGTGTATCCAGGATAATAGTCAGAAACTTGTAAAACAAGAAATCCTACCCTGTAGATATTTTAGCTGAACAAAAGCCGCAAACTAAAGGAAAAGCTGTAAAAAAAATTATACATATCCATACTTCTGTACAGCTAAGTTGATCACAGCAGGTGCAGTGACAGATACATTCACAGATGTCTGGATTTTGGAAGGAATAGAAGAACGGAAATTCAGAGTCTGCTTCCTCACTTGCTCATCCCATATCACTTTATGTTAAACTCTAGAAAGCTTGTCCATGTTTCATATTACAGAGGCCTTTGAGCCTTTTTTTAAAAAGCTAGAAGAAAATAAAAGGCTAAGCATAGGAGCACTGAGTTCTGGCCTCTATTTAAGTTTTTCAGAAGACACATACTATAAAATAGAAAATGTTTATACTTAAAGGAATAAAAGATTTCCGATCGATCAAAACAATAAAGTGAATGCACAATCTAATCACAAGAGCCCAGCCCCAATACAATCTTTAGATTTTATCACAATTTTCCAAAATTGGTTAATTAGTATTGTATTTTATTTTTCCTTTGCATGTCCATTCTGAAAGTCCTTTATATGGGTTTATCTCAAGGCAACTAGCTCTTTAATAAAAACTCACTGAATTTAGACTTCCTTTATCTAAGACTTATTACTATTTCCCTACAAGAATTAGTGGTCCATGAAACAGTTTCAAAAGAGACTAACGAAAATTACTTTTCCCACTGGAGTAATTTATAATTACTTAGGAAAAAAAAGATCACCAGTTTTGTTGTAAATGAGATCTCTAAACTAGGTACCAGTAAACTACCTTTTAACTTGGAGTCCTTCCTTCCATTAAAAAAAAAATTAGATTTAGAACATGCAATGAACATTCTAAACAAGTGAAAGATGAAAGCCTTATTTGTTGACACAATTGCAATTTACTGTCCATATTTTCCTGGAAGATCATTCTAGCATTTAACTTTGTGAACTTTAAGTTAAGTTGCATTTACTCCCTGCCATCAGAGCACTGGTTTAAATCTTGAAAAATTTAATTAAGCACTGCCCAAAGGAGTTTTGAACTCCTTGACTTGACACCTTGACTCCTTGTCACTCTTTGACATACTTAGAGGGTATAATTGTACTAGTTGCAACTGGTCTAGTGACCAGTCTAGGGTAACAAGCTAACAACCACACAGGAAAAACAGTAGTATAAGATTTGAACATTTGTAACAACTTCACTTACTGCATTAGCCACTTGCTATTTCAGGCCAATTACATATTAAAAATTGGAATATTTGCATGACTAAAAATATTAAACTATTTTAATACTGGTGATTTTTAAACAATTAAATGACATTAACAGCAGAGTCTTGTCCTAAAAAAAAATTCTCTTATGGAAGATTTTGTTTTAAATATGTAAATACTTCCCTAAAAATAAACTAAATATATGCTTGAAGATTTTTTTTGCTAGAAAAGTTCTTTTTCCAAAAGACGGTACTGACAACTTCTGCAGGTCAGGAATTCTGTAGTTAAGGGTATTTCAAGCATAAGAAACACCTCCAAAAATTAAGGAAATTAATTTAGGAAATTAATTAAGGAAACTCTAGGATTTTTTTTCCTATACCTCAAAATTGCATAAATTGAAAGCTCATTTATTAGCTAGTCCTCCACTAACAAATTCCCCCCAAATGAATATATGGCTTCTGATATAACCCAGCAAATTCTTTCTGTAGTTAGAATTCATGCTACAAGGTATGCCAAATTAAGCCATTTATTCAGTTCACTGACATTCCCTCCTCTGGATCAGTGAAAATAGAAAGGAATTTTCTTCTTTGCCTTGTACACACCACATGTTATTCATCTAAATGGAAGAAACTGCTTTTGTAGAAATGCTACCCACATTACTTTCCTGAATATTTAATTCCAGTGATGTTTATGAAATTAATTATGATTTACACATATGTCAGGCACATAGTTCCACCTGTTTTTTTGCCCTATTTGACAGGCTCTTATTTAACTGGATCACACAATATAACACCAAAAACTCCTCATCTTTGGTTTTCTTTTAAATAGAAACCCAGAATTTTGGTGAGCTTAAACACTGTAACAGAACCTCATATAAGTAGAGACAATACATGTTAACATTATGAACAGAAATAAAAATCAAATGGTTGATGGATGATACATATATGTGTACAGAAGTATTTAGAAATATCAATCTGGGTAGTTGCAACATAAAAGCTGGCATGTGTTGCTACACCTTATGCATACCAATGGCTTTCATGCACACATATCAGCTTCTATTATGAGATACTCATCACATGCTGCATTATCTGGTTTTCCACATTAGCAAGCAAGGCTAAGGACAGTCAATATCACAGAGACCAAAATGCAAGTAAAGCAAACACAGTAATTCCATGGTTTCTGCTGTCATAGAAACCTGAAGGGAATAAATTCTATTTCTAGCATAATACGAGAGTATCTGGAGAGTCAAGCCCAATTTGAAATCAATATGCAGAAAATTTTACTTCTGAAAAATTTTTCAGGATTACCTTCCATTCTTTCTTAAAGAGAGAAAAATATCTGATAGAATAACAGCCACAAATTTTATAAAATTGTGTATCTGACAGATGAAGGTAATCAGCAAACTCATAAAAAATATTGATTATTCCATTGACCATTTTACAGTAGTTACTTGTATTAAATTCTTCACTTCCTGTGACTACTATATCCTATATGTACTTTGTTCTAGTGTAACCAATATAAAATCATCATAAGAGTATAAAATGATACTGTATTGTTCAGGAAGTACTGGTGTTGCACCATCAGCACACATTTTTTCACACATGGAGACGAAAAGAACCCCAGTGAAATACCTCTAAGGAGAGGGAGAACATTTCAGTAATTAGGAAGAACATAATGTAAAATACTTTCAAGCCTCCACTGAAATTCCCTTCAGATTTCGCTAATGTGGATCACAGCTCTTACATTGCACTTCACTGTATAAAATTAACCCAAACCCACCTCCTTTATGCTCTTTTTCCCAGCTTCCCTCACCATGCTTAGACTGTTGTAAAGAGAGATGCCTGTTCTCTGGTGGCCTCAAGGTAGATTCTAGTCTGTGAAATTTCTGAATTCTGTCTCTGAGAAGAATAGTATTGTCCCTTTCATCGTGATTTGCGATCTCTCTGGCAAGATCCTTCTTTTGGACTACATCAGCAATCTCTGCTACAAGATCTGATTCTGCTTTTTCTGTAGGGTTATGCTTATGCACATGCACAACATCTTCCCTTTCTCCTAGCAGCTTAGAAAGGAGTGAATAGAAATCACCTGTACAGAAAAGAGAAAAGATAAGAGTAAAGGAGAAAATACACCAATTATAACAGATGGAATACTTTTAGAAGGCTACAGCAGGGCACAAGGTAACAAAGTTATTCAAACAGTAATTGACAAAAGTAGCAAAGAGGAACTGTTACAGCCTCAGGAACTGAACAAGCCAGGTTTTCAGAATGAAAATATACAGTCTAATCATTATTGACTTTAAATTACATATAGATGCCCACTTTCACCTGATCCTCTGGCATCAAAAAATCATAACCTCTGGAGAGATGTTCTTGGGAAAAAGGAACAAGAGAAAAAGAGAAAGGGAAAATGAAAGAAAAAGGGAAAGGAAAAGGTGTGTACATTTCAGTAAAAGAATATTTATGATGGAATTATCTGGATTTGCCAGGCTACTGCAGTTATATTTTCACAAAACAAAGAGGGAAAAATTCTGTAGTTTTATGAAATTTTTCACTTACAAAGAC
This sequence comes from Muscicapa striata striata, assembly GCA_030060385.1. Classification (NCBI taxonomy): domain Eukaryota; kingdom Metazoa; phylum Chordata; class Aves; order Passeriformes; family Muscicapidae; genus Muscicapa; species Muscicapa striata. The sequence goes on along the minus strand of JAREIS010000502.1, from coordinate 306,948 downwards.
AGTAATAGACAATCATGGTACTTTTAAAAGTATTTTATATATTTTATATTTTATTTCTTTGAAGTCTACCATTGTATAAGAAACTTAAGCTGTAAGAAAACCAAATTTCCCATTTGCAAACAGATTCCATAGCACCCACTGTAGAAAAAAGACATGATTCATTAAATTTACTTTTATTTATTCAGTCTGGGTTCTACTCCTTCTTTTACCCTAAACACTGACATTCCTTAGTCATGGTATCATCTGGCAGTGAAGGGAAAACTATCTTCTCAATGTGCTTGCTAGCAATGCAGTTATCACTGTAACTTTCTTAGGCATACAACAAACATTTCAGTACACTCCACAATAGCTCAAAGCAAAAAAAACCATGAAAGCAGAATTTATTGATCAAGTATCTTGGCTGCCTGAAACAATCATTTCTACTAAAATACTACTTCTACTACTTTTCTATTAAATACCACAGCATCACTTGAGTGGAAAGACATATTCAAGATGTTTTAAGAGTTACAGCAAGTAGGTATCCTTTTATTTCAATCAGAAATCACTTGTAATTAAAAAATAGTATTATTTTATGACAGGCTATATAGGACATTTTTTAGAAAAATGAAACTATAAATAATGAAGCTTCCACACAAACCAAAGAAATAAACAGGGAAACAAACACCATCCCATCCCCACAACAAAGAAAAAAGTGAAACCCAAAAAACCCCATTCAGAGCCAGAAATCATCACTTGCAGCCTGGTACAGAGAAATTAAGTATTTTGAAAATGGTCTGTAGAGAATCTGTCATGTTGTTAAACAGTCCCTCTTCAATGATTTTGAGTAGGATTGTCTTCCTTGCCCTTGGAAATGAAATATCCTAGATGACACACTCTGTCAGAAAATAGCTATTGAAATAACAGGGCCAATTTCAATGAAAATAACAAAACAAATTAGAGAAGAGACAAAATGATTAAGATATATATTACAAATTGGAATTACTTGCTTCAAATGCAGTTCTTAAAGCTAGAGCACGTAAATATCTTAATACTGTAATTTAATGAGTCCAAGCAATGATTCAACACAAATCTAAACATTTTTAAAGTATATCACGGGAGTTTTGGACACAAACCACATTCATACTGAGACAGATTTTTAGCTATTAAAGCAACCATCAGCTGGTGATGAAGCAGAAACACAGCTGAAATTCCCTTTATGAAGGAAGCATTTGGTATTAAAATACTCTACACTAGACTTTTTCTTCCCCAACATTTTAAAAATTGAATTAATGTCATATGAAACAACTGTTTTGGTTTTATCTGTGACTGGAGACATATAGATGACCTATATGCAATCATTTCCAACAAGAGGTCTGAGTGGCAAAAACACTGCTCTCACAATGTAACTGTGAGAAGTCTCTCTAAACAAACAAGCCTGATGCTATTTTAAACTGCAGGCCTTCTTAAAACAAGCATAATGATCCTCACACAGTTCACTCTCTCCTAGTTCTGTATCAACTTTCTAATCAACTGACTTGTAATTATTGGCTGCAAAAGGACAATAATATACTACAGTTTTTACAAAAGTTTCAGAACTTTATCAGCTTATATGCTCATTCTACTAGAGTGAAGAAGTTTGACAGCTTCATGCTCCAGCCAAAAGCACTGCATTCTATCGCTGGTGTGCAAGTGTTGTCACAGAATTATCACCCCAGTCTCTAAAATAGATATTGCTTGTTGATTTAAAAAATAAAATTTAAAAAAATACAAAAAAGTTATTTTGTTTACCTGTCTGATATTAGCTCCTTCAAAAGAAACTGTTAAAAGATAGGGCTCAATAGAAGACAAGAAGAAAAGAGAGCAGGAGAATTGAACTTAAAAACACAAAATAATTTTTAGGGAATTTTTCAGGGAATAATTTTTAGGACAGGATGTTTTCATAGAAAACGCCAGTGGTCTTTATGGAAGCTATTAATCAGGGATTCAAGTCTAAGGAGGGTGATCTGGTTTTCTCCCAGAGCTGAGCCAATGTCCGTAAGATATGAGGAATGTTCGAACTGGTGTATAGAGTAGGGAAGTTTGAATACTACAATCAGTATCAATGGGTATAGATGAGGTATTTTCCAAGCTGAGCCTGTCCTGTTTAAGCTTCCATTAAGCAGGGGTTTTGTAACCATAGCAGTTAAAAATATTTAGGAACAGTCTGAATGTGTGGAAAAGGGTATGCATTCGAGAACAGAAGTGATCAGAAGTGCAGCTGCCCTGACACTGTGATCCTTTCCTTAAGTGAATGTGTTTGAGAATATGGAATTTCCACACAAAGTTGAAAAAACATCCATGAAGTCTACATACATGACCACTATCTCCATATTTCTGGCACAATCACTAGCTGAAGTCTGCCAATGTCCTGGCATTTTGACAGAACTCAAGAGTATTTACAAGGCACAAAAGACATGGAAGTGAAGAATTTAAGTTTCCTGATTACCCAATGTACACTGAATGTGTATAACTTTCTTTCACCTTTGCTTGTGATGTCCAGGCAGATTCCAATAATTTGTGAGCAGTGTAATTTTAAGAAGTAGTTCAGAATTTGCTAGAGATAACTAGCAAAGAGCAGACTCATATTGATTCTGAGTAAAAGCTGCTCTCTGCAAAGCAATATCCAGCAAAAAGTACAATCTTGTGTTGCTGCTTTGCAATGGTCTGGTACCAGCTGGAACAGTTAAAGGTGTTGTTTGCCTGCAGATACGCAGTAGGAAAGGAATATTGCTTGGTCTTGTTTGTGATGAGACAGCCTGGCCTTTAGAATGCTCGAGTATGACTAGACAAAGATATGAGTGAATCAACAAATTGATCTTACTGAAGAAACTGTACTCTAGTAGTGCAGTTTCTGGAAAGCCTCCTGATCAGGCCACTTTCAGAGAAGATCCCTGTATTTCTTATGTGCAAGCTATCAGCACAGTTTCCTTTATGGAAAATGTAATTGGCTACAAAGACCTGCAGTTGATTCAAGACCAAATCTCAAGAATAAAACAATGCACAAGCATATTCCAATAAGTTTAAACTTCCTGTGGTGGTTCTACACTACCAAAACTTTTACAGAACAGTATTTCGGTATAGAGTCACAGAAACAAAATCATAACATTGACAATTTCATTGCAAAACATGAGTTGATCTTCATCTGATTTAATAAAAGGTCAGATTAAGGGTGATAAAGCAGTTTACATATGTAATGTTTTCTGTGATGTAGTTTAGTTTTAGGTAGTCTTGTGAGGAGCAGGGAGTTGGTCTTGATGATCCTTATAGGTTTCGTCTAAACCAATATATTCTATGACTCTATTTCTAAAACTAGTCATTTTTTTTCCAGCATTAGAGCCCACTTCCCCAGTTTGCAGGGAGTAATTGCTGTCTGTGGGCCTTCAGCAGCACACCATGGTGCTGTCAGAAGCATCAATTTCCAGTTTAGATGAAGTATCTAGCTATGCAGGATCAAGCTAGATAAATTCAAAGTTCAGCCATGGTAAACCTGTCCAGAGAGCCTGAATGTGTACCTGTTAAGATACCTATGTGAAATCTCATTTTACTACATTTTAAGAAAAAAAGACAAGAGAATTTTTGTGCTCAAAATCTGTATTTTTGTACTGTAAAGTTTCACTGTGATGGCTCAGAGAGGCTCCCCAGTCTGTCACTGGCATTTTTAGACTTCATGTTTTTCCTTCCAAAGCCATGTCCTGGTTCTATCCTAATAGGACCAAGAAACAAGTTTTCACAGTTTACTTTGAGTTCCACAATTATTTCTGAATAAAATGGGGTGTATTCTGAGACTGTATGTTTCTGTCTTAGCACGACGTGCTTCTGTTTCATGGGTTCAGCTGGCAAAAGTGGTCAGGGGTTCTGCCCCCTCCCTAAGTACTGAAATCATGGGTCCAACTACTTACATAAGATAACATTGATGGTAGAAAAGAATAGCAGAAAGGCATGGAATAACTTATGTAATCATCAGTGAACAAAATCTAATGCCTGTTTCAAGTGGTATTTAACAGTGTTTGACATAGTAGGCAAAAAAACTTTCAAAACATCTTCTAGTCTGCTATTACTTTACATGCAAGTCATGATTTAATCTGTTGCTTTGATGAAAGCACTGGAGAGATTCCTGAGAACCAAAAAGTATTAAGTAAGGCTGTTTTCTTTTTGAAGGGATTTAAAGGGCTGAGAGGCATAGATATGAAGAAATGGAAAGAGTTACGCTGCTCTAGAGTTTCTTGGCCACCCTCATTGCCCTACAGTGATGTGACTTACAGCATAAGCAAACAGACATATTTGAAGAACCAGGAACCACATCTGCTCTCAAGGCATCTCTAAGCAGCTTACAGAGCTAAAAAACGGATGGAACAAAAGGTTAAAAAAAATTTCTCTTCTTAATTCTATGTCTGCATGTCCCTAAGAAGGGCTTTTACTACTACCACAATATAAATGCACTTTGGTTTTCAATCACCCTTTCCTTTTCTGTCAAAATATTTTATTTTTTAAAAATTTTAAAAATATTTTAATTAGAGCCCAAGCATCGTTTTTAAAAACTCACTAGGTTATGGGAGTTTGCAAATGGGAAAGTGTGAAAGTTAAGTGAGTATGATGGAAGATGAAGAATGTTCACTGAATATTACATGATAGGGACATGTGCTCCTTGTCAACAAATCAGACCCTGATACTCAAAACTAAGGCTGCTTGCAGCCACCCAACTTCCCTGTTCTTTTCTTTCCCTCCTGACCAGTAATAATTTCCTAACAAGAACCAATAATTTTTTTACAATACAATACATTTATTAGCTACTTCTAGATGATTAGCAATAAAGACAATTGTTTTACTACACAGCACCTCACTGTGCTTATTTAGATACACTACAGACATTTGAATTCCAGAATAGGGTGCACCAGTTTCACCTCAAATTTCTATTTCATGCAGTATATACTTTGAAATACGTTTAGGCTCACAAAATTACATATGTGAGAATATGTTTATTACAGAGGAGTTCCACTATCTTCAATTTATTTTTCTAAGCATCATCCTGCTTTATTTTTAAAAAGAGACAGCAAAATTATAAAAAAGGAAAACATTTTAATAATAATAACAGCAACAGTAATAATAATTTTGGTTTGTTTTACATTTGTGATAAAACTTAATTTCTCTGAACACTTCCTGTACTAATACAAGATACTACACTTTTGATTTCTTCAGACACACTAATGATATTATAAGCAGAGTTTTGTAGTTGTTCATTGATAAGCTGCCATTTAGAAAACACCAGGAAATGTCTCTGCAATTTGAAGAACCAGAGAACATGGCTCTTTTTTTTTTTCCCCTTAAGGAAACAAAAGAGAGATGGTGAGAGAGCGGAGGAGCTGTATCTCCTTCTTTCACTTAAACCAATCAGAGATTTCTACCCCAGGTGCAAAAAGACATAATTCAGTGTGTTTTTGTTGTAAAAAGCTTCTCTTAGAAATGCAGAACTTTACAAAAAATATGCAACTCAACACACACAGTTCAGTTTCCCAACTCACATATTTAGCTACAACCTAGCAAAATATTTACAGCTAATGTCTAATAAATACCTTGTGCAAAATACTTATCTTTCTGTGTGCATGTGTGTGTAGTCATATGCAAGTATACCATACAACTGAAAAAAATTAAATGGTGGAGTAGGCATCCAACAGGTAATAAATAGGAGATTTATGTGTAACCTTTATTCAGACCCCATTTCGTACAGATTATGATGTTAAACTTTCTTACAAAGAAACTTCTTCCTACAGTCAATGGGCTATCACAATGTATTTATATCTAACCTTATTCAAAGAGTCCCTTTCCAAGAATTCCTGAACAAATATTTTAACTGTACAGAAAGACTTCTAACATTTTTATTCCAGCATCTCTGTTTATGAAACACATACTTTCATTGAAGTACTTTAGCCTTTACTGTGAAATAAAGGTCCATAATTACTGTTACTTTGCTAGACAAACAGAATGGTCATTTATTTTGCTTGTCCACCTAGAAACATCACAGAGTGTGAATTTAAAGGGTACTTTGTATCACATTGCACACCTTACATTCAAGCCACATTTCCAGTCAGTTTCAGCAGGAGGTGTGCATATGCAGACTTCATTTAGGCTCTTTGGTTTGCATATCCTTAAAGACTGCGAAAATAGATCTCAACATCAGACTACCCAGTTACCTAGAAACACTCTGCAACTCCCGTAAGGGTTTAGAGAAAAACGCGGTAATCAGAGAGCATCGAATTGTTTTACACTACAGAGCTGTAGTATTTTCTTTCTGTTGTGTACTATTTCTTTCACTATAAAAATTTTAATTTCTAAAACAGCAAGGCAGAAATGCAATGAGGTGTTTTCTGTGCAACCTATCTCACCACTAGGACAGGAATTGTAATGACTGCAAATGTGAAGCTCGGCTTTACAAAAGCTAATACATGAATGCTTGACTGAAACTGGTATTACTTTAATCACAGGAGGTTTAATAGGATTTCAATTAACACACTCAGCTGTGAAAAAGGAACATCACATGAATCTATCCGGGACACTGCTAAAAGAAAGATCGTATGTTCGTTTATACTGAACATACCCATTTGAACTCCTGTAATAACTTAAGTCCTATGGCAGCAAAGAAATAACGATGCATAAGGGAAAAAGTCCCACTGTATTCGTAGTACCAACACTACTGCTGACAGCAACTGCAACCTCTGACTCGCCTCAGATTCCATCATCAGAAGCAAAATGCATGTTGCTTTTTTTTGTATTAACTCCTAAATTCCATAAGCCAGAAGAAGTAAACATGTAAAAAGTTTATAAATGCCACGGAAAACATAGTATCAGAGGCACAATGAAAATCTCAACTCCTTTCTCTCCCATATATGTGTATGTGACATACATATGTGTACACATACACCGTTCTAAAACAAAACCCAAAACTAATTTTTGTTTTCTATGCTGTTACTGAATTTTCAGCTCAAGCAAATTTGAATTTTGCTTTAAACCATTTAAACATAATATTTAATTATGTTTAATATATGGAAATATAATAATATAAATATCATCAAATAATTGTATTAATTTTAGTAGTAAAATTTTTGCCCCTTCTACTTCAGTTTATGATTATACCTAATATACACAAAATTATATACCAAATCATGAGCCAGACAAAACATTGAATACTGGACATCTGATTAACCATTAGTTGTCTTAATTTTTTTTTTTGAGAAACTACTCCTGCTATTGTTTATATGCACAGGCTTCCAAAGCTTTCAGGTACACCATCAGCAAACCAGTAAAGGCTGCTTCACTGCTTGCATGCCAAAATAAATCTGAACTGCACTACACTGTACTATGCTACAGGAGAGTGATGAACAAGCAGAATGAAACACATTTAAGTATTTTTTCAACAAGCAAAGACATATGGCAGAGATCATGAATGCTAACAAATGGTTTTTGCTTTACTGTATCTATTGAGTACAATTTAATCCAACTTCTATTGATGAACAAAAAATAAACACATATTATTTGTTTTACTAGGGACCTGATGTTAGCAGGAACAGGAAACTTTCCAATATACCAAATGTATAAATAAACAGCATTTCCTACAATAATTAACTTCTTATGAACAGTTTATGTTCACTGCTGATGAACGTGATACACATTATTTGTAGGCAGATACTTTCATATGGCAGACTTTTTTGTTTTCCCCTTTTGAGGCAAATCCTTAGATTTAAGAGTACTGACACAAAAATTGTCTCTTTGACCATATCTCTAACCTCCAGGTTACTACATACATCTGATGCTTTTTCTCTGGGTCTAGAATTATGAGCCAAACACGATTAAGGGATAATAGGATTATCTCAGTATTTAATAAGGATCCTTAGGCGCAACAATTTGTCTGGAATAATGCCAAAATTCACACAAATGGTATATTGCATATATAATTTTACAGACTTTTTAGATTAATATATTTGACCTAATAAGAAGTTTAAATGAATAGAGTGTCATTTCTTTATTTTAAAGTATTCTTCCCTAGATGGAGCTTCAGTCTAGTCTATAAAGTATGTTCTAGAGAGGGCTTTGGTTTCTCAAGATAGTATAAGGCTTTTCAACCCTCCAACTGTGAGGCCTTTAGGTTGCTTGGGGTTTTTGCCTAGCAGTATATCAGGACTATGCCAAGATATCAGGCTTAAAGAATTACAAGTATGTATACTGAGAACACATAAAAGGTATATAAAAAGAAAAGGCAAAAAATCATCATGGCATCACCTCCATGGCAGCAGAACAATATAACAACTATTTCAGTGTTTATTGAAGGAATGGTGTTTATTTCAGTTGCCTGAAACTAGGAGGGGAAAATAAGCTGCTAAAACACAGAGAAATAAACCCATGCAAGATAAAACACAGTTATTGGAAAACTGTTGATGTGATTTCTCCAGAGTAAATCAAAGGTTGAATTTACAGAGCAACAGCATGGCAGCAACAGAACTAATCAAAGACTCAGTTTTGGTGTCTCTGTGCTTTGCAGATAAGGTTATCATACAGAATATGCCATGCCAGGCCATAAAGGAAAATACTTCTGTCTTTTACCTCTGTGAAAGGATGTACTTGTATAATTACCTCAAACCCAGTGGATGTATATGCATATTCTTCTGTGTAGGGTCTACTGCCTCCCAGCTTCAAACTGTAGAATTTTCCTGCCATTAAGGTCTTGTTCAAATTTGGTTCCTACTGGCTAACTCACTCAAATTACTTGAGGAGATGGATGAATTGGCAACATGATTACTTAAAACTGATTTGCCCCACAAAACTGGACTCCAATTCCTATGTAATTTTTAGAGGCACATTATGCAGACCATTTTCAGCTCCTGGTTTCCCCAGTCTATCTGGCGAGCACTAAAACCTAGTTTCTAAGCCAGTCACACAACTTTCCCTCTTTACAGACAAAAATAAAACCAAACCCGAACTGGTTTTTCCTGTTGTTTTGCTTACTCAGACATAATTCAACTGAAGTTAGAGCTGTAGCAATATAAAATTGAAGTCAGGCTCCTGCAAATGATGGGAGAATTTATCTTAATCTAACAATTAAGAACACAAAATTAAATGCAAATGGTGTTTTGATATTTCACAACATGAATCAAAGTAATTTCAAACAAATAAAACAATTCTGTGTGTTTCCAAAGGAACAGGTTAGATGAGAATGTATATTAAATAGTGTTCTCAACAAACCAGATTGCATTGCAGAAACGTCTCCAAAATACCTTTCAAAGACAGATGAAAAAGATTTTAACAGCAGGACCTTTTTCAATACTTTTTTCCAAACACTAATGAATTCAGTAAAACATACACATAACAAGACCATTGACCAAATGCTAATGTACTTATTGGTAACTTAAGGGTAAAGCAGATTGTCAGCATGAATTTTGATGTAAATTTGTAAGCAGATAGCTCGTTCTGTTCTGAAACAGGATTAAAAAATTGGAATTGTTTTTCTTTTTTAAAAAATACATCTTGAATTGATTAAGATAAATATCAGATATGCCACTGTAAATAGTTCAACGTTCTTTCATGTAAGACACTCTAGCACCTAGTTTTATGTAACTAAAACTTAATTATTTGAGTTAACTTTAAAAAATGGCAGAGCACATAGAAAATCTAACCCCTCTGGGAGATGTTATCAAAAATTCTAAACACTGGCCAATCTTCACTCTTCCTAAAGGCAAAAGGAAATTTGCTTTTAGTCCTTGAATCTCAACATTGTTCAATGCAAACTGTATGAATCTGTAGCTAATGAGATCTTCCCCTTAGTCTAAAGAAAAATCCTAATACTGAGGCAGTTTTTATCTAACAGCATATGACTCACAAGAACTTTAAAGTAGATTCTAAGATACTTTTGAAACATATATAATATTCTGAGTATTTCTAAAATCTTTATGGAAGTCATATTTTTTTTCCTCCAGCTAAGTACTACACACATTTCTGTGTGAATTATAATGCATACATGTACATATACACATGTATGTAGTACTAATATACATGTAGTACATGTATATAGTAAAAAATAATAGAGTATTAAGCACCTGCACTCTACTTCAACTTAATATTTGCATGTACAGCAAATATTGAAGCATAAGAACATTATTCCCTAATACACATATAGTAATACAAACTGAGAAATCAATGAAAAGTTAATAGCAAATAGTTACATACATGCACATACAAATAAATCACAACCTTCATTAGCAAATTAAACAAAGAATAGAAAAATATTATGAGATTAAAATGCACTAAAAAGTTTTACCTACAAGGCTAGAGATCAGTGGTAAACTAATTCTTTTTAATATTTCTTATATAGCATGCAACCCTATTAGCTTTACAGAACATTGCAAATTGCATCAATTAAATATAAACAGACTAAAAACTCCAAAACTCATTAAAAACCAGGATATCATTTATCAGTATTTTACATTAATGAGTCCCTTACTTGACACAGAAATAAACAAGTACATACCCTGATCCAAAATCTCTGCCTCTTCTTTTTTGGCCTGCTGCAGAAAATAACTTGCATCATTATCCTCGGTTTCTGAAAAATGGATTTAGCATATGATTTAGCCTTTGCATGTGAATGGAATTGAGTATCTCCCAACTGCGGAAAAATGCCCTTCAGAAATGAATATCTGGCGTTTTTATAGATAAACAGTAGTAGTTGTATCAAAAACACAGCACTCAAACAACTGAAATTTAAAAATTAGAGGACAGAAGTACAAATAAATGTAGAAATAAAAAAAGTGCATAGAATTAAGCAAGTGCATACCATGATCCAAAATATCTTTCCCTTTTTTGTCCTGCTGTAGCAAAGAACTTGTATCACTATCCTTGGTTTCTGAAAAATGGATTTAGGGTACAATGTTAACCATTCATGTGAAGGGAATTACCTCCCTAACTGAGGAAAAAATACCCTTCTGAAATGAATACTTGTTATTTTTTTCATAGTAGTCATACCACACAATGCAACAGTAAAAAAGTGAAATAGAAAAACTACACCCTGGACTTACTATACAGTCACGTCAGTCAGATTACCTCTGGATAAAACTGTTGCTGAAATTTAGATGCCGACAACTATTCAATGTAAAAATTTGATTCCATCCATAATAACTAGGGCAATGCTATGATTCAATTTTGTAGGAAATAGATAGAAGGTAAACATTAACAAACTGTTGATATACAGTTTAGCACAGAAAAAAAGAAGCCAGTCTTTGGGGCTCACAGGTCACACAGCTGTAAAAATATGTTGGAAATTGGAAGACAACATGAGAAAGAAACAGACAAAAGACTATGGCAGACATTTCCACCAAAACCAACAGTAGAATCCCATGATGCTGTATTAATTAGCAATTTGAATTTTATGCAGAACTGCATTACTTATTTATGAAAATTTTGCACACCAACACAACACAAAGAAATATATCAGTGAGCATAAGATGGCATGAATAAAATGGATTACAAGTGTTTTTCACCTTCATAATGTCCATGCATCACCTTCAGCACATCAGACTTGACTGGAATAGGAATATTTGCCTCCTGCGGAATATTCCTGAACATTTCAGGGTTTGCATTCTGTGTGCAGGTCATATATGAGACAGCATGCTTGGCTTCCATATAGTACATAATGTAAAAGTTGCACATTTCATCATTGGCAGTACCCCTACACAGCACAGAAAAGATGTGGCACTTAGAAAATAATGAGCTGAATAGCTGTTATTTGATTCATACAACTTGTTTAACAGGATTCTAAAACATTGCAATCATATGTTTAGATGTCCCAAACTAAAACATGCAATACCTGCATTGCAGTGAATATCAGAAATTTCATTGGTTTATACTGGAGAAAAGCAGTGTGCACAAAATCCCCACACATCTCAGAAATTCCTAGCAATTTGCTTTCGATTTTACAGAAAATTTTATCACCTATTTAAATTGCTCTTCCTTCTTTCTCCAGCATACTCCACACTGTCCCCATTGCCTGTGCACATGTTCTGATTAATATGACAGAGCTGTATCATTCATTAAATTACTATTCACTTACTTCTCTACAAATCTTGGATTAATGTAATTTGAAATTGTTGCAATTAACATACACGTTCCATTTCAGCAGCTGTTTTTTATGACAAATCTTCCCCCTTTCCTCATCAAGTGCATTCATTTATTGTCCAATCACATCGGTTCTAATACTGCAAAACTTATTTTTGTTACATATTAAGATATTGTAAGTATCTCCTAAAGAGAACATAGCACTGTCATCTTGAGAATAATTTGTTTGTAAGCTTCTGTAACAAAAACATGAGTACAAGGGGAATGGTGAAACACTAACAAAATTCAGGTCTTTGATAAATGTGCATGTACTTGAAACACAAGGGGCTTTTCTCTCCTGCTACATAATCCTGTCTTCAATAGAAAAAACAGCTGGCAAAAGTTTTCTTTTTCTGAAAAATATCATTTTGTGAAGTAGAGTATATATGGCCTCTTTACAACTGTGGTCTGTTTCATCCTCTGCCATATAGGTTAGTATCTTTTGTTTAGAGCTACAATCCTGACAATGAATAAGCTAGGACTTTTAAATGAAAATTCATAAAATATAGGGGTTTATACCAAGATTTTCTAATTAGCTTTCACAATTGAACAGTGAGCCTACACTCACTAAAAAAATACAGAGGTAGTCTATTAGCTGTTTGCAAAAGACACCAGTGCTGACTTTTCCAGCAGCATTCTGCAGCATTCATTTATTCACCATAGCAACAATAATAACCCAAGCCAGAGGGGAGACAGGGAAACATGGGAGAAGAGACTGTTTCAAAAGAGGAATTGGTTATTTTTCAATGTGTTGGAAGTCTGGCATCCCTTGGAGACTACAAACTACTACTAACTGGGCAAGCTCTGCTTAAACTTTTAGAAAGCATTAACTTCACCGTTGGACCTCCAATCTCCATCACTGAAATTGTTTCCTCTTCAAAAATCCAGTAGAAAATAGGATGTGGAAATTACAGAAACTGCTCCACCTGACATGCTACTGTGTCTAAGCATTTGTGGGGATTTAATTTCAGGTGAAAGTTAAGTACTGCTGCTCACTGCCCCCATTCCTGCCCTCCCCAGAGTGGGACACAGCAAAACCTGTGGCAAAATATAATAATACTAAATATTAATAAATAAATATCAATAATACTAAAAATAATAACAATAATACTAATAAACAATATAGCATGATCCATACAGTATACATTCATAAATTATAATAAATAATATATATTATTATAAATAATAATAAAAAATAGTAGAATAATAATTATAATAATAACAACAATTAATGTAATGAAAAGGACAGAGAGAGTTTCCCCACTGAATGCATACTAGTACATTGAAAGAAAATACCATAATTTTCCTAAGACTGTTTCTTAAACTGTAAGGATTATTCAACAGGAGCTACGTTGAGGAAAGTTACAGAAACACAACAGAAACATTTTGAACTTTTAAAAAAAAGTCAGCAGTAAATTAAGATTTTATGGGTTTACTGTCTAGGATATTTGTAAAGTATCTTCTCAACTTCTCAACTAATTTTGAACTTCTCAACTAATTTTTTTCAACTGTTACACATCACCATCTTAACTGTCCACTGGAAGGTGATAAATCCATGTTGAATCCTTAACCCTCCACTGAGATGCAATCTTAGGGTGCTCAATGCATAAAAATCTCTTTCAATGGAATGCTGCAGCACACTCCCAGAATGGAGAGATTTCCATAGGTTATCTTAGATTCTCTACATATGCATTAAATTATGGTTCAAAGAACTACAGCCAGCTAAGAGAGCATTAATAATATAATTATTTTTGAAGCTGTATTTTTCTACTTAATCTTACAGGGCTGTGTCTTTCATCTGCTGTAGGAGAATAGATTGTGGGAGAATAGAAATGGAGCTGCAACCAAGCCTCACCTCTAACTAGGTACAGCTGTATAAGACAGCTGAACAGCACTGAAGGAGAAGAAGAATGGAATGCTCATCTGTATTGACCAATCACAAAAGAGCAAAAGTGCATACAGGAGCTATGCATGTGAGAGAAAAGGTATAAAAGTTGTACTGGGGAATAATTAAGTACTGATGCTTGCCGGCATCTTTGGCATTAGTTGTGTGTCCACTGTCAACTGGTGATCCCAAAACTATTTGGATGGACAACTGCAAACCTTAGAGCTGCTGGTGGTGGAGCCCAGCCTAGCAAAGGAGGCAGACCTGAGAGCCTGAATGTCCAGATGACTTACGAAAGACAGAGACACCAGTTCCAGGTGAGTGGCAGGGAACATAAAAATAGGGGCTCAAATAGCAGCAGAAAAGGAATCCATTTTGGATATTCTGCTGCGAATATTAAAAAGGAAAGGTATTAAGTGTGAGAATTGGGCATTACATGCCTTGCTCATTTGGTGTAAAGAAAACGTCGTTATAACAAATCCACAGATTGCCTTTTTTGTTGAAGAAGCAGAGTACACATTGTGGGAGGCAGCTATGAGGAGGGATGAAATAGCCACAGGGTCTTTATGACATGGCGCTTAGTTTGATACTCACAGCTACAAATAGAGAGAGAGAAGCAGCAGCCACTGTCATTACTGCTACTGTTCCCTAGCCCTGCCTGTGGCCACCACTCCAGTAACGAAACCCCCCCACTGTGGCTGTGGTCCCCTTTCGTCTTCTCCTCCCTCCAAGACTGCTCCTTCTGTGAAGAGTCCTACCCTGCCAGTATCGCCTAAGAGTTACACTTCTCCCCTGGATGCCAATGATGGCATTTCAATGTCTTGGGAAGTCGCATCAGCTTGGTGCAGCCTGGCCATAGCAGAGCCGCTGTGGCCCTATCGCCCATGAGAGCATGGCAGCCTGCAGAGGGTTAGGGTGGCAGCCGGGAGCCTGTGCAGGTTTACTGAGGAAGGGCTGCCGGCTGCTGGAGCTTCCCTTGGCAGGCAGCTGCCTCTGTTGCCAGGTGGGCAGCGCTGAGCTGACCAAGAGCTGTTTCCAAGCACTGCCGTTGCAGATGGAGCTGGGGCTGCTGGGCCCTGGGGACAGCTGGTGGGGCTGTGCCAGAGTCATCAAATGGCTCCTGGCTGTTCTTTGCAGCCAGCAGGGTGCAGCAACCAAGGCTGTGTGGAAGCTGCTGAGGGATGAAAGGGTTCCCCATATGCAGAAGCTGCTGGCAGATCTTGTCCACAGCCTGAGCCAGTTTTTATCTATTTACCAGGGCTGGCAGAGTCAAAAGGAGCAGGCTGTCAGCACACTGCCCCTCCACTGCAAGATATATTAACACTAGAACCAGTGGCCGTCTCAGTGATGGGGGTAGACACAAAAAGATTTTGGGTACGATTGTATGAACAAGTTAGGGAGGCAGGAGAGTCAGGTTTGGCGAATCAGATTCTAGCACGCCCTGTGATCCAAAATTATGGCAACAGCCCTGATGAGCGCCAAAGACTTAAGAAACATGGTGATGCAGCAGGGGCTTCTTATTTTGCTCAGTCTATGCTGTGAGGTATCTTTACTAATGAGTTAACACCCTTTCGGTGTCAGCAGATAGCACAGATTTGCTTCTCCCCAACTAAGAGATGATTTTTGAGTCACAGTGGATATGGCTAGTGAATGAGGTTGCCATGGGAGATTTAGAACATTCCCAGGACGACCCTTGTTTTGGAGCAAGTCTGGCCCACTCATGGGGGACCCTCCAATTCACACCCTGCAACCACAAGCCCAACTGTACTCCTTAGTGTTACAGCAGGGAAAGGAGCTTGCATTTCTCATGATGCGGTATGTACCAGATTAAGGAGCTCCTTGTCAGTCGTGGATGACAGCTAAGCAGAAACCCAGTGAGCTGTATGTAACATTTATAGATCATCTTAGGGAGGCAATTGAGAAACAAATTGACAATGCAGCAGCCCAAAAAACTTTGATTTTGCAATTGGCAAGAGCTCATTGCTCATGTACTTTGTAGAGCCACACAATGGTGTATCCAATGATCAGGGCAAGAGCCAGCCATTATGACAGCCTTATTCTGTGAATATTGGGACTGGTATAGGCCAGTAGTTCTGTTTTACAAGTTGCCATGGTAGAGTTTCCAGGAAAAATATTATTCCACCATCCTGCACATAAATTTTTGCAGCTGCACCTAGAATTGCAAATTCTGGAATTGTCACTACAGTTGTCGACCTCCTTACAAGGGCGCAAGGTTTTTGCCAATGATCAGGGCAAACAGGAAAGGTAGTTGCCATCTGGCAGGAGGGAGATCAGTGGCATGACCTTACAGGCCACCAAGATCGATCCCCTAAGTTAGCAGAATTGTGAGCAGTTACAATGACTTTTGAAGCCTGGCCTTGAGAATGTAAATGTTGTATCTGATTCTCATTATGTATGCAACAGTGTTTGTCAATTAGATCATGCTGTTTTGAAAGAGGTAAATAGTAAGGAACTGTTTCACTTGCTGAAAACATTAAGGCATACTTTACACCAATGAACTCCACTCTTTTACATTCTTCATGTTCATAGTCATACTAACTTGCCTCATTGTAGAAGGAAATGCCCATGCGGATAAGCTGACAGCCCTGGCGTGGGCTGCCCCGGCACCAGATAGATCGAAACAGGCAATTCAGTCACATCAATTTTTCCATCAAGGGGCTCGTGCCCTATGACATCAATTCAATCCTACACCTGCAGCAGCACATGGTATCATTGCATCATGCTCGGATTGTCAGCAACATGTCACCATGACTCAGGATGGAATAAACCCCAGAGGGCTACAAGCTCTTCAGCAATGGCAACCAGACGCTACTCATGTTTCAGGATTTGGTTGCCTCTGTGGACATTTACTCTAAAGCCTGTTGGGCTTCTGTACATGCAAGGGAAAAGGCAAAAGATGTAATTTCACATTGGCGTGGTGCTTTTGCAGCCTTAGGTATGCCACATGTTGTAAAGACTGATAACAGTTATGTATGATACTGGTTACCTAGCTCAGTGCACCCAACAATTCTTGCAAATTTGGGGTGTTCACCATGTCACCAGTATTTCACATTCCCCACCTGGTCAAGATATCATAGAGCATTTTCATTCTACACTTAAACCCTTCCTTCAAAAACAAAAAGGCGGAATGCAAGGTGACACCCCTCAGGCAAGAGTTTGGAAAGCTGTGTTAACACAGAACCATCTTACTATTCTTCCCTTGTGTACAATACCTGTTACTTTAACACATTTTTTTGTCATTACAGTCACCAGGTGACAGGACCTGTGGCCCTGCTCCAGCCTGGGTTTGAGATTTGCAAACACAGGCTTGGGTGCGGGCCCATGGGATCTTGTTACCTGGCGATGTGGATATGCCTGTGTCTCTACAGATGCTGGAGTTCAGTGGGTGCCTGATTGCTGCATTCAACCTGTGTTGGACAACGCTCCTTGGAACAACGAACCTGGCTGTGGCTCACCTGACTCCCTGGAATAGCAAAAATGTTTGGGCTATGGGAAGGCATAGCTGCTAGCTTATTTTTGCTTATTTTACTTTATAAATTCGTGCAGCTATTAATTTTTGTTAATATCCCATAAAGGAATGAATCAGGGTCAATTCACAGATGCATTTTGGAGTTAATGTCAATTACAAAAGAGATGCTTGTACCGTGTTTGCTATCTATTCTGCAAAGGGCCGTGCAAAAAATTGTAAACACAGCATTTGCAATTTAAAAGAAAAAAGGGGGAATTGTGCAAGAATAGATTGTGGGACAATAAGAATGGGGCTGCCGTAGAGCCTCATCCTTAATGGAGTATAAGCTGTATAAGACAGGGCAAACAGCATCAAAGGAGACAAAGCCTGGAATGCTGATGTGTATTGGCCAATCACAAAAGAGTAAAAGGGCATGCAGGCATTATGCATTTGAGAGAAAGGTATAAAAGCTGTACTGGGGAATAATAAAGTGCTGATGCTTGCCATCATCATCGGCATCAGCTGTGTGCCCACCATCAACCTGCAGCTGAGTAGCATCAGTGACCAACACAGTTCAGATTTTCCTATTTTTTATTAGTAGTAATTCCTGGTTTGATTGTTTTTCATAAAAGCCTGTATATTTTTCACTGATAAAAAGTAATTGCAGTATTAGTCCAGATTTTTTAAGGCTGGATTTTGCAGTCAGTCAAAATATCAGAATTTTATAAGCTTCTACAAATTTTCTTTCTGTAATAGTGTAGAGAATTGTGAAGCTTTGTTATTTCACTATAAACAGCTAATAATGTCACCCGATTAAAAAATATATTTTCTATTAGTGATATTCTGAATCCTTCTCCAAGAACAGATCAGCCCAACATCTGAGTAAGTTGTCTGGCAGCCTAGATTAGCTTCAGAAGTTTTCTGAACACTTCAGCAATTTGAATATTCACGTAAGTAACTTTAATGAACATTGTGTAGAGTTAAATCTCAAGTAGACCAGACAGCATGAGAAAACATTCTGGCAGAAACTGTATCTTAGAATGACCTTGGATAAAGACATGAAACAAAAACACTTCTACATATAACCAATATCCTGGAAAAACCAAGTTCTGAAATGGAGCAAATAGATAAAATTTACCCTATATGTGTCTCTGTAGTTCTGCCTTCCCCACTGAACACACATCTTGCTGCTAGGATATCATCATAGCTAATGTCTACTGGATATTTCACAGGGTAGAATGCCTGAAAGAGAGGATGATTCACCACAATCAGTGAAAGTGCTTCATATTCTTTGTGTCAACAGACACTGATGAGGACAGTGCTACATATCTGAAACAACTTTTGCATCATAATCTAATCCTGATAATACTTGGCAATAGCTTCTTCCAGAAGCACAACAGCATATGGAAACACCATGATGCAAATCTGTGGACGTGTGATTTCCAATTCAGCCTCTCAGTTTGAAACAAAGATAATTAAAATTTACATTCAGAACTAAAAAGAACCCAACCAACCTGGGGTAGTTGCGGACTCTGTCTCCCAATCAATGTCCATTGACCATTTCTCACTCTGTATCCACTCACTACTTTACCTATAAGATATCAGTATACATGAGAAGTGAGATATACCTTAAAAAAATATTGCAGAGACAACATTTTTCTGCTAAGCATTTGATATTCCTATATTACTCTTACCTAGTCTGTGCGTGTGAACTCTGTAGGCAAAAAGGTGCATTGGAGACCTTTTGTAATGGCAGGCAATGTCTGCATCAACCACTGTGAAAATAAACAGCAATAAACAGTGACAAACAGATGAGTTATCAAACACAGGAAAGTTGAATTACTATACTTCATGCTGCATGGTTTACAAAAAGCATATCTACACTGGACAACAGATGATTTCAAAAGATAATAGATAATATCTTATAGTTCTGCAGTATATATATATTTCTGCAGTGGAGATGTCTCAGGATATCTCTAAAGAAAAACTAATAAAATATAGTGCAGGCTACTTGAAAATTACTTCATCTGCTGACATATATATATAAAATCTTTCTAGCTAAAAGCCAGAAGAACTTCTTCCCGTGTACACTACTGCTATTTAATAGAATAAAGTAATACATTTACTTACAGACTATGTTGAGGGTTTCTTAAAATTAGCATAGTAATGGTAAATTATCTACTAGGGGAAAATTAAAATAAAGCGATATAATTCTAAACTGATACAATTTACAATTTACAGGTCTTGATTACAAAGGCCCAGACCTAATTTAGGGTTAGACAAGAGACTTTGTCAGAGAAGTGCTGTACAATGTTTACAGGGTAGTACCTGTGTTAGGTGCAATAACAGTACCTAAGGAAGATACCTAAGAAAAAGCTTACAGAAAAATTCCGATGTCTGATGCCTTTCTGAGAAATATTGCTACATTTCTTGTTTTAACAAATTTCATGCTCCACTTAACAGCTATAAATTTGACATGTGAAGGCAGTTATCAGCAACTACAGAACTGTTTGTTTGCTCTTTTCCCTCCCCTCTTCCATTTGAAAAATTAAATTCCTACACTGATCAAATATTCTTGGGGGTAGTGGGGGATTAATTTGATATGTTTTCATATTGGAGAGCAAAATATTTTTAACTTCAAATTTAAAAATGTGTCAAGTAGGTGAGTTCACTAAACAATTGGAGACAGTTGAGCATTTGACCACCTCATCATATTTAGGCAGCTAACTGTGAATGGCACAAATGGTGCTTTTGGTTATCTCCTTAAAAATTTTGATACAGCAGAGTACAGTGTCCAACTTCCTTAAAACAGAACATGCCATGCTAGCTGAAGATTTTGGGATTTTGGGAGTGCCCAAGCTGAGTTTCAGATAAAATTCAGGATTCTGAATAGAAACAGTTCAGAAACTTTCTATTACGATTTTTTTTGCAGCACTTTGACCTTTTAACCAACTATGAACACAGGAATAAAATTATTAAATAGAGGCTACTTACTGGTAGAAATTAATTTTTCTAATCTGAAGTCTTATTAGAATCACAAATATCATGAATGACAAATGAAGATGAAGAAGAGTCTAAAACAGTTTATGGCTTTTTAGGCAGGAGAGAAGGAATTAGAAAAGAGGTAGGGAATTTTTTGTACAGTATTAGATGAAAATAAATTAAAGAAATTCTCATTATTATTGTACATATTGTGTATATATAGCATGGATTGCCTTTACTGACGTAGTCATAGGGAAACAGGATAAAATCTTGAACATAAGTATTTTTTTCCTTATTTGTTCAATCAATCAAATAATTAATTTGTTCATCTACGTATCAGAAAGCCTCTGACAAATTTTCTTCCAGAATAAGCAACAATAATAGATCAGATGCTGAAATCACATAATCACTTCATACAATGATGACTCACCTTTCTTGCCTGGTGGTATGACTGTGTTCACAGACATCATAAGATACATTCCCGCAATCAAGGGTTGCCTGCAATGGAAAATCCAAGCTTTGGTAAACAAGTTGTCTGTAAAACCCAATTGACTTGATATGCAGTATCATTTGATACCACTAATTTCTAAACACTGGATTACATCTGAAACAGGTCTCCTGAAAAAGCAGCTATTTCACAGCAGTTCCCCTCTCCCTCTCTTTTTTTGCTACCGTTCCTAAAGCATTTTTGGCAAAGTATGTGAAATAGGACAAAGCTATCATCTGCATAATTCTGTTCTCATCCCAGATTTCTCAATATGAAGCTCTTAAACTGGATTAACTCCATATTCATAGCACAGCTGTGTCAAGTTTCTTAGCAGAAATGATTTTTTTGCCAACAGATGTCACAATTTTGAAATTCTTAATGTTGTGAAGCATATATTATTTTTATTATGTTTTCAAAGGAATCTACAATTTCCATTCCAATGAAAAAAAATAGGTAAGCATTTTTTAAATACTCACTTTTGATGTGTCAGATGTAAAGTTACACCAGAGCAGTCCTTGTGTTTATCTGTATAAATTGTGAAACAGTTTCATTATTAGCAACTGAACCCCTGAAAATTACTACATATTAAAAAGATTCTTCTGCTATGAAAAAAACAGCAGAAGACCAAACAAGTGTTAATCTCAATGTGTGCAATAAAACTACTATACTGTGGAAATACTACTGAAATTTGCACAAACCTGATCATCTCAGTACTGCATTTGTAGAAATCCTAATCCTAAGAGAAAAACTTTGGTGGATGAAAACTACTGTACTAGAAAATGTAGATCTTTGTGAACTAGCGCCTGGGAAATGAAACAGTGTCATGTTTATGCTAGCAGAAACAGTGTAATAAATATATGTATATTTTGTATATGTATATTTTGATCAAAGTTGGAAAAATGAAATATTTGTGAAAAGCAATAATTCTAGCCATTAATAATACAGCTGGCAGAAATCCTTGTAATAAAAGTCAGCAGGTGAACTTCATACAACCAATATAGACAGCAATTCAGCCTAAAAAAATTGGATATCCTAGAATGTGAGTAAAAATAGCTAATCCATTTGTCAGTGTACTGTATCATCATTAGTGGATATGTTTGATATTTTAATTTAAAGACCCATTCGTCTTGACAGTTACTCAATTATAGTTGGCCATCTGGGAGTTCAATCTTCGCTCCTTTTCAAGCAAGTTTGTTTTTCTTATGTTTATACAGTAATAGCAAGAAGAATAGTTAGAAGATGGATCTAACTCCAAAGTAAGTAAACAAAACATTCTGAAAAAATATTGTCCAACAGTATATGTTTCAGGTAAGAAAGAGACCAGAGTAGCTATGGTAACAAGTGGCAACTTCTGAGAGTTTTTCCTCCCAGAAATAGCCAGATTCCAAACCGAAAAAGTAGTGCATTTGAACAGAAAAAAAGGATAATGGCCCAAGTGGGACAACACATGGAAACTTGACCGCTTAAAACCTATCAGTTCATTTCTTCACACATTAGCCATTTCAGTCACCTCATATGTCACTATTAAAGGATAATAATCAGTTCGCTTTTCACCATCACTGATAGAAGAATTTACTAGAATTTGTTTTCACTGCGTTCACAAAGAACATCTGTAAATTAATGTATGTGTTATTCAAGTGAAATAGCTGCTAACACAACTTCACTGGGTTCTCATAATGTTCATCATTGTGGCATCTACAAATTCTTAGTTACTCCAGCTCTGTGCATCCCAATAAACACTTTTGGATTTAGAAATCTGGATCACTACACCACAGTTGCACCTTTACAAATAGCAACAAAAAAGGAAAGAGAAAGAGAAAGAGAAAGAGAAAGAGAAAGAGAAAGAGAAAGAGAAAGAGAAAGAGAAAGAGAAAGAGAAAGAGAAAGAGAGAGAGAAAGAGAAAGAGAAAGAGAAGAGAAAGAGAAAGAGAGAGAGAGAGAAAGAGAAAGAGAAAGAGAAAGAGAGAAGAGAAAGAAAGAGAAAGAGAAAGAGAAAGAGAAAGAGAAAGAGAAAGAGAAAGAGAAAGAGAAAGAGAAAGAGAAAGAGAAAGAGAAAGAGAAAGAGAAAGAGAAAGAGAAAGAGAAAGAGAAAGAGAAAGAGAAAGAGAAAGAGAAAGAGAAAGAGAAAGAGAAAGAGAAAGAGAAAGAAAGAGAAAGAGAAAGAAAGAGAGAAGGAGAAAGAGAGAAAGAGAGAAAGAGAGAAAGAGAGAAAGAAATAAAGATAGAGAAAGAGAGAAAGAAAGAGAGAAAGAGAGAAAGAGAGAAAGAAAGAGAGAAAGAGAGAAAGAGAGAAATAGAAAAGAACAGTAGCTCTTTCATCAAGACTACCTACAAGAATCAAGACTACCAAATCAAGAATACAAAAGTGCCAATAAGACTAAAGTATTAATGGGCAAAAGAACGGCAATGGTAAGAAAACATTGAAGAGAAAGAGAAGCTACACTCGTTTTCAATGGTTTTAGAAAAAGTTGAAGATATGTATATATTGTTCATTCATCCTCTTCCCTGCAGGAAGCTTCACTTACAGTCTCAATAGATCAGTGTTTGTTCCAAAGGTCTGTGTAACATCTCTTCTGCCCCACTCTCTTAATTTCAAACTAAGTTTTTCTTATTTATGTAACAGAGGTGATGCTCCAGAACTCAGTTTTTTCAAGTTTAATATTGTTAGAACTCTGCACTACATGAATTTCAATGGAAATTGGAAAATGCTTGCCCCCTCTCAGAACATTATTACTCAAAGTAATATAGTAATAAAATGTTTAAAGTAATAAAATGTTAAAATGCAAACAGTCATTTTGTGTCTCTCAGTTTTGGAATTTTAGTTGAAAGCATCACCATTCTATCTTTTAAAATCTGCTGCAAAATTACCCCCAAACCATGGAACTAATTTAATACTTGAAAAATTCAGCTCTTACTATACCATAGTGTCTCTTGAAAGTACCACCATAGGAAGAGGGGAAAAAACCCCTTGAATATATTTCAGTTTGGCAATATTGAAGTATTTTGACCCAATTTGAATTTTCAGAGCATGGAAAAAAATTTTGTCAGCATTTTCACCTAAATAGAGCAATTTTTAAATTAACTGAAGACAGCTGGAAAATTGCTACTAATTACTACAATTGCTACTATATAAGGCAATCATCTAAATCAGTATCAGAAGCACAAATGAACTTCTAGCACAAATATCTGATGTGCAGTGCTGTTTTAAGAGTAAAATAATGGATGGATAGATTAGCCTAAACCTTTCAGGAATTCCTACAGTGCTTTGTAATTCTGTTCGTAGTTTTATTTAGCCATAACTGAAGTAAAAGTTTTTCTAACAGCTACAGAGGGGTGACAGAACTGATGTTTCCCTGCTTCTCCTTCCTTCAGTTCAGCTCCTTGAAACACTCAAATCTCTGAACACTTCACCAAAGAACACTGTGCTCTGCCTTTTGTATTCTGTGCAAATATAACACAATAATATTAAATACTCCCTGCTTTTATTTATCCATATCAAACAAAGCCAATGGTGCATGTTAAACTGGCTTCAGATTTTAAGGACATAATTTTTAAAAATTGTGCATGACAACACTGCAACGACCATTCCAAGTTTAACTGCCAATAAATGTTTAAATTAGTTAAAAGCAATCACCAATGCTACTCCTGTTTAAAATGTTTTCTAGGACAAGTATCTCAAAAATTAGAAATACTCGACAGTTTTTTGAATTTCTTATGTGAAGCAAATTATCCTAATAAGAAACACTCTCCTTTCTATAAGCTGATTTTGCCAAGACTTCTGAAGCAAGCCTGACAGTCTTTCTGCTAATCTGTCTATCCATATCTACAGTTCTGATCTCTTCAATTTCATGCATGATAAGCTGCCACAGACATTGAGACTTGCTAGATGCTTAAAATTGTATGGGGTTTTTGCTCATAAAACCAAACAGTCTTCAAAATCTACTTGCTTTGCATTCTGAGTATGGGGATTATATATTACCGAGCACTCCGCTCAAATGATTTATTCAGCTTCTTCACTGCTCTGTTTCTAGTATTTCATAGGAACAGTAGAGTATTCATTCATGGTAACTAGAATACTCACATGCTTCCAATGCAACAGCATAGCACTTTTTATGAAGCTCCAAACCCCCTGTTATTTCAAAGTCAGCCCTTGATTTCTACCAGAATCTCCACCTACAGTCTCGGGATTGGCTTTGCTTGATTAAAGGTAAGAAGGAGCCTCAAAGCTGAGCACAACCTCTAAGCAAGGCACTTCCAAAGCTAATGCTTTGGAAATAACTCTGTACAAGTTATATTAAAAGAGCAAAGACATGCAGCACAAGAAATGAACTTGAGGTCATAGTAAAGAATGAGACAAATAATAATGCAGTCAATATTGGTCTCTAATATTTGATGCACAAAATACCTTAATTTGCTTTTTTCATGTAAGTCAAGGTGGTTACAGTGGCTGATCTGTTTACTTATCCAGTATCAATACAGTAAAATTATTTTTTAAACTCTAGTATGAAATCTGGAATGAAACTGTGCCTTTATTTGATTTGTGAAAAACAAAACACAGACTCCTAGTGAGATCTCCTAGGAGACAATCATTGATCCTGGTTCAATATACATTTTTTAACAGATGAAGACCTCATAAAGGTCACAGATGACTGATTTGCTAAAAGGATATAAAAATACATCATAGCCATGAATCTCTGTGAATATGCAAAGCTAACTTTATTCAAGACAATAGCATATTCAGGAGAATGTAAAAGAGAAGCACACCGAATCTAATGTTCAGAATAATGTTCGGAGTAATGTTTAAATGACAACATACATGTCACATTCTTATCAGGAAACAGGTCTTTTAAAGACATCTACTAGCTTGGTGGCCAAAACTAATTATTCTCCCCAACAAAAAAAACCAAGCCCTAAGACAATACTAAGAACCCTACACCTCACTAAGAAAAGCAGGTCATCTATGTTATTATATGCAATGTGGCTAATATAATTCTTTCAGAGAGTGATAGCAGGGAGAAATAAATCTATTGTCAGTGAAAAGATGGGGGTTAAAAGAAGCTGAGAATGCAATATTGCTCATTGTGCAAGAAAAGAGGGAGAACAAGAAATGCAATGAAAAAAAAGCCAAAGCTGAACAAAGATGAAAGATTTCCCCATAAATTCGCTCCAAACATTGACAAAATATTATAAATTGCTTCAAACAATGCAACAGTTGCGTACATACAAATGACAGCATGCGAAAACCTTCCACTACTGAAAAGCTAAAAGACCTTATCATTGATAACTTCTAAACACTTTTGATTCTTGGGGATAACAATTATATTCTTACGTGTGCTGGAAAGAACGAAGATAATAATACGGCAGATTAGAAACAACATTAGTCTTTGTTATACAAATAGAAGTAAAAAGAACATTCTAGGGATTAGAAAAATAGCACATTTTAAAAAATTCAGATTCAAAGGTGCTTATATAGAAGAATCACACAAGACTAGGATGACAAATGCACTGCATATCCCTACAACCCAAATTCTAAGTTGACTGGGTCCCTTCACAAACCTGAAGATGGCTAAATTTGAATCTGAACTCAAAACACTTGGGAGTATATAAAAAGTCAGACAAATTTCTGAAAAAATTTTACTTGTTTACTTTATCCACTATCAGGCATAACTCCACAATAATTTTTGCTTTTGCAAAGTAAAAAGTAAAGAAAATGAAATAGATAAATCAGTATTTTTCTAAAATATTGCTATAAAACACATTTTTTGTAGAATGTATTTTTAGTTCTCCAGCCTAATCTGTTTACTTTAGACAAGCTACGAAAGTTTTATTTTGTTATCTGAGAGTAAAGTGCATATCTAAATATGACTTCTTAGCTCAGGATTATAGGGAAGAAGGGATGGAAAGCAGAATTAATTTAATACCTGGTTAATGAATTGAAAATATTCTTTTTAGAAGAGTAGAACATGAGAGTTGACGATTTTAACTATTGCCTTTTTCCCCCATAAAACTGACAGGAAATAAAATTGTGTGTTAATACATAAATAACTACTACATCAAGTCAAATATTTTGTATTTGCAATTACTTGTAAGTCAGAATAGTAAATTCTAAACTCTGAACAATGCTTCGGAATCTTTGATGTACTACTGAAAGCATAATGAGTTTATTGAGTATATGTCATCATTTATCCTCTGTTCTAAATTCCAACAACTGCATGTGCCTACATACAAACTTTGGCGACTGTATTCTTATGCTTTGACTCTATTCTTATTCTTACATCTGTGGTTATCAACAGACATCTCATTACAAGAAAAATCCCCTTAGGTTATTCCTGAAATTCAAAAATACTGTTGAAACTAGCTGAAAATTTTGCATGTAATATCTTTGAACACTATGAAAGTTTAGGACAATTTTATTAGATTAAAATTATATTTTTCTCTACTGGAATTTTCACAGATAGGCAACACTAAAAGCATTTCTTCTCACAAATGGCAGAAAAGGTAGATTTTTTTTTACTTTACAAATAAGATCACAGACTACCAAGCAAAAAGCACTGAAAAATGGAGGGCATACTGTCATACTACGTATCATTTGAAAAAGTACATGACAGTGGTATCATCTCCCACATCATAATCCTGTCAGTCAACAACACTTCTTAAACTTTCAGAATTTTGTGGGCTTACATCAATGGTATTTCTACGTCCTGCATTTATATTCTAGGCAAAAAAAAAAAAAAAAAAAAAAAAAAAAGGAGGTCTACTACAAAGGGTCTGTGGGGGGTACAAAATGATGTTTTAATTTCAGGTCATGATTTCTTTCACTGCAGTTTCTCTAAGTGTGCAAATGGGTTTTTTGAGTAGAAGGTTTGACTAACAAGTCGTTAATAAAAATTTCCAAAGACGTTCTCAACCAATATGCAGTGAAGGCTACTGATCTATCTTTTTTTAATGACTACATACTCATATATTATACTTAAGAGTGAAAATGAACAGGGGCAACTCTCAATATCCCCAAGCAATAATGAAGAGTAGGCTGTCGATGAATATGCTCTCTTTAGAGGTATGCAACTTTAATTATTCATGATTTTAGCTGGCAAAGAATCATATGGGTTTTAAGGGTCCATCTGAACTCTCTCATGAAATCAATTCTATCAACTTCAGCTGTCCACATTTGCATATATGCTCCATTCAAACAGTGCTAGCACATTTAGTTTATTCCTTCCTTCTCCTCTACCAACATTGCCATTAAGCCACATTGTACCTTCATGTCATGGTAGAAACCACACCTCCTGCTTCAGATAGTACTGCTTAAAATTTTAGCTAAGTATTTCCCAAACCTTGCCAGAGATGCACAGAAGAGAGGCTGCATGGCACTGGGAAGCTGCACCTACCTTGTAACTTCTCTGTTCAAAACCAAGTACAGTCTATGGATCATCTACCATGATATCACAGAAATACAGAGTGGCCACAGGCACAGTTTGAACTACTGTAATGCATATTCCTTCCTTAATTTTTCATTCTTATTCTTTCTCTTCCACTCCAGCATTTTCATTATCACTTAGCCCATGTGGTCCTTCACATTCTTGTTTAAATCCTTGTTGGGAGTTGTTTTTTCTCTCTGTGGAATTTCCCCCATTGTCATGCTAAGAACCTGTTGACTAGGCCTTAGCAGGGATGGCTAGTGACAAGGCGAGGGGAAGGAGGAAAAACTGTGAGATCCAAAAAAGCCGGAAGAGGAGAGGGGGAGGCACTGGCTCACCCCATTTTTGCCCATGGAGTCAGAGAAGGATGATCTTTGCCACAGCCCAGCACCCCCCGCCATCCCAGCACCGGCACAGTGGCCCTTGTCCAGCTCCAACCGCACTGCTGCCTCCCTGTTTTGGCCTGCTGCCTCCGGGCACCCCGCTGAGCACCACGACTGACACGGTGAGCAGAGAGGTCTCTCCTCCATCCCTTCTCCCACCTGGGCTGCCGCCTCCATCGCCCCAGCCCTCACGCAGCTATGCGGGATCTGCCCTGCCTCCACCACCGGTAACTGCAGCGCAGAAAAGGATGTCTGCGGCCAGAGAAGGACTGGAACCGAGTTACTGTTGTGTTTGTTGTTAATTTAATAGCTGTTGTTGTTTTTGTTTGTCTTGTTAGATATAGTAGTAAAGAACTGTTATTCTTATCTCCGTATCTTTGCCTGAGAGCTCCTTAATTCCAAAATTATAGTAATTTGGAGGGAGAAGGGGTTTACACTCTCCATTTCAAAGAGAGGCTCCTGACTTTCTTAGCAAATACCTCTTTCAAACCAGGACAATCCTGCAGCAGTAATGTATCATGGATGAGTTCCATGGGAATGACAACCCACAGGTTTTTTGCTCTTGATGACCAAAGAGGCTGTAACCCAAAAACTCTACACTGAATGTGATTTACAGAGTAAAAGCAAGAATATAGGGATTTCAGGTTTAAAGAACAAAGTACAACATGAAATATAAACATAAATAAATACATAAATAAAATAATCTCCAAAAATCACTGATCATCAATACGCCAATGTGCATTAATAATGTTCAAATTTCCCAAATCCCAGCTCATAACATACGGTCAGGATGAGCAGTGAGGTGGACTTAACACTGGCTGAATGTCTAGTTGGAGGACGACAACTACTGATATAGCCCAGGGATGAATACTGGCTCCAGACCTGCTCAACATCTTCATTAATGATCTGGATGATGGGACAGGTGCACCCTCTGCAAGTGCAGATCATACCAAACTGGGAGAAGGGAGAGATGCACCATATGCTGCCATCCAGAGGGACCTGGACAGGCTGGAGAGAAGTGCTGGCAGGAACATCACAAAGAATAAAGAGAAGTGCCAAGTCCTGCATGCAGAGAGGTACAGCTCTAGGCACCAACAGGCTGGGAAGCAGCTTCTCAGCAGAGGAACTGGGGCTCCTCCCGGCCATATGCCCTTGCCGCAAGAAGGCAGATGGTGCCCTGT
This sequence comes from Muscicapa striata striata, assembly GCA_030060385.1. Lineage (NCBI taxonomy): Eukaryota > Metazoa > Chordata > Aves > Passeriformes > Muscicapidae > Muscicapa > Muscicapa striata. The sequence continues at coordinate 276,993 of JAREIS010000502.1, read as the reverse complement.
GCTGCATCAGCCAAAGCAGGGCCAGCAGGACAGTAAAGGGCATCCTTCCCTTCTGCACAGCACTGGTGAGGCCACAGCTGAAGTTGTGTAACCAGTGCCGGGCTCCCCAGTATGAGAAAGACATGGAGAGTGTCTAGCAAAGGGCCACAAAGATTATGAAGGGACTGGAGCATCTCTCCTGTGAGGAAAGGCTGAGAGAGCTGGCACTGCTCAGCCTGAAGAAGAGATGGATCTGGAGGGAGGGTGCAAAGAAGAGGGACCCAGGCTCTCCACAGTGCTCAGTGACAGGACCAGAGGTGATGGGCACACACTAAAACACAGGAAGCTTCCGCTGAACATCAGGAAACTTTTCAGTGTGTGGGTGACTAAGCACTGGTAGAGGTTGCCCTGGGCTGTTTCTACTCCTGGTTGGTTATATCTGGATATGGGCCAGGCTTTAGGCGGCCCTGCTTGAGCAGCGAGGACACAGGACAGATGACTTCCAGAGGTTTGTTTCAACCTCAAACATTATGTGATTCTGTGAAACACTTGATGACAAGAATAAGCATATTGCTATGCTTGAAATGAGTGTTTAATCTTGACAAAAAAACAAAACAACAACAAAAAAAACCCCAAAAACCAAAAAATAAACCAAAAAAACCCCCAACAAAACAAAACACCAAGCCAAACAAACAGAGACACAAAAGACACTGTTTCCATGAGTTACATTTTTTCCAAACACAATACTATGACTGATCAGCCAGTGAATATAATCTGCTCACAATCTATTCAAGTAAGATGACAGGTTAAGTGTGTTCACACCTATTTGTTTAAACTTCATTAAACAAAACACTGAATAATACATGGAAACCACAAGTTTCTCCCTAAATGTAAAATTATTAATCTGCTTTGTAGTTAGTTTAAGTCATTTGCTCCACAGTTTTTGAAGAAAAAAAATGGTGTTCACCTTTCAAATATTTATAGAGGTAAATCAAGTTTATGATGTCAACTTAATGCACAAACTGTATTACAAATATGCCCACTGATCTTTGAAAACAGCACTAACAGAAAAACCATTTTCTACAGGTAAATATTTTTGTTGCTGTAGCTAATACAACTTACAGAGAAAATTTCCAAAATGCATACCTCTAAATGCACTAACATCTCCATAGTGTACCTGAAGAACAAAGTATCTGCTACCCGTTTCTCCTCCAACTCTGAATCCAACACCTAAGAGAAGGTAAATATATTGTTTTCAGAAACAATAAAATGTAAGATGATTCACCGTCACTGACAATATAAAAAACTACAAATCACTTTATTGGCTAAGAGTGAAGGGGTAGAAAATTTCAGACACCACTGAAGAAAATTTTGTCCTGAAACCCAGGAAAACTACCAGCACATGATCTCAAACAAACTAAGAAGCTAGGACCATAACTTAATTATGAATGAATAGGTATTTATGCAGAGAACTCTCTCAATCAAAGAACATTAATACAGATTTTATAAGAATCCAAAGTAAAAATGAAGTCTTGTCATCCATGTAGGATTTGGTGGACCTTTCATTTCTCATACAACCTCTGTATGATACAAACTAGTTAACACTAACTTACTAAGAAGACATTGAGGATGAGAAGAAAAAAAAGTAGTAATTTTTTTAAAATTAAAATTAATATTATATGGAGAAAAAATCTTGAGGAAATCATGCAGCTATGTTACTTGACGACAGAAGCCATCAGAGGCACAAAATATACTAGAAAAGCTTGAAATAATTTGAAAAAATGAAATTGCAGGTTATCACCATTACCAAAAGGGATTTCTCTGAACCAATTCTACAATGAATATTTTTCAAAAGAAGCAGAGAAAGCAATTCCTTCATATTTGGTCAGAGAATCCCACAGTAATAGACAAGGCCAACCTATAAATGGCAGCCTCTCTGTGCACAAATGAGGCACCTTTATGCATACTCCCTACAAACTTTGTATTTTTGTAGAGCTTACCAACAAGAAAAGTATTACTAGCTGGGGTTCAACAGCAAACTTCCACAGAATCCTCTAAGCACAAAACTTCTACAGAATTCTCCATGCAACAATTTTTCCTAACATTTTCTTAACATTCGCATAATCACATCAAGTAACATCCATGTTGGTAAGCGTATAAACGGTATATTTAAAAAAGCATTTTCATGATACTGTCTCTGGTGATGAAAACAGGCAGTAAAAGATGAAAGTAAAAATACTTAAAATTAAAGATATTTTCAGATCAAGGATATACTGATGGTAGATATTTCTAGGACCCTTAGTGGTTATTACAAAGAAGCACTTCACCCTGTTTTCCAGACATACCACTCCAAGTAGCTTTAAATGTTTAGATTTAATTCAGCAGTTGTCTATCATATAAGAGAACAGGTATACAAGCATGTTGCTCAACTGCACCAAAGCATTAAAAATGAAAAACACATTAAATTTTCAATGTATAGTTTAAACAGAAAAAAACCCCCAATGTTTCGATTGAACTTGTTTGTGTCTTCCCAAACAAAAATATTTTAATGTAGTTTGTGTGCTTCTGAAAGATACATAAATGGTAACCTTCTAGTAACATATAGTAGGAAATGCAAGATTAATGCTATATAAAAATAAACAGTACATTATGATAGTTGTCACTCCCTCTTTTATACCCCCCCTACAGAAACCCAAAATACTAGAGCAAACAAAATGACAAAACCCCACAATATGTAGCATAATACATTTCATAGTTAATGAGGCTGATGTTTAAACAGTTTCTGTAAATTAGACACAATAAAAATATTATAGGATGTTCCTAGATATGCCAGGTTCTTACTTCCATGTCCTCCTTTTCCCCCTGCCCTTGCACATGAGAACTCCATATTAAAGGGCCAATACCTTTGGGCAGCCTGGTGGGTGGAGCATTTCTTGCCCAAGCATACAAAATGTTAGATTTATCTTTGCATGTTCCTTCATCACAGTCCCTAAAAATATGAGGAAAGAAAAGTGAATACTATTTTTAAAATTCTGAAATCAGAAAACAGCAGGTGAATTACATGCAAAGCCACTAATTTTAAGATCTATGAAGATGTTTTTTTGAATATATGCTGATTAAACACAGTTCTTTCAATGTGGATTGCTTTCATGGCTATTGGTATATGTTCCACCTTCTTTTATTTCTCTCTGTTTGCCTTAAGGCAGTTAGTTCTGATGGGTCCTCTAGCCTATTAATCAGTGATTGAAAAAATGAAGGAATGTTTTAGGGTAATGAACTGTATGAAAATTTCTAGCATTATTAACTCAAGCGATACAAAATTACAACGGCTGCCACATTTACCAAGAGGAACAGGACTCATGCACAAAGCAGGAAAAAAAACCCATAAAACATAAAATTGGTTATTAAAATTTAATTTAAAAATCATTGTCAAAAAAAGTGACAGCAAGATGTATATGAACCCACAGATAGGAAGCACTCATGCTCTTTCCTGTACTTAATGTGAGCTCATTGCTTTATGTTCATTTTTATTCTGTTGCACAATTTCTTGTTTTTCAAAATAGAAAAATTATGCACATACACACACAACAGAAACAATCACCAAAAAATTCCCAAACAAACCAAAAAATGCAAAACAAAAACCCAAGGGAAAACAACAAGAAAAAAAAAGAAGAGTTTGCCAAGTTAATAGGCCACAAATGGATCTCAAATATTTACAGTAACAGAGAGCTTGAGTTGTCCCTAGCCTCTGCAGCTAGCACCTTGAAGGTGATACTGAGGATGAAGAATGGAAGACTCCCAAAGACTGGTAAATTCTAGATGCATTAAATCTGCAAGAACTGGTAAATCTGAGGCAGAAACACTACCAAATCTGTAAAAGGCCACAGTCATACAGACAGCACAATGTACAACACCTGGACCACACCCAAGGAGGACTGCTCTATGGGGGTGGAGGCTGCATGATGGATACATGGATAATCAAACTAAGGACCCTAAGGAGCTTTCCGAACACCCATCTAGAATACACTTCTCCCTTTTGATCCTGAATTAGGGAAAAAGTTTATTTACAGGGTGTACTTGTACCAAAGCATGCATGCCCCTGAGAATGGAGTGTAGAAGTAATTCCACAGGTACAGCATACACAGGTATGACTTTTAGAAAGCCTCACCCTAAAACTATTCAGACTTCATCAACAGACTCAAGCCAGATTCGATGAAGATTGGCACCCGTGCCAATGTTTCATTCTAAACCAAAATGCCCTGTCGGGGGTTGGGGTTTTGTTCCTTTAATGCGTGAGTTTGGAGAATTTTTCCCATTGCAATGCTAACAAAACCCGCTGGCTGTGCCCAGGGTTTTGTGATGGCCTGGACGGGCGGGTGAGAGTATCAGAGAAAAGGGAACACACCACTTCTTTTATAGTAGTTAAACTCACAACATGTGTTTCTAGACCTTCATAACTAACAGTTTGGTCATCTTCCCTTCGAACACTCCCCCACCTCAAAGGACAATCAAAACTTACTTCAAGATAAGTGAAATGTTTTGATGGATGCAGTTGCAGCTGAAAATTATGCAGCTTCCCACTGCTACTATACAAAAAACCTAAGAGACTTCAGGGATCTAACATGAGCTAGCTCAGGTATTGAGCATGATTTGGAAATTTGTAGAAGAGATTGTTTAGGAGGAATGCCAGAAGGAACTACAAGCACAATCACAGCTTTACCACCTCACTTTGGGCCCAACAGCCTTCAATTTATACCACAGTATTTCTAAGAACACATTAATTAGGAAAAAGCCCTGTGCAGGCTGCTTCAAATTTTCTTCTGAGAGGCTGTCAGAATGGGAGGAGAAGACTGCAGGGGACAAAGATGAAATGCAGACACTGGTCTTTCATTTTGTTGAAAAATGGTCAACCCTCTCACCATCAATGATAATCTTGAAATATTAAGTTCTCAGAAAAAAACCCCAAAAAACTAGAAGAGGTTGCCAAGAAGAGATAATAAGATAAACAGATTGAAAAGCAGGGAGCTAGTAAAAAGTATAAATTTAATTAAAAAAAAAAAAAATCACTGAAATTCATAGCTTCTTTACATACAAAAAATGAGATTCAAAACCAAATGAGTGACACAGAATAGCTTAAAAATGGACTACAGCTGCATATTATACAGTACTGTTTTAAAAACTGATTTTGACTCAAACTTTGAGTGGGGTAGGGGAGAGTTTACTGCTTCTTAGATCTTTGTGGTTTTTTGCAAATTCTCCTGTACTTCCCAAAGGCATTCTCCCTAGTCTTGGGTAAGCTCAAGAGCTGTTTTTATTAATAGCACTGGGGTTTTGACTGACTACCTAGACTGAAAGTAAAACATTTCACTGTGTCAGCAAGACCAGAATTTGGCTATCTCTTAGAACATTTGCATTGGTTATGGTAACAAATAACTTATTTTATGTCTTTCTCTATTACACTGCACTCCTTAACACTAACCAAGACTTTAAAAGAGCATAATTGAGGTGATTGACTAAGACAAATCATCATTTTTAGCTCCTGAATGTTGCAGAACATTCTAGGGCAGTAGCAATGATAAGAAACTAAACCTAAAAATAAAATTATTTCTAATGTGCCCACTCTCCCTCATTCAGTGAAATAAAAGTCCTTTACAGAACTAGTCAGGAAATCTTTTGAAACCTCTACTGAACTATTGACATCAAAGGTGTCCAAACCCATTCTTTCATGCCAATAGAAACAACTTATCTGGTAGAAGAAGTACCAGATGGTCATCTATGACCTGAACTTATACATTTATTCACACTAGATAACTATTTAAAGTTGCCCTGCCTGATCTCAAAATAAAGGCTATGTTTACGAATCAGCTCATTCACAAGAGTTTATTTCAGCATTAGGTTTGACGCAGCACAAGACCTGTCTTGCCAAGAGACTCACAAGTTCTGAATAATTCAGTATATTTTTTTAAAGCATTCAAGTACATTCCTGATTATCTACAGAGAATCTGAACTTATTAATCAGTTCAGGCATGTCACCTCAATTTCAAGACAGTTTGTCAGTTCAGGCAAAACTTGTAATTGTGGCTGAACTGTTTTTAGATTAATTATGATCAAGGAATAGAAACAGCTATGCCTTTTTTTTTTTTTTTTTTTTAATGCACTGAGCAACACCTGAGGCAATGAGCCCTGGGAAACTAGTTTTTGGTTTTTTGGGTTTTGTTTTTTTGTTGTTATTTTTTGGGTTTTTTTTGGTTTTTTTTTTCCTGTGGAAAGGCCTGGGTATTTTAAGAAGGGAGAACAACCTTTAGCATTTGTTCAGATAAAGATTCTATCACATTGCAGTTAATGCTGAAACCAGTGCAGGCTTCGCATAACTTTACAGCCTTTTGGAAGGCCAGGGATATTTGCAAGAATAGTGTCAAATCACCACAAAATGCAGCAGGCTAGATGTGCATCACAGATTTTGGCTCAGCACTGCTATGGCCAAAGGGCAGCTAATCCCAACAGAGGTATCTGGATGTTTCCCACTCCTCCCCACTCAAAACTGGCCTGAATGAAACTTCACACTTCAGGAAAACTAATTTTGACCTTGCATTCTCAATGTTCCTAAAAACCTATTTTTCCATAATACAACTAATCTACATCATGATGGTAAAAAAAAAAAAACTTGACTTGAAAAACTGTATGCAACTAATATTGCCAGAACTTTGAAAAGGAAACTAGAAGAAAGAAAAATAATCTATGTAACATGTCTAATTGAATAAAAGCTGGCTCTGAAAAAATGTTGAGCATGCGAAAAATAGGGGAAGGATCCCTCCTAAACAAGTCTTACAACAGTCTACTCAAACAACTCATTGTCTTTCCCTACTAGATAGGAGAGTAAGCCATCATTTGCTAGCCTTAAGGTAACTAAAGGAACAGCAAATAACCAAACAAAATAAACAACAATGAAGGCCAATAACACACAGTCATCAGAATTATTTTAACAAAAATAGGTTAGAAGTTTCTAGCACTCTTTCATCTATTTTATGTAGAAAACACATGATCATCTTTCTAGCCTTGCAAGTAACTGCGGGCAGAGCAAGATAAAAAGCTGCAAGCTGCTGAAAAAACAGGGATGTGAAACAGTGAGACAGTGAATGAAGAGCTTTTTGAGAAAGCATAGCAAATCTCAGAAACTACACATAAAAAATAGCAAGACATAATCAAAATCTGCATATAAAAAAATTTGAAATAGCAGATTTAAACACAACACTAATGTATTTGGTCTGGCTAAGATGGAGTTAATTTTCCCCATAGCAGCCCTCACAGTGCTGAGGTTCACATGAGTAGCTAGAAAGGTGTTGACAACACAGCAGTGTTTGGGAAAGATCTTAGTAGAGGCCACAGCCAGGCCAGCCAACCCTAACTGACCAAAGAAATGTTTCATACCATATTATATCCACCTAACAATAAAAGGTAAAAGAAAGGAGGAGAACGTGGTAGGAGGACACACACACATATGCACATATTTGTTATTTATGACATTTGTCATCCAGAGCAGCTGTTACTTATGCTGAAGTCCTGCTTCCTGGGAATTGGCTTGCTGATGAAAAGTAGAGAATAACATATTTTCTTTTCCTCCACTCATGCACAACACTTGCTTTTGCCTTATTAAAATGCCTGAGGGATAGAGCAGCTTGGTGGGAATCAGGTGTCCAGCCAAGCTCAAGCCACCACAGTATGTATCTTGCTGTTTGACAGGTCAGTGTTAAGTACTGCAACCAAGAACAAAAGCAGCATTAGCTGCCACACTGCACAGGCTGTCATTGGTGAGAGCCACTCTTCAGCTGGGTGAGTGATGATACAGCCAGGGAGCTAAAACTGAACTCTAGACTCAAAACAGGGATTTCAGCCTGATTCAGTTTCTAAGAACTTTTTTTTTTTGGCTTTGGATCCATCTCTTCTACAACCTCAGAACATCAGTTAGGTGTTACTCAAGCACTGTCTCATAACTTCATCTCAAGACAAGCTCCTGATCAATCTGTAAAAACATAATTCTCTCATATATATTATTCCAAGACTCTACTAAAACTACTTCCAGAAATATGAGAACAGCACAAGCTCCAAGTACAATCTACTCAGTTTTAAACAGGTTGCTCACCTGTTTTTAAAAGGCCACAATTAAAAAGTTTTATGTTGGTGTATTGTTCACATAAAAGTATTCAATTCTATTCTGTCATACAAGATACAATAAAAAACACAGAAAAGCTGTGTGCTGGGGAAAGAAATTCATAGAAATTTTGTGCTTTCAGTTTTACTTTGGTCTGAACTTCTTAAGCATCTGCTTTTCTTGCACAACTGTGCAAGATTATGACATTTTCAATATTAGAACTATTGATTATTAGGTAAACAGGAGATAAGCGTTTTGAGGAAAATCTCTTGTGCATGCTTAATATTAATCAAATAATTTCCCCAAAAGAGGCATTCAAAATGTTTTGGGGTATTTTTCCTGAAAATATATTATACTATTCTGTTAGTTCTAAAGTCCACGTTCAGCTACCTTTTTGGTAAATACTTAAAAGATAAATTATGATTACATAACTCTATCTGAACACCTGTATTAAAATTGTTTTACAGTTCAGAATAATTCATATGACCTTTACAGCATCAGCAAAAATACCTCATCTGCTCTCTCATGAAAGCCTTCAGAAAATTTGCAAAATTACTGGACAGACAAATAATTTCCACCCACCTTCACATTCTCTCCACTTTGCCTCCACACATCTATTTTACTGGCATTGGGTGTTTCCCTCTGCTCTAACTGCTTAGGCATTTTGAAGGGCAAGTCAACTACCAATCACTTGATAATCTTCTTCAGCTTATCCTTCACTCAGTTTCATTCTGAACACCTCCTACACGGCTTCATACGGAGAAAAGTAGCCAGCTATAGGTTGAAGATTAGTATTGGTATTCAATGACACTCTATTTACTGTAGCTTCTGCCTCCTCCTTGAAGACAGTCAATTAGTCATGAGGAATATGGAGTTAGTTAAAAAAAAAAACAAAAAACCAAAACACTTCAAGTGTGGAAAGATTAGATTGTTATACATTTCTTCTTCATTTTTAATTTTCCTACTTTTCCAAGAGATTCTGACACTGGAAGAGGTTTAAGCAATTAACACTGAAAAAGAGATGGTTAATAACAAAAGCAAGATGCAGCTCTTACCAGTAATTTTCAGTAGAGGAAGGTTCATTACATCCAAAGAGTAACATGTGATGAACTGTGTCCATGCTGGCATAAGGCTTAAAGTCAACTGAAATAAAACAGGGCAAAACAAGTAAGCTATCCATAATCTCACCATAAATTACATAATCAAGACCATCCCGTGCCATTATTCCCTGTAATACTACAAATAAGGCAAGTACATCCCCACCCATTTATTTGATTTCTGCCTTCCACTTACACACATTCCTTGAATTTTCATTCAACAGCCTTCCTTCTAAGCTAAAACGCGGCACCTCAATTATTTATTTAAGAAAAAGAAACTCCAAGTTCCCAATCAAGACCATGGTATCTGCCACAAAAGTTAAATATGATACTTAGTTAATATATCAGTGAATCCCAAACTACAAAGTTTTACTGTCACCAGCCTAACTGCAGTCTACCTTTGAAATATGCACTTCTGATTTAATAATACTCTTCTACTTCTTTTTTACTTCATAAAAAATACAAACAAGTAGTAGATTACAAATAAGAGCAACTAAATCTTATGCATTAAGTGATATCATCTTCCAGTATTCTACCTGGCTAACATTTTTCCTGCATCTTTCTTGGGACAACAGTTCCAAGAAGGGGTTATGATTGAGTCTCAGTAACACGTCAAATTCTTTGGAATGAAAAACAAGATTTGTTCAAAGTCAGCACAATCTCATTGCCCAAATACTTCTCTTTATTAGAAGATTAGAAGTGAATGTTCATCTATCAAATGTCTGTTCTTTAAACTATACCACAAATAAAATACTGGTTTGGTTTCTCAACTACTTGTCATCCTATTTAGCAAAGTAAAAATTTTACCAACATCATGGGAGTAATATTGACCATGAAGGTACAATGACAGCATTTCTAAAACCAAACTACATTCTTTTATTACTACTGAAAAAATATTCCAGTTGCAGCAAATGTAATTTTTAACCTTGCAGAAATTCTGAAGACAAGTTACTCCTGCCTTCCTGCCCTATGTACATGTACACAGGCAGCAAGGAGTCTGCAATTAACTTCTTTTAGCTGTTAACATGGGGAGATGGTGATGCGGCAAACCAGTGAAACACTGTTCTGGCTCCTGAGGTTTATGGCATTACCTGCACTCTGAAATCAGTATTTTAACACAGAGTTGTGACGGGGTTCCTAAAATGAATGGTAATGTGGGTTATTGTCCCAGTTTCATAGAGGGAAAAATAACAAATAGCTTCTAACCCAATTTCTGGAGCTGAGATCTGCTCTGGTAAGTAAGGAAAACCAGCCAAAACTTAAGGCATGCAAGTCAAGTTTTACCTTGAAGATAGGTGGCAGACTCTAAGGAAATGAGCATGCCACAGCTGAGAGCTTTGTTTGGGAAACAGGAGATGTACCCATATGCCCTGAGAATATACTTTGAGTGAATAAATGAATTCAGAACTTAAAGAAGTTGCCAGCATGAAGGAATTCTAAAGACCACCCAGTATCTTTTTCTACAAGCAAATCCTACTCATTGCATAGATAAAAACTTAATCTTGTGTTATGGAAACAATTTCTGTTTTGATGTTTGTATCAGTAAGGATTAGAAACGAAATTATGTTTTTTTGCAGAGGCATTCTGTCATTCTGTGGAATTCCTACCTTAGTTTTCAGATGTTCAGGGAGTTTTAAGCTGCTCTTATCCATACTTTACTGCCAAAATGAATACCTGTAAAAACCTGCTGAAAGTACCACTTACTAACACAATCTTCTGTTGGTGTTGGCTCAGCAGGAGAAAAAAAAAACCTCAGCCTTAGGCTGTGGGAAAACCCTTGTGGTAATGGTAAGCAAAAGGCTTGCTCCCAAGATCCACCTGTTCAGTTTTGCAGATTCTTACTAAAAAGTTCTCAGTTCCCTTTGTTACTATTGGTTACTTTTCACTGCAGAAATTAGAATATTCTTAATTGCTGTTTCCCACTGGATCTCTCTCTCAGACCCCACCTTAACCCCTCCCTGCACCCAACTGTATAAATATCCCTGCTCTACCCTGGATCCTGCATTTTCTTGGTTCATTCGTATTACACCGCATGCCTTCCTGTACGTTGTTTTCACACCACTAAAGTTCTTTTTCCAAATAATAGGATCAAAGCTGTCCCTCTCCATAAAAGTCGCTTGAGCCACTTCCCCAGGAAACTAACAGTCAGACTGTCCAGGTTTGGACTGGGGGGGTTTCAGCCTTCAATTAAGGTAAAATTGAAGGTTAGGCCTGCTAGCTGCTAAAGCCACCACCTGTCAGGCTGCTTAATACTGTCTCTCCGTTTCTTTTTATTTCTCTACCACTCTCCCATTGCAAGTATCTATTCTAATGAGTGTTTCAGAAGTCTTCTATTCGTTCCACATAATGCCTATTACAGTGATAACCTAGAGCATGGACAGGACCTTTAAGCACTACTATAAAACTTATTAAAAATACCTTACTAAATGCTATTCTTACTAAGGAAAAAATAATGCACCAGAGATTACAAAGCAAAATCAGATTCCTGGCATACATTATTTCAGCTGATATACCTCATCATTGCCCAAGGAAGCACTGAAAAACGTCAAGTCAGTCTATGAGTTTAAGACAGCTTTGTACAGATGTTACAGTATGGTTCCTGTACAGCTATTTTCTTAGCAGCATACCCAGAGAGAAAGTTAAAAGAAACAAACAAAAAATCCAACTAAAAAACCCTGTGTTGCAAAAGCCATACAGACTAATGTGGGATTCAAGCCAAATGCAGTACCCGTCAGAAAATGGAAAAAGTGGCCAGGGTTTGAAGGCACCTTAAAGATCATCTTGTTTCAACCCCCTGCCATGGCAGGCACACCTTCCACTATGCCAGGTTTCTAAGAGCTTGAACGTGGCCTTGAACACTTCCAGGGATGGGGCAACCACAGCTTCTCTGGGCAACCTTTGCCACGGCCTCACCACCCTCACAGTAAAGAATTTTCTTTTAACAGCTCATCTGAACCTACTGTCTTTCCTTTTCCCCTTCTCTTGTCACTCCATGCTCTTTAAAAAAACCTCTCCCCATCTTTCTCATGGGATAAAGGCCACAATTAGGTCACCCAGAAGTCTGGACAACCTCAATTGTCTCAGCCTTTCCCCATGGCAGAGGTGCTCCATCTTTCTGATCCTCTTGTGTCCCTGCTCTGGACTTGTCATAACATTCCAGCACTTCCTCTGCTGGGAACTGTCACTAACAAAGGCTTAAGAAATATCAAACAGCAGTCCCATTTCCCTAGTTGAAAATCTCCACATTTTACAGTAATGAACAGATTATTCAAGAGTTCATTTTTTAATGCATGGAGAAGTGAGATAAATGATTACTAAAATAAAAGCAGCAGGTTTTGTATACATACTAAATTGAAGTCTTACATAATTTCTTGATCAAGTACTACTTAGAACTACAAACTCAAGGAGAGACAGGAATGAACACAACATGACATCAGTCTAACCTTAACAGTGTGTACTTAAGCTATGTATTTAAAAAACTAACTTCTAGGAAGTTCATCTTTACAAACAACAATTCAATTAAATAAAGTTGATAGATTTTTTTTTTTTAAATATTACTGTCCTCTCTATCACAGCATTAACTTCAAAGAAATTATCAAGAATTCAGTGTCTGGAGTTTGGGAAATTAGGGAGACATTAGAGGCCTCCAAAACAGTAAAGACAGCATTGCTTGGCAATAGGAAAATTTACACATACCAGAACAGAGTAACAAATCTAGAGCTTCTCAGAGTCCTTTATGAATGAAAAGTAATAAACCACCTGATTACTTCAATCTGTGATGCTGAATGTAGAAGGCTCAATTTCATTTCTACAGCACAGCCTGACAGCCCTAAGTCAGCAAGAAAAAGACATTTATTTACTGGTCATCCATGTAAATTAATGTAAACAGGTGAAGATGACAGTCAAGTTTCTTGGCTGAGTGGCCTGCTGTCAGACTCAATTTTTATGAGTGTCTATAACGTACCCTTTAGATATCTCTACAGCTAAGTAATGAAAAGCTGATTTTTACCAATGCATGCACCATTAAAGATTCACCTGGGTTTCTGCTTTGGCTACTTATTCATAAACATTAATCTAATAGGATGCAGAAAAAGAAAACCACAACGAAGTATTTTAAAAATGTAACTGGAGCAATACTTTCTTGAAAAATTACATACTTTCTCACTCATTAATAATATTTTACATATTAATCTCACAGTCATTTCACAGGAGCAAAAGTTATGTTCCTTACATTAACTTAAATCTACGCCAAACCACCTCACAAAAAACACACTCCCCCTAATCAAATCTGTCAGCATTTATAGCCCTTTGGGACAAAGAAACTGGTTCAAACATAAATTTCAGCCTTCAGAATCTGATCCTTCACTAAAGAACATAATACAGAAAACAGCCTCAACAAAAATATATAAATGCATGCCTGAAAGAGATCCATAGGGCAAAGCCTGCTCTAATTCTCCTTCCAGCTGGGAACATTTCACTAAGTAAGTGTGATTGATTCCTTCCTCTGGTAATGTCTGAGAACTGACTCTGAGTAAGTTTCTGAATTCTGGTACAGCATCCCTCCAGTTTTAAAGTACAAAGTTATATCCACTGTCCCTGTGCAAGCATGAATGTTTACTGATTTTCTTTAGGGAAACAGCAAATTTGAAGTCTGAGTTCAAAGTCCTTAAATACAAATTTAATAAAAATACTGAAAAAATGTTAGAAAAATTTTCTGCATATTAACAAATGTAGTACTATGCACATACAACACTATAAAATAAGCTCTCTCTTCCAAGGCTCTTATATTTCATTAATATGCAACAAAAGTATCCTGTTGCACATTCCATAATAGAGCCTCCTCTTCCACAGTGTCTTGGAGGAAGGAAGAAACAAGGGTAAAAATAAGAAAGCAAAGTTAAAAAAATGAATGAATTAGCAAGTCTTAGTGAAATTGTAAAGACACTTGGTAATAAAAATGTCCTTTTGAATCATAAAAGGAAACAAAGCTCAAGACATTTACTTAGCAAATAAATTGAACTGAAGGCAGAACATGTAGCTTTACCATCCAAACTGTCTCAGGAATCCAGTTTATTGTTTCAGTTATGTGTATTCATACATCCTCATGTTGAAGCTCTTCAGAAGACATACAGTTTTCTCAATATATCACTAAACAGCAACCCAGTGACAGTTCATATGCTAGTTTTTCATTGTTTTTGTCACAAAGCAAAACAGTATGCTTTATGGAAAGTTAATTACGCCATTTATTGGCAAGGCAATGAAGGCAGATTCCACTTAAACCATAAAAATGCAGACTCCATCCTTTCAAAAAGAATAAACATTGTCTGTGTGCCAATCTTCTGTGCTTATTTAAGCAACACAAAATACATGTATGAAAGTTAATAGCTTCACAACACTTAACAGTATTTAAAGTAGTTAAGGAAACACTTCAGCGAGCAGCTAATTCCTTTGGTGATGATGGCTATTGTAAAAACATCTTTCTTCAAAAGATTTAATTTTCTATTTAGATATTTAATAAGGTAGGTCATTATACATTCTTTCTACTCACTGCAGCTGGACATGATTGAGTTTACTCTTTCTAATGATCAGGTAACTTCTGTTGATTATGAAGGCTCCAATCTGAGCCTTTTCCATGAGGAACATTTTCTAGTGATTTTACTGAAGCAAAATGGAAATGATCACAAGCTTCAGACTGACCATACGCCTATTCATTTTGTGTGGAAGTGACAAAAGAGGAATAAAACCCAATAATTTTCTTCTACTTAGCATAGAAAAATATGAGTTTGTAAGGAATGCTTTCATGGGAACACTTAATGCTCACACAATAAGCTGGTTTTCTTACAGACTGGTCACCAGGCTCCTCTTGCTCTTTAAAGCTCTACACAACAACTAGACTGGTTTCTCTGTCCAGAGACCTTATGCTGCTTTGTAATGACAGGTACTCAGGAACAGTGATCACTGGAAAGGTGACCAAATACTGTAAAAATCAGGTGAAGAACATACACATTTTTCAATCTACAGAAAAAAATAAAATGGGTTGCATTGCATGACTGGCACTAAAACTTTGCATAACTTTTAAGCAAATTCTTTCAGTAGATCCTTTTAAGAATACACACACCATTAAAAGAGGTTTATGTACCTTTAACACAAACTACAGAACTAGATATGGAGCAACCTAATAATGAATAAAGTACGGAAATTTTCAACTCAGTGAAACACTAAATAAAAGCTGCTTAAGGAGGAAGCTAGTAGTATTGCCTTTCTAAGAATTAACAAAAGCAGAAGAGTCTACTGCACACACAGCACAGTAAGCATAGCTTATTTGAGAATGAACACTCACTCCTTTCCTCTTATGTTAATTTTTCTTTCTGGAGTCATACTCACAACCAAAATGTGAGGTCAGATTCTGACCTCTTTACAAAATAAATGTATAGAAAAAGCACTGAAAAAAAATTTAGTAATTTCTTCTAGTTACTGTAAAACAACATGAAAATCAAAACACAAATTCTATCTTCTGAGGGATTTCCACAAGAAAATCCACATGGAACAACAATCTCATAGAACACTACATCAAAAACTACATGGGATTCCCACCATACTTTTCTTAACCGCAGGCATCCTAAAATGAAACAAAAGCGTAAAGGAAGAAAGACATTGTTTCTTTTTATACAGTTTATAGCATGTTCTGAAAGCAAAACAATCTTCAGCCCAACCAATGAGCCTTCTCTCTATCTGAGCAACTATATGTTCATGCCAAGGCACAATAAAATTTTAACTACTGAAAAGATTTTCTGAACAGATGGTGTTCTTCTGCTGATCTATATGATGACAGACTTTTTAATGCATTACAGTATTTCCTTCTACTTGACTGCCATTTTATTTATGTTATGCCATTAAAAAAAAAAAAACAACAAAATAGGGAGAGGGTTAGGTTTCTTCTCCATGTAAAATCATTCAGCAGCCAACACTGACTGTAAGTGCAAAGGATTTACAGCTTGTACCAGGAGGTAAATAAACAGTCTGTTCAGCAGTGGAGAATTAAGTATCCGGTCAGAGACCGAAAGCCAATACTTTACAAATGGACTGTTTGGCACTGACTGCATCTGCGTGCAGCTCCTTAACTGCTATTACTCATGAATCTCCTCAGATACAGTACTCTTAAGTAGCTCCTTCTAGTTTGTTTCTGCATTAGACATGACAAATGCATTTTGGAAACTCTGACGTTCAAAGATTAAGTTAATATGAGTCAAAGGGAAAAAAAGAAAATGTTGAGATTCTTCAAAATTGCTAGCTTAAGCTCCTTCTGTTAGCCAATACTCACCTACATAGGCTTCATCATCCACCGGCAGGGGTACTGACATGCAGAGGTAGGTATCAGACTGTTAAATGAAAAGAGAACAGAAATTATCTTTAAATTGGGAAAATTTAGAATTTAAAGAATAGAAATAAAACATAAAAATTCCCTACACTTTCTGAAGATGAATGTGGGAACACTTAAGAAATTAATATATATAATAGGACCATCTAGAAGAAAACATTACATAATTTACAACATACTCAGGCAAATACGATGTACGTTACCTGGTTTACTACTATAAAAAATAAATTCATTGCCACGATGAATGTGCATAACATGGAACAGAGATCAGGCTATAAGGTTATCAAAGTGGTTATTAGGTTGGTAGGTACACTATTAACTATTTTAAACCTCTTTTTCCTTAAATGTTTTCTTTCAAACATCTAAGGCTATTTCAGAAAGGAAATGTATCACCTACTGGAATTTCACTACACCCACGAACTCAAAATCTGACAGGCCTTCTCTTTTATAAGGACATCTAAACAGATAAAGTTAAAAATCCTGCCACAAATAACCTCAAACTTAATTCAAATGAAGACTGTGGACAGGTGTGAACAAGTAAATGCAACTGAGAAGAAAGATACAATGGTGATAACAATATGTGATTACACAGAGCAGTGATCAGCACAGATAATAAAACATTTTTTGTGTTTCTGCTAGAAATGGGATGGATGAATATTAATTGATACAATTGATTCGAATGCCTTTGTGTACTGTGGTTATATGCATTTACACAGTTAATGTACTAAAGCCTTCTAGAAATAGACAAGGAAATATTCTGTGTTTTCTATTTAACTCGCATTCAGAAGATTTTTTTTAAAGCATAACCTAACTAGGACTTTATATTCAAACTTTGAAAGCCAACAGCAGCAATGCTTCACACTGCAATAGAAATTAAATGGTTTCCAATGAATGGTCATGCGTAGTACATGTGCCAAAAGAATGCACAACTCACATATAGATAAAGCGCTTCCAAGTCATGTAAGGGGTTGGTTGACATTTGTGCACCCATAGAACAACTGCAGTCATGAACTCTAAGATACATCCTGGCCCTCCCACCCCTTCAATATGCCAAATAACTCATTCCAAAATGAGTTTCGGCAGCCTTTCCCCCAGCCCTAACAAGACAACACACAAAAAGAAGGGTTTTTTAATAGGAATCTGAACTGACTGATCTCTTCATATCTGTCTCCCAGCTGTTCAACTGATGGCTCCTCAGGTCAAATCAATAACATATAATTACAAGTGTGCACCTGGATGAACTGAGAGTACTTTCCACTCTTTCTGATGGAGAAGTTCAATATTTTGCTGCAAAGAAGATACCATATTTCTGTTTTGCACTTGCTGAAATAACATCTCTCACTTTAAATTACATATTCCAGAGGGGTTTTTCCCCAATAACTTGAAAACTTCATTTTCCCTTCACTCTTTTAAAAAGTGCTATCTGCAACAATGAGTCATCAACTACTGCAGTAAAACATACTGCTCTTTTCAAGCATCTGCAGTCCTCTAAAAGAGATGTAGACCTTTTAATGATGTATACAACTCCATACAATGGCTTACTGCAAAAAGAAAAAAAAACCACATTCTTTATCTTGCTTAACGAAATTAGATGTGAAAATGACAGTGGAATCTCAGTATTTTTATGCAAATCTTAAAAATGGTAATGCTAAGTTTAAAAAACTGCCTTCACTTTTTTTGGATCAATAGAACACAATACACTTCATACCTTAGAGAGTATAAAATCATAACTTGTTTATAGTAGCTTTCATAGAGTATTTTGAAAGTTAAAAATAGTGGGTCAGAAGTACTAGCCCTTCTAAAGTGTTTTCTCTCAGCTCGCCAAAGTAGCAGCAACATACAGATTAATGCAATTAGATTCATTGATGACTCATTTTCCAAGATGGTGTAAACTGCAACTCCATGTCTTACTAGCACAGCTAGAAATATTCCACATTATAAAACTTGAACAATTCAGTTTATGAAACCAACATTTTACAGATAAAATTAATTCAATGAAAAGATTTTTCTCTCATTTGAGGCTACCTTTTTTTGACTAGTTTTCTCTGAAAGTACACAGAGATAAGTATCTCTATAAAAGTCACCTTGGTTTTTTTTTCATTTTATTTGAGTGATTGATATTGTAGGGAAGGCTTGGTTTTCCTAGCTTATTGAAAGAAGAGAAAGTGGCAAAAATTGCAATTCTCTCACCTGCTTAGGTGTCACCGCAGGCATGCGGATGTCGAGTGCAAAATCTGACAGACCAAAGGAAAGCACCGGCTGGTCGCTTCCAAGGCATTCAGTGGAACGAGATCTGCTGGTATCTTTATATCTTAAGAAGAACAAAGAAAGATTTTTTAACTATTGATTTTTGTTATGTCTTTCTTAAAAGAAGTGTTCTTACAAAACTAATAATGAACTAGACAATGCTGAGTAGTTCCGGGAGCGATCTGAAAATTTTACTCCATCATGAGCTGAGGAAAACATCTTAGTTATGTTCAGTTACTTCAGTAAGTACTTAGTAGTACTTACTGAAGTAGTTCCTCATCTGAGAAATCAGATGACTAGCTTAGAAAATGTCAGCTGAAAATGTAACCTATTATCTCATTCTGGAAATTGTCTGAGGCACATGGATGTATAGATAGAGAATTGGTTCATTACATTTTGTAAAGTACTATAATAATTCTCAGCAGTTTTGGGGGAATTGTTGGAGACTATGGCTTGTAATCCTACACAGATCAAATTTAAATTACATACAAAGGGGCAACTTTTAATTCAAATGCTATCTGAATTTTGGCATTTATAGCAACTTCTACGCTATTACAAAGTAGCAAAATAAAACAGTAAACTTGGCAACATCAAATATCAAATTCTGTATTGAATGCAACATATAAACAAACTGTAAGAAAAATGTAGATCACTATAAAGAACTGAATGGTAAGACATGAGAAACATTGATGCAGCACTGATACAAGTTTTGACTATGTATATTCATGTATACAGAAGCAACACTGTACCCAACCTCAGTAATAGTACAATCCTTTCTTCAGGAGCTAAGAGGCTACTTCTCTTGCCCACATCACATTCAAGTTTACCTATGCAATTCTGAACTCAAACAAACCCTAAATTTCTCAGGACTGTTCAGCTTAGTTGATGTTTTCTTGTTAAAACATCATCTTATCCTGCAAGCTAACTCCAGTTTCTGAAATGTATTTACTCCCTGTGTAGCTTCAAATACAGCTGTAGTGTTAACTATTGTTAACTAAAAAAGGTGTACTAATTTCCATTTTATCCTTCTACCTATGTATCACCTTTATTGAGCGACTCTATGGATAAAACATTAATTTCTGTCTTCAGTATAACAGGGCCATTTCAGAAGTGGAGAGAGAAAATTCAGAGCAATGATCAAAACTGAACAAATACCATAACACGTTTTAATCTAAGGCATGCTTTTTCATACTTTCGTAATATTGTGACTGCATGCATTCAACACATAGTATTTTCTTGCATAACCCACCTCTTGAAGACTGAAAGTGGGCTTCTGAAACCCAAACAGATGTTTTGAAACAGAAGAAGTAGTATTAGCAGGTTGCTAATGAAGCCAGCCATGTCCGCCCTGCTATTTCTGGCCTGATTAAGCAAGTAGAAAAAGGGCAGTGCAATTCTATCAGCTATGATCCTGACAATCAAGTGGCAGCAGTAGTATCATTTCACAACTTCATTATTATGTGCTCAGTGGGCATCCTCCAGCTTCTGACAGACCATCTGTCTTGGAAAGAGGACGCACTGTAAATCAGAAAGGTGGATGATACTATGTTGTCTTTTTTATTAGCTGTAAAAAGCTGTTGAAGAATCTTCCCTTGCAGACAGATGGCACTGTACTTCTATCCACTTAAAGAACTGAAAAGGACTAGCACTCCTGATACTTTCTTCCCAGGTTGTGCAGTTAAACCTGCGCGTTACTTATCAATCCAAACTTGACTTCAAGTGGCATCACAGAAACCAGCAACAGTCATCCTTCAGAATCTGTAAAAATAGAAGTAACATAAGGATGACTAACACATTAGAACATCAGTTCTCAGTAAATCACTGTTGAGCCATATAATATATTAGTAAGTTCTTCCATGAGCTTTAGCCCAAACCAGTAAAGATTGCATTGGTTCTGTTGATTCCCCCTTTTCTTTCCTATCCCTTCCCTGCATACACGACCAGAAATAGACACATGTTGTTGCACATTTATTGTATTCAGTTTATTGTTGTATCGGTTTGTTCCTATATACCCCTATGTTTTCCCCAGTTGGTTTGTCCCCAAGTTGTATTCCCTCCTGAAACTACCTTGTTTGGCATTCCCTGCCCCTTGTCCATCATTGTAACACCACCCCTTGTTCCAGTACCTTCCTTGTCAATCCTACCCTGGGCCAATCCCTAGTTGTTCCACTCCCTTGGAAATCCCCTGTTACACGACGCCCCACTGGCCCTTGTGAGCCTTTCTCCTCCCCCTGCTTCCCTCACTGGTTGTAACCCTGTAAGACCCTGCCTTCCATTCCTCCCCTAAGGATCCCTCATTGGTCAATTGTTTGTACCCAGCCCCTGATCTGCCCCTATATTTAATACTGAGCACAGCAGTGCTTGGGGCTCTTCGCCCCTGAACCCCCTCGATTGTAATAAAGCATTTGGAACCTCAGAAGCTGAGAGCCTTCCTCGCCTCCTTTGCGCAACCCCAAACCCCGAGCACGCTGAAGAGCAACTAGCTCTAAAGGTTGTGCCTCCAGGAAATCTTACCCTGGGGCAATTCCCCATACCTGGCATGGCACCCGTGTGCCTCTGAAGAGCTAGCCCGGGCTCTGGTGGGCCGTGTCAGACACATTTCATTTTGATACACAAAATGTATTCTCAAACATATTTTGCATGATGGGAAGAAATATAAAAACTTCCTCAATATGTAAAATGGAAAGTATGGAGTATTTCACATACACAAACACTAGCATAATGTGTTCTACAAGCAGGGGAAAAAAAGATACCAGTTTGACATAGCAAAAATCACAGTTCATAAATTTTATTAACTACTACAAAATGTTTATATATTGCAAACTGGGAGAATATTTTAATTCAACTTGTAATAAACCATTATGTCATTAATAAGTATCTCTTACGTGCTTTAGCTAGTTTTTATATCCATTGCAGGAAAGAGATACTTAAAAATTATTTTTGGAAATACAGTAACCGGATCTGTTGACATCAGACTGCTTTATATTATTTGAGTAATTTTCTGTCCTTTTATACACTGAGGGTATGCCAGCATAAATCTTTAGTCTCTCCCCTGTTTAATTTCAACTGTTCTTACCTCCCCATTTTTGTATACACAGTATTTAATTCCAAAATTTTAGTATTCTTTAATAATTACGCTAGAAAATTACACCATGTCTTACTGAAGACATATATATTAGTATTCTTTTACTTTTTGAGAATTCCAGTTTTGGTAGAAGGAAGTTTCCAGTCATAACCATAATCTTTTAACAGTACCAGAATATATATAGAAATTCTTCTAAATCAGTATAAATAAATATACTAAATAAAGTACTGTAGATTAGTATAAATACTAATAAGAAAAAAACCACCCAAATTAAAATATTTTCCAGCCTCTGAAAGAAATAGTCAAAATACTTTCATAAGGATGAAATAGAAAATGAGGATTCTAACATGAAACCATTGAAAATCCATGTATTTTAAAAAAGAAAAAATTACTCCCATTTCAAGGCACATGTACCAAAAAGGCTTCTTATAAATCAAGAGTGCTTAAGCATAAACTAAGCAGCCATACTTGCTAAACAGTCACTGCCTGTTGTTAAATAGCTACACTAGATTTGCATTAGACTATTTGCAAGATTTAAAAATCTGATTATGGTAATCAACATTAAATTTGCAAATTTTATTCACTGAAGGACGGCAAAAAAGATTTAGTCACAAACAATTGAAAATAAACACATATTAATTTTCAGCTTTCCAAAAACATGCTGAGGCTGTCTAAAACCATTCATGCAAGCAATGATACAATCTTAATTCCTTTCTTAATGTAAATTTTCATGTCTCCACTTCTTTATTTGAATAAGTGATCTAAATCATTTTCCCTGGTGAACTATACAAATATGCAATACATATAAAGGATTGTGCTGTGATGAATAGCAAAAATCATTTAAAAACAAACAAACCGAAAAACGACAAGTGTGATGTGCTGATATGCTTCACATAAGTTAGCTACACTAACATAAGGATTCACTACTTCCACTCTTTAAGGAATAACTACACAAAAGTAACTGTCCAGTGTCTTTGTAAACTACCTCACCAGACGTTCTACTTTCTTTAGTTGTATTACCCAAGAAATTCTGTCTTTTCTTCCCATACCAGACTGGAAATGCACTTGACAAGCAAGAAATCTGAAGAACAGCAACAGTCAGTTGTGACATACACAGAACTACAATATTCTAATTTTTTTAATATGAAAATGTATTTTTTAATAACTAGAAATAAGAACAAATGTTTAGTTTATGCCAGCATCTGAGATCTGTTACATCAAGTCTATTACAAAACATCTATATGGTATACAGCTTAATCAAAGAGATATATTTAACATAAAAGAAATAAAAGGAAAGAACTAAGAAACCAGACCCACAGTCCCTCCTCATCTGAAATACAAGGGTTTATTTACAGCAGCTTTCAATTCTCACCACAAGTAGCAAATATCAAATAGCAAAAATCACCAGAATACATCTTAATGTTAAGAGAATATGTGACAATTTGAGGCTGACCACAGGAGGTGGGGGTAAAGCAATAATTTGGAATAGTCTAAAAAAACCAAAGCAATTAAGCTCCAGTGAGATAAATACACAATTGTATATTCTCCTTAAAAATGGCCTAATTTCATCCCCAAATGCTTTTCACAGTATCTCAGTATAATTAGGTCGGAAGAGACCTCCAAGATCATCAAGACTAACCCATAACCTAACACCTCAACTATACCATGGCACCAAGTGCCACATCCAGTCTTTTTTAAATATATCCAGGGATGGTGACTCCACCTCCCCAGGCAAAGCATTCCAATACTTCATTATTCTTTCAAAAACTTCCTCTTAACATCCAATCTATCTCTCCCCTGGCACAGGTTAAGACTGTGTCCTCTGGTTCTGTAAGATGCTGAATGGTGAAAGAGACCAATCCCCACTTGACTAAAACTACCTTTCAGGAAGTTTTAGAGAGTGATAAGGTCATCTCTGAGTCTCCTTTTCTCCAGGCTAAACAATCCCACCTCCCTCAGCCATTCCACATAGGACTTGTGTTCCAAGCCCCTCACCAGCCTCATTGCTCTCCTCTGGATGCACTCAAGCGTCTCAACATCCTCCCTGAACTGAGGGACCCAGAAGTGGACACAGCACTCAAAGTGCGGCCTCACCAGTGCTGAGTACAGGAGAAGAATGACCTCCCTGCTCCTGCTAGCCACACTATTCCTGATACAGGCCAGGATGCCCTTAGCCTTCTTGGCCACAAGGGCACACTGCTGGTTTATGTTCAGTCAGCCGTCAACCAGCACCCCCAGGTCCCTTTCTGCCTGGGCACTTCCAGCCACACCATCCCCAGCCTGTAACATTGCAAGGGGTTATTGTGGCCAAAACACAGGACTCGACATTTAGACTTGTTAAACCTCATCCTCTGCCCATCCATCCAACCGTTGCAGGTTATTCCGCAGAGCCCTCCTACCTTCCAACAGATCGACACACGTTCCCAGCTTAGTGTCATCTGCAAATTTACTAATGAAAGACTCAATGCCTTCATCCATGTTATCAATAAAAACACTGAACAGAACAGGCCCCAACACAGACCCCTGGGGACACCACTGGTGACTGATCCCAAGCTTGATGCAGCACCATTCACCACCACTCTCTGGGCCTGGCCATCCAGCCAGTTCTTAACCCAGCAAAGAGTGTTCTTGTCCAAGCTGTGGGCTACCAGCTTTTCCAGGAGTATGCTATGGGAAACAGTATCAAAGACCTTGCTGAAGTCCAAATAGGCAATATCCACAGCCCTTCCTGCATTCAGCTGGCAGGTCAGCTGGTCATAAAAGGAGACCAGATTGGTCAAACGTGACCTACCCCTCCTAACCCCATGCAGGCTGGGTCTGATACCCTGGCCATCCTGTAAATTCAGCATGATGGTACTTAGTATAAACTGTTCCATAACAGTACTGAGGTCAGGCTAACTGACCTATAATTACTAGGATTCTCTTTCCCACACTTTTTAGAGATGGGTCACATTGGCCAGCTCCTAGTCATCTGGAGCCTCACCAGTGATCCAGGACTGCTGGTAAATGATGGAGAGTGGCTTTGCAAGCTCATCTGCCAGCTCCCTCATCAGCCTGGGATGGATCCCATCTGGTTCCGTAGATTTATGATTATGCAAGCATCTCAGCAGTTCTCTGACTGCTTCCTCTTCAATAACAAGGGGCCCATCCTGCTCCCTAACACCATCTGCCAATCCAGGAGGACAGTTATCCTGAGGACAAACCGTGTTCCCACTAAAGACTGAGGCAAAGAAGGCGTTAAGCACCTCTGCCTTCTCCTCATCTGTAGTTACTGAGTTCCCTCCCTTATCCAATAGAGAACAAAAGTTGGTCTTATCATTCCTTTCACCATTAATATACTTGAAGAAACATTTTTTATTTTCCCTGACAGAAGTCGCCATTTTAAGTTCATACTGAGCTCTGGCCTCCCAAAATTTTTTCTACATGCCCTAGCAGCCCCACTACATACTTCCTGAGACACCTAACCCTCCTTCCAAAGATGATACATCCTCTTTTTGTTCCTAAGTTCCTCTAAAACCTCCTTGCCCATCCAGGCTGGATGTTTGCTTTGTCAATTCGTCTTTCAGCACACAGGGACAGTTTGTTCCTGTACCCTCAAGATCTCTGTTTTGAAGCATGCCCACCTTTCCTGAACTCCTTTAAGGGCTGCTTCCAAAGGAACTCTTTGAATAAGTCTCCTAAATAGGCCAAAGTCTGCCCTCCAGCAGTCCAATGTACAAGTCTTATTGATGTTCCTCCTGATATCACCAAATATTGAGAATTCTGTAATTTCATTATCACTGTGCCGCAAGCAGCCTCCAATCACCACATCTCCCACCAGCCCATCTCTATTTGCAAACAACAGATCTAACACAGTCTCTCCCCTGATGGGCTCACTCACCAGCTGTGACAAAAAGTTGTCCTCTACATACTCTAAAAACTTCCTGGACTGCCTCTTTTCTGCTGTATTACATTCCCAGCAGATGTCCAGCAGATTAAAATCACCTACAAGAACAAGGGCTGGTGATCCTGAAACATTCTCCAGCTGTTTGTAGAATAGGTTGTCCACCTCTTCTTCCTGGTTGGGTGGACAATAACAGACTCCCAGTAGGATGTCAGCCTTGTCGGCCTTCCCCTTAATTCTCACCCATAGGCATTCAATTCCATCATCATTAGTTTCAATGCCTTTGGCATCAAAAATCTAATATAAAGGGCTTCCCCTCCACCTCTTCTCCCTTTCCTGTCTCTTCTGAAGAGCTTGTAGCCATCCAGTGCAGTGCTACAGCTGTATGAGTCATCCCACCATGTTTCTGTGATGGCAACTACATCACAGCTCTGCTGCTGCACCATGGCCTCCAGTTCCTCTTGGTTGTTTCCCATGCTGTGTGCATTGGTGTACATGCACCTCAGCTCGGCTACTGATTTCACCCCTAACTCTTACTACCCAAGTCTTAACTCCCTAAGTCTTACTACCCTTGGCCCTGCTTTCAGACAGCCCAACTGTGTCTCCTTCCCCCTTCAAACGTAGTTTAAAACTCTCTCAATGATTTCCACCAGTTCATAAGCTAAAATCCTTCTGCCCTCAAAAGAAAGATGGAGCCCATCCAGTTCTAGCAGGCCAGGTGCTGTGAAAGTTGCCCCATGATCAAAGAACCTGAAATTCTGCTGATGACACCAATCCTTGAGCCATTTGTTAATAATGTGAGCTCTTGTATTCCTTCTACTGTTTTTCTCAGCTACCAAAGGGACTGAGGAAAAGACTACCTATGTCCCTGCCCTATCAACTACTCACCCAGTGCCCTAAAGTCTGTTTTAATTGCCCTCTTTCCATTCTCTCATCGCTGCCAGCCTGGACTCTCAGCAGTGGCTAATAATCAGCGGGCTGAATCTGCTCAGAAAATCTGTCAGTAATGTCCCTTACCTCAGCCCCAGGAAGGCAACATACCTACCTGTGGAATGGGTCCTGATGATATGGGGCCCTCTGTTCCCCTCAGAAGGGAGTCACCCACCATGACTACCCTTCTTTTCTTTTTGATGTTAGAGGTGATGATCCGTCTTACAGACAAATCGTAATTGGGAGGCTCACTGGGCAGATGATTTTGTTCTAAATCATCTGGCTAACTCTCTAAATCCAGGGTCTTGTACTTATTCTGAAGAGGCACCTGGCTAGAGGATGGGGGTCAGGAGGAAATTTTATTATTGCCTCCCTAAACAGGGACCCATTTCCACTCCCCTTTGTCAATCAAGTGTCCTCCTACTGCCTGACGGTGGAAGGTTTGGAAATCCTCTTCTTCCTGGTGGGCCTCCCTCAAGGATGGGAGGGCTGAGCTCCCCCAATCTATTTCCCATTCATTTTCCTTAATACTTCTTAGTCTTTCAACTTCCTCCTAAGTTGGGCCACCAGCAAAAGGAGATCATTCATCTGTTCACTGCAGGCAGGCTTCATCTGCATTGCTCCCTGGTACCACTGATAAGCTCAAACACTCCACACAGGAATGGGTCTGTACAGATGCATCCTTTTTGGAGCGTTCTATCTGGTTACACACACTTCTACTTACTACAGTTTTTGATCATGTATTTATCGTTACTAACAGAAATCCCCAGACCAACCAATCAACCAACCAACAGAAACACAGTAAACAACACACATCAAGCTAGCAGGAAGAAACCTGCAACCCTGCCTGCTTGCCCTGCCTGCACAAACTGCCAGGCAAACTGCTGTGCCACACCCTCAGAGATGTGCCACACCTCTGTTTGCCTGCCCTCAAGGTTTACCAGCTGGATGAATATGAAATTTGAGGTTTAATGTACTAATACTTCAGATTAGATTCCTGCACAATGAAATTTTACATTTGGAAGGAAAGGAGAGGAAAAAATTTAAGAAGGAAGCACTATCCTGAAGTTATTCCAACGTAATGTTAGGTATGATGCAATTCAGAAAAATATGAGATGAGGGGAAAAGTATCCAAAACAGTGAGGATGTGAGATTCAGTAATAAGATTACATAATTTAGGTTCATTATGTGGACTTCTACATACCATTCTTATGCTTTCAATTTGGGGTAATAGATCCCAAGGGAACAGAAGTAATTCAATAAAAACATATAATTAATGACAAAGACTACAGTGAAAGTAGAGAAAGGGAGATGAAAATTAGATTGGGCAATAGAAGCATGTTTTTTTATCCCACATGCTCCACCCAAACAAAGCAAAAAAACAAGGGAGTAAAGAGAAAAAAAACCAGCCTAAAGCAACTAGCACAAAGACTGAATGGGGGAGGGGGAGGAAAGGCAGGCAAGAAGCTGGAATTCAAAACAGAAGAATTATATATCAATGTGACATTATACTAAATTAGAAGTGTGTCTTTAAAAAGAATAACAAATAATTTCCAAAAACCAGCAACATAAAAAAAGTTCTGTATTAACCACAAGTTTATAAAGCACAATATAGTATTTTCTTATTTTCTGTTTAGTCACTAGAACATTTTATATACAGTACCAAGAGAACAAGCCAGAAACAGAAACCACACCCTCAACTACCACTACCTTCAAAGAAAAGAAAAATAAGAAGATTATCAAAATTCATGGGGATTAATATCAAGTCTATCACAGATGGTAATTTCTCATACATGAATCTCTGTCTTTGTTTCTTATGCACTGAAGTAATGGAAATGAGCAAGGATTCTTTGCATTCTGTCTTCAGCTAGAGCCAAGTTCATACTTTGTCTTAGGCAATATTTTAAACTTAGACAACAACTGGGTACACAAACAATAGCTAGGTCAACAAATGAACTGCAGCTAGGCCTCCAAGTTGGAACACTTTGCTTCTAATAACACCGGATAATCAATATGCTGTGAGATCTGCTTAGGGATTAATTAAAGCACTAAATGCAGCCACCTAGGAGACAGATTCATAGGAAAACACATTTCACAAGAAGCCATCAAATTAGACAAACTCTTGATCCACAACATCAATAAAAAATATCTCACAAAACATATCTAGGGGTTGGGAGGAGATGTATAATGCAGATGACACTGGACTGGGACAAGTGATTGATACATCAGAACATTGTGCTGCTACGCAGAAGGATCCTGACAGGCGGGAAAAATATCCTTATATTGACCCATGAGCCTCCCGTTATATTTTCTTTCCCCTGTCTAGCTCAGGAAGGGAGTGACTCAGTGGTTTGGGATGGGCCCCTGGTGTTTAGCCAAGGCTAACCTGTTGGAGTTGGTGAGTCAGGGATCTCTAACCCACCTTTGGCTGCATGAGTCAAAGCATGGCTAGGACGTCACAGAGGGGATCCTTCCCCTCCGTGCTGGTGAAGCCACACATGGAGTACTGTGTCCTGCACTGAGCTCCCAGTGTGAGATAGACATGGGCATACTGAGGAGCGCCCATGCACATACCATGAAGATGCTGAAGACACTGGAGTCTCTCCTACCAGGACAAGCTGAGAGAGCGGGGACTGTTCAACCCTGAGAAGAGAAGGCTCAGGGAGATCTTAGCAAGGTATAGAAATATATGAAGGAAGTTTGCAAAGAGGATGAAACCAGATGCAAACTTATTCAATCTTTACTGGTGATCTGGGCCAGGGGATCAAGTGTCCTCTAAGTCATTCTACAGATGACATCAAGGTGGGTGGCAGTGTTGATCTGGAGGGCAGGAAGGTTCTGAAGAGGCTGAATCAATGGGCTGAGGACAGTGGACAAGGTTCAACAAGGCCAAGTGCTGGGTCCTACCCTTGGGTCACAACAACCCTCTGTAGTACAAGACTGTCCCATGGAAAAGAATCTCCAACCATCCATTGTAGTTGTTGGCAGTCTTGTATTTTCCTCTTCTTGCTCTGCAATTTTCAGGAAGATGATGCCCTCTTCCCTGCCCACCTCAGCAGTTTAATAATTTTGTATCAGATCAATTGGTCAGTGTGCCAGCAGGCAACTGCTGACCTTCTATCACAACAAAAAAGATATGAGCATACAGCTGGGGCTGTAAAGGATCCCCTTGCTTGGGCAGCAACCCAGACTGGATTTGGTGTAGTATTAAATATATTTTTTAAAAATTAAAATGGTACTTTTCAAATGTAGCTTGCCTTTTGGTTTAATTTATATTGTGCAAATTCCTATCTTCTGCTACCAACAAAAACCTCAGACATGAATACCAAAGGAATAATTAAAAAAGAGAAATATGATTGCTCTTAATGTAGGTTTTTATTAATCTTCTCCAAAATTTGTTCTGCTGAGAGTAAGTATGATGCCTGTTTTTAAAAGAAATATTTTATAAAGAAACCTATTGCCCAGTGCATCACAGGAAGAACAATATTAATACTTTAAATAAAACACTGTGATTTGAATTTTCTTGTATGCATTACAGCAGTGAAACTGGATTCATTCTAACAGGATTTACTCTTTGAATGTCTTCCAAATATGCTGAAATTAGACAATGTGTATTTCCCATTTAACTATAAGAATAAAACAGTAATTAATATTAAGCTCTCCATAAAAGGATTGTTTATAAGGGCAACACACCATATGAAAAAAGTTCAATATCTGAATTGAAGCTTATTTTGAGAGATTCTGATGACCCATGAAGCATTCTTACAGGTTTCCTTCTGGGAAAGTAAGTTCCACTTACTGTCTTAAGATAGAAAAATAATAAAGCAAAATCCTTCAAATGCTCTTGTCAATTCAGTAAGTATGGTAAGTTTTATCCACCAGACAGATTTTTTTGTTGTTTTATTAAATTAATTGAAGTTTTATACAGCAAAGAAATGGAGGATGGAGAACTGTCATTTACACTGTTCCTTTTTGGAGACCAATATGTTCACAAAGCAACTTGCAGTCTCCTAACTGCTGTAATGAGAGAAAATCATAAACCCTATGGCCCCAAGCCATAAACAAACCCTATTCATTAAACAATAAAGGAATAATTCAATTGTATTTAGTAAACAACTCGTACAGCAATAGTAGTTATGGAAATCACAAACAAATGCAAGGAAACAGATAATTATATATGTTTATGCGAAGAAAAAACAAGGAGACTGGGCAAAAATTTATAGAATATATAGAAACTAAAAGCAGCTTCAGTTTTTTTTTTTTTGTGGGCTTCAGGATATGCATGAGAAAACATTAAAAAAACCCAAGGAAAGCAAAAAAACTACAACTCAGGGCATCAGAATTGCTGTCATCAAACCCTGCACACAGCTGTCACCCTCAGCATCTCCCAGATTGGGACAGGAGGGACAAACTTAAAAGTTTAAGCGGATTTGATTTTGTCAGATAAACTTCTAGAATTGTTAAATTTCTGACACTGTAAGAACTCTGTGGAAACAGAAGAAAATATGCAAGGAAAAATGCAGAAAAGATTTAACTACTACTTCACAATGTGACCTTATTAAGCAGCCTTTGCTTAAGACTTTATTTGCCAACAAGTAAAGCTGTCCTAGGACTACTTTCTCAGACACATTTTCCTCCCATTCCTAAAGTAAATACAACAAATACCACTCCCCAACACAATGCACACTCAGGTGTGAGACAATAAATACCTGAAAAAGAAGGAATTTTAATATTGCATAACCTAGAAACACTTGCCAGCATGCTTCAGACCAAAATAAAATTAATGTTCTTGGGAATTCTGGAAACTTACATCAATTTCTGAATTCTAAGCTAAGATTTTTCAAAACAGTTCAAGGTAAGATTTTTTTACTGATTTTTCTCCATCACCATATTGTAAACTATTTGGTATAAACTTGCTTAAGAACAAGGAATCGTACCTTGTTTGATAGAACAGAAATATGTAAGCAACCCACAAAAAAATTCTTTGTTGTTCATATTAATACAATTTTGCTTGCATTAGTAAAACAGGAGACTTCAAGCAGAAGTCCTCTTTTACAGCCTGAAACTACTTGAAACACTCCTGATCTTCTCTTGGGAGTCACAGATAAGTTTCAGAAGTCTAAAGACAAGACAGCATGTGTTAGTTCTCCCACTCTGCATTTTAATAGCATTTGAAAAGCATTTTATTCACAATAAATTACCTTCTAATGCTTCTGCTTTGACCAGGTATCAAAACAGGCAAAATTCTCTTGTGAAGAAAGACAACACTTTTTACAGAGGCAACATCTTAGCAAACTGTCAATTTCATATAATGAAAAAATGAACAAGCTGGATGGTACTAATTACTTGCTTAAAAGGGAAAATACATAAGATGCCTCTGCTTTCATTTAATTACCAGATCACTATCAGTGGCACAATATAATAAGAATAAAGGTTCACTGAAATGCCCTTTGTTATGCAAAATTAGAAAATATTAAAGGGAGAATGTTTTACAGAGTTAGGATTAGCCTCCAATGATAAAGCAGATGAGAGAATTTCTAATACTTAAGCTCAATTATGCACTACATATAAACTATGAATTATTGTATTCATATATATATATATATATACACATTGCATGTTCCTTTGCTAGCAAGGACATTGAATTGGGGTGGGCTCAGCTGCAGAGCTCTGTGAGAGACACCAGAAGTTGTACCCGTGTCAGGAAGAGCCAGTTCCAGTCATCTCCAAGATGGACCTGCTGCTGCCCAAAGCTGAGTCCCTCGGCCATACTGGTGATGCCTCTGCTGTAAGGCAATTAGGAAAGGGTGAAGAACACTGCACAGCAGCTGAGAGGGGTGAGAACAACTGAGAGAAACAACTCTGCAGACCCAGAAGTCATTAAGGCAGGAGGAGAAGGAGGTGCTCCAGGCACCAGAGATCCACCTGCAGCCCACAGAGTCCACGCCAGAGCATGTAGATGTACCCTGAAGGAAGCTGCAGAAGGCGGCTCCTGGCAGGAGCTGCAGCCCATGAGGGATCTACACTAGAGCAGTCTGTTCTCAAAGAACTGAACCTATGAAGAGAATCCATGTTGTAACAGTTCATGGAGGACTGTCTCGCACAGTCCTGGAGTTCAGAAGCAGGAAGAAGCATTATGAACTGACTGCAACTCTCATTCCCAATTCCCCTGCACAGTTCCAGAAATGGGAAGAATTGAGAGTGAAGTTGAGGCTGAGGGAAGCTAGTTGTAAATATGTTCTTATTCTCAGTATTCTACTCTGTTTAATTGGTAATAAATCAAAAAGTAGAAAATCCAAGCTGGAAAGGTGCCCACAAGGATCACTTGAGTCCAGCTCCTAGCACTGCACAGTACAGCCCCCAAGAGTCACACTATGGGCCTGACAGCATTGTCCAAAGGTTTCTTGAATTCTTGAACTTCCCACTTCAGGGACAGACTAAGTTGTTTAGTCAGATTATTGAGTTGGAGCAGTTGTCAAAGGTACTAGATGAAGCTAAGCACTGGAAAAAAAAAAGAAGAAACAGTAGTGTGTAGCTAGGAGTCAGGACAGCAGCAGGGGCAGGAATACTGCTAATGCTAGCAAGCTTCTAGCTCTCCTTGTAATGCACCTTTACGCCTGTTGTTCTGCAAATGTTAATTCCTGGTTCAGTACAATATTCTCATGAGAACGCTGGAGTGATTACTTCCAGTCTCTATTTGCTCAGTAGGATGTTGGAATGACCCCTCAATCCAAATACTATCCACAACAACATCCCTCAACTCCAGACACACCCCCTGCAAAAACCTGCCTTGATAAGCCTTCTTTAGATAATAAAAGTATGGCTACTAGAAAGAAAAATTAGAAAAATTAAAAACTTTTTTCTAACCCCTTTAATTCTATGCCTCTTTTAAGTAATTCCAGGTAAAAATCTGGAACATTTTCCTATATGTCCAGTCTACGTCATGTAGTTAAACTGAGATTTACAGCATTGTAACTTCCCAGAAATTATGAGCAATTTCAATTAATGAAAGTAAGTCAACAGAAGTTTCTTAGAGTTCATTACAAAAGTAATGTTGTAGTCTTTCCTTGCTCCACATGGCACAGATAACAACACTTCTTAATTAAGGAAAAAGATAACAAGGAGAGTGGAAGATCGATTAATTAGATTAAGTCAATTAATTCAATTCCATTTAGTATTCGTTAACAATTGAGGTACATAAGATCTATGCTAAATGCAGATAAACAAATCCTCAACAATTATAGGCCTTTTCATAACACATTTTTTACTAGTTAAATGCACTGTTTTCAAAACTAGTATCCATAGCAGTAAAAGAAAGAATTCTGTAAACATCAAAATAACGCTAGAAATCTAGCATCTCTAGAGATACAGATTTTCAGTATCACAAAATATAAAATATTAAGGTAACTGAACACTATAAAACAGAACAGTATTTCAGCAGAACAAGTCTTAACATAACACTGAATTTTTAAAAAGTATAAAGTACAATACAATTGTCTGTAAATATATCACACTAGATTTTTCTATGAAGTGCCTAAATACAGATAGAGTACACTCATAGTATTTAGTAGGACATAAATGAATAATCAAGAAGCAGCCCAAGTTTCTTTGCTAGAAGGCACCATTACACATGAAAACAAGAAGTTCACAGGAGAAAATGGAAGAAAAACAAAGCACACCAGAAAGAAAGAATAAGGAAAGAAAACCAGAAATGAAAAGCAGTGCAAGAAAGAAGTGCTGAGAAGATACTATGCTCCATTGCTATATACAAAACGTCCAGTGCCATGGCAGAAGTCAGGAAAAGGGACTCCACACTGAAGCAGGTAAATGTGCTCTAAAGGAAACTTCAGCCTATGGAAACCCCACACTAGAGCAAGCTCTTGGCAGGTGCTGTGGCCTTAGACAGATACCCATTTTGACATATGCATGTGTCCCCTTAGCTACACAGTGGCTATCTTCCAGAGAAGATAAAAGATCTGAGCCATTAATGGGCCAAGAACTCAGGTTTTATCTGTTCTCTGAAAACCCACAAAGGAACAGAATGACCCAGCAAGCATCCATGCTCAGGAGCTTGGAACACTGATCACACAATTAAAAAATGAATAGCAATGGTTTTTCCAAGGATCATTTGTCAAGGAACAAAGGAAGGTATGGGCACATTGAATCTCATGCATACTTTTCCCACTGTTTACAATTTGACAATGAGCAAACCACATTATTCCATAAATATGACAGGCTAAATGAGCCTTCTTTGAGCTC
This sequence comes from Muscicapa striata striata, assembly GCA_030060385.1. Lineage (NCBI taxonomy): Eukaryota > Metazoa > Chordata > Aves > Passeriformes > Muscicapidae > Muscicapa > Muscicapa striata. The sequence continues at coordinate 241,986 of JAREIS010000502.1, read as the reverse complement.
TCCCTGCTAGGCAGCATGGATCTCCTCTGTAGCTGGGTGGCCTCTCAAGGTTGTTCCTTGAAGCAGAGAGAGCATTTTACCAAAGTAGCTCTTTCTTAAGTGATTGATATCGCAAATAGCCTTGGTAGAATAGTAACTTTGATTTGTGCCTGGTAATTTTCAATCATTGTTCAAATGATTGGGCCACACAGTAATAAGCACTGTACTTCACAGTTTTCAACATATTATTAATAACACTTTTGCTAAAACCCTTTAACAGTGGTTCATTAAATGATCTAAATCACCAATTCATGACAGCCATTAGGAGCAGTGGCCTGCAGGGGGCTCACCCTAGAGAAGTTTCATATGGAAAGACTGTAGCTAGGGAGAAGACTCACATTTTAACAGTTCTTGAAGGATTATATCCCATTTCCCACAGGAGGGACCTCACATGGGAGCAGGGGCAAGGGGAGGAGTCCACTGCAATGTTAGATCCTATGGCCTGGCCCACCTCAACCAGTAGTGGACGAGCCTCACGCAAGGCAGCGCAAGTGCAGCTGTAACCTGACTTGGCTTTTGTGCCCAGGAACTCCCCACAACACACCTCTCTGTCCTGAGTGATCACCAGAAGAGATGGAGCTCCAAGTCATGAACTGAACATATTCAGTGAACATTTGTGGGCATTTTACAAGGGAAAGCATGATATGAACAGTGTGGAAATGGGGATGGGGTATGGGTTTGTGGGCATAATTTGTACTTGGCTTTGATTTTGGCTTGGACAGGGTACATTTTCTACCAAAGAGTTTATATGGACTTATGCTTTGGATTTGTAAGCAAATCAGCATTGAAAAACACATGGGTGTTTCAGCTGCTACTGAGCAGTGGTTACACAAAGCCAAGGCCCTCCCTTCCTATAATACCACTGTACCAGTGAGAAGGTTGGGAAGGGACGTAGTCAGGACAACCGACCCTAACTGGCGGAAGAGATATCGCATAACACAGAAAGGAGGGCTGTGGGAAACTTTTGGAGTGAAGGCATTTTTCTTCCCATGAAACCCCTACATGTGAAGGACCCCTACTTCTTTCAGGTGATGAACACCAGCTAGTGGCAGGAAGTACATGAATTCCTTATTTTGCTTTGCTTGTGCATGCAGCTTTTGCTGTCCCTGTCTTCATCTCAACCCCATGAGCTTTCTCATTTTCCTGTGACTGTCTTGCCCAGCCCGCTGGGGGCCAGGGAAACAGGATATATGTGATGCTGACATGTCCACCTGCCTTAAATCACAGCTAGTTTTATTTGCTATCTCCATAACACAAAATAAGCCAAAAGAGAAATAGCCATGAAGGAGATAACAAATAACCAACATAAGTGTCTAAACTACTGGAAGATGCTCTCTACAACTTCCACCCCAGCCTCCTGATAAGATTTCCTTGTAGAAATGTGTTTTACTCTGGTTCTTGGAGTATGAATCAGGACTCTCAAGCTTGTTCATTTCCAGAATAAAGTAAATCAAGTGTTCTTTCTTGGAAAATCTATTCAACTGTACATTATTAGGACTAGAAAATATGATAAATGAAAAATACTAGGATATCCATCCCAACATCTAAATTTTAGACTCAATCCCCAAATAAATGGTTTTACTGCAAAAAATTTAATACTTGTAGAAGAAAGGTATATGAAATTAAAACTAAGCAACTTGCACAGAATGGGTTAAAATCATAATAATGAACTAATGTCTTTTCCTGATACTGATTTATTACTCTTTCCTGCAAAACTCTGACAGATGTGGGTATAAGATTAATCATCATACCGTCCTTCCTCTAGCACTCTACAAAATCCTTAAGGTTTATGTTTTCTGACTCCTTCATAATGGCCATTATTTCAGGTTGAAGAAGAATCTTAAGACTTAGTTTGTACTTAGCTAATTTGTTGAAATCAATTCAGCTGAAAAGCATTTCTGCAATACACAGCTTAAACAGAAGTCTCATTTAATGATTTCTGAGCTGTATACCAGAAAGCCGAAATTTTAAGCTCTGCATTTTACTACAGAGATTGGCTTGCTGAGATCTGCAGACACCTGGCAAGTAAAACTAGAACATGCTAGAACACAATCTGCATTTTCTAGCTTTCACAGTATAACCAGTGTTTACTGAAAATTAAAATTAAATTTAGGATGTACCAAAAACCTCCAATAGGAAGCCAAAAAAAAAAAAAAAAGTTTACTTTTCCTAACCTGAGTACCTGTGAATCCTACTCGTGTCTGGACTCTTGAATTCCACTATAGGGAAGAAAATGGAAGATAATTCAAGAGCTATAATGAAATATCATCAATATTGCTGTGGTTTAATCCTAACTGGCAAAAGACTCAATTCTTTGACTCAGTATTTGTCTTATTGCTTATGCCCACTCTTACAGACTCTATATTGGTGTTGCAAACGAGTTACCCCCTTTCCCCATACAACAATGGCAAACATCTAGGTAGATACTCAAATGCCAAGTTTGGTCTTTTTTTTTTTTTAATTTTGAAAATAAATTAATTATTATTATTATAAATAATTATTAGGCAATTATTTTAAGTATTTTGCCTTTTGATTCAGAATGCAATCTCTCTCCTGTGCTATTCCATCTGTCAAGTGATTACTTTGATTAGCTGAAAAGGCATCAACTAAAAAGTATGTCTTTTAAGCAACTTGTGCATGCCAGCATGGCAGTATACTTCTCTAGGAAGTGTTTGTTAAGTAATACCTCCTACGAAAGAACAAAGTGAGTCAGGAAGTAATTGGAAATACAGAATTTATTCGGAATCGATTCACTATTGGAGGAGGGGATGGGGCAGTTTCACAGACAACAACAACAAAGCTGAACATCACAGGAAGAAACCTTTCAAAGATCATTTTAACTACAGGCCAGCTAAAAAACCCTGCCACTTTCCCCCTAATATTATTCTATTTAGAGATTACATGTTAAAAGCAACCTAAACAAAGCAGCTTAGAGGCTGCAGTGAATTTTTGTGATGCACCTTCATTTGTTTATTCCACCTTCCTCCAGAACAGCCCACTCTTCTAACTGGACACACATGACTGTCCTTTATCACTAAAGGAATATAGAATGCAAGTAGTAAAGAGAAAAGGCTATACTTACAGGACCAATTTTTTGCTTGTTTTCTTAACAATATTCAACTACTTATTTAACAATAACATATGAACAGACAAGCCATGCAACAACATCCCGCAGAGAAAGAGGTGTTTCTTCAAAGACTGGCCTTTGCTGGAACAAGACAAAGGGAAGCCCTCACAACACCTCGCACGATGCTCACCCAGCAGGGTGGGGAAGTGAAGGAGCATCTGCAAAGAGCCCTGAGAAACAACCAGAGAGACCAGGGCTGGCAAACAGGGACCAGGCTTGTTCAGCCTTGAGAAAAGAATGTTTGTGGGAGTTCTCATCACTGGAGGTTACAAAGGAGGAGACTACCCTTTAACATGTAATCACAAAGAAAAGACAAGGGGTAATGGGTATAAATTACTCCTGGAAGATTCTGTTGGACAGCAAAGGAACACTTGTCATAATGAGAACAATCAGCCCTTGAAATAATCACCCCTGGGAGGTGGTGGATTTCCCAATGTTGGAATCTTTTAAGATCCATCTGGACAAGGTGCTGGTGACCTTGACTGGACCATGCTTTTGTGAGGAAGACTGGATCAAATGATCCTTAAGTGCCCCTTCCAACCTGATATTCTGTGATTGTTGCAAGAACAGCAATGATTAAAATAAAAGCAAAAAAAAACCCACCTTGAGTCCCAGATTTCTAAAATTGTTTATTGTACCCCGTGTCACATTATTTTGCTACTCCAACAAATTCTGTATGTAGTAACATAAAGCTTTTTATTACTCAGCCAATAACATTAATTCCTAGCCAAAATAGGGGAAAAAACAGCACTTCTTCTACAGAAGAAGCAATGAAATCCACGATTGTGGGTTTGTCAGACGAGGACAGGAACAAATCTTATCAAGATTAAAGGCAACAATGAAATTAAAATAATTATCACAAATTATGAAAGGATATCATAGCTAGTGCAAGCCTGTGGACTCATCTCTTTGACATACAAAAAAAAATATGATGCATGACACAAATATTTCTTACTCATAGATAAGATGAAGTTTTGGAGCAAGATTTTAATTTATCTGAGAAAGGAAGTGTGTAAAATCAATAGTCAGCTATTCAAACTAAAACAGCACGTGGAAAGAAATCCAGGACCTCTGCAAAATATCAGCAAGCCAAGTTTCAGAAAGAGTCACAATTCTTTTATGCCAGATTCTCCAAGGCAATCATCATGCTGAATAATGAATACTCTTAAAAATACAGCTATCAGAAGAGATGGAATTTGTTCACATAAGTGCAAGTCTAATCTCATTAACTCAGTTGCAACATTCATGAAAAGACTCACCCATTTCACGAATTGGAAACTCGGCTATAAGCCAAACTACATAACCACCAACTCACAAGCACAGAGGTATGTTTGCAAGAAAACGTGGCAATGCTTTTTATTTGTAGTATAACATATACTCTTTTGTTTGTTTAAATTTTAACAATCAAATTCTCATAGAGAAAAACTATTTAGACATTAGTTCAAGTACAAGCTAAGAAAACTACTTTGCTATCAAAAATTTGTACAAAATTGTCATTCTTAATTAATATCAATGTTTCTACATAATGCAGTAGCATGAAATGTCTACAAGCTAGACATGAGACTGTCCAAAGTCAGATTTGTGAAGAAATTCATTTACATGTTCATATTTTGTCTAATTCAACTACAAACCTTCCACATTAGTGTACTTTAGAAACCTATTAAAAAATGAAGTTTTAGACTAGTTAAAGGAAACATTTTTTTAAAAATACACTAATGCTTATTTAGGGTATACGAATGAATTTTTTTATAATGTAAGAACAGTTGATTCAAAGATTTCCTATGTATTACAGTGCTTATTAGAAGTTTTTCCAAATACAACACCCACTCACCTACTTGCATGCCATAACTTGTCAAAGTAGCATTTTAGCTCCTCCTAAATCACATCATCAGTTTCTTTAGCAAGAAGGCCCAAATCCCCCATTCCCAGTTCCCCACTCAACAAGACTGATTTTTCTGACATAAGGTGAAAGCTACCAGGGGGTGAGGGGTGTGAATTGAGCAGAGAAAATACAAAAGTCACACTTTATAGAAATAGTAGGCAACATTTTGAATAGGACTTTTGGATGGAATACTTTGGACATAGTTTTTTTATATCTTCTATTACTAAATTATAAGTATGTTTTGTTTTTTTTCCTAAATGTTCTTCTTTCCGGGTCAAAAACATGCATTTTTTACAGGGGAAAAAAAAAAGAACGGTACAGAATTTTCCAGAATGTTCAGTTTGAAGTGCTATACAAAACATTACATAGACTTAGCTTACATTACTTATTGTTTCAGACACCTTTTTTATGCATAAGTAAATTATTCAGGCTGGGGCCCAAACACTGAATCCCAACAAATTTCAGAGATGCAGCAGCTGAAAATACTCAGGAAGGCATCTAAGACTAAAGTTAAAAAAAAAAAAAAAAAAACCCAGAGAGAAATATTTTTTCAGGTCAGCATTAAAAACTGCTCACAAAAACGTTTCATTGACACATTATAAGTCATCCTTAGGCATTGATAAAGTACAGAAAGAAAGCATTCTTTTAAATGCATTTTAGTGTAAAATTTTACAAGAAATTTGTACAACAAAATTTGTCCAGTTTATGATAATGAAGAAGCAGGTCAGCTATCAGCAGACGAAACACATAATCAGAAAGTCAGTACCTACTTCTGTTGTTGAGAACAGTTTGAAGTTTTTAACTCTATTACTATCTCAAGTGGGGAAATATGTGGTTTTCTCTCTTTGGAGCTTACCTGCCCTAACTCTCAAATTAAGTATGTAAGTTCCATAAACACACCATAAATCCATTGTTTTCACCTAAACAGCTTCCAGCAATTCAGGCTTGAAATCAAGCTACTAAAGAACATGGCACAGGAAGGTGAAGATCACGGCTGAAGTCAAAGATGGAAGCCAGACGATCAAATGACAATGAAGGATAGTAATTCTGCATTAAACAATATAAACACCACAGCATTTTTCAGCTACAACCAAGACATTTTAAGTGTTAGAAACAAGGGCACAATATACATAGCAGAACCTCCACAGGAGCAAGAAGAGATTTGTCTTTTTCTCAGGTCCAAATCACATCCTATGCTTCCCTTCCCCTTTTTTTTATTCAAGGGGTACCTTCAAACCCCTCCACAAGATAGGACTGTAGTTCTGGTGAGGTGCAACTCTTTTCCAAACATGGCTGTTTGCTCTTATCGAAGGTGACAGCCTCAGTGACTCAAATGTTGGATTTCTGTCTTCTTTTATCCTCCAGAAGTAGACTTCCAACTTTTGAATTAGACTTTAGCAGTAGGAAGGGATCATATTAATAGGCCTCTTACTCAAGCACACTTCTGGTAGGGTTTGGGTAACTTCTGTAAAGCTGTTATATTTTATAAATTGCATCATATGCAAAATTATTTCTTCTGGTTTTTAAGCAAAATCCATTGAAACTTACTGTCACAAAAATCCAGATGAGAAACGTGTCTTTCAGACTGCCTTTCAACATATCTGCTCAGTAAAATATTTTGTAGGGATATCTGTCTTTGTATAAAGACACACCATGGAAGTGTCACTGCTTGCTCGCAACACGCCTGCTGAAGAGGCAGGCACAGCAGTGTGGGTATTGAGGGTCAGCATTCTTGTCTTCTGAATATAGGACTCACTAATGCCACAGCAAACTTAAATTGGGATGTTTTAAGGCAAGAAAAAGAAAATTGGAACTGCTCTGTGATGATGAAATACAAATACATGCCAGAGATACTCGAGGGGAAGTTACTAGAGAGGAAGTTGGAAATCGAGATTTTGTGGCAGAAAACTTCACCTCTGAAACTTCACGGTCTAAACTGCACTTTGTATCCAATGACAATTTGGACATTACAAACTCTTAGCCAACAGTTTGTTAAAATACTCTAAAATAAGAGTATGGATTTTAGACATATGCATTCTTCTGAAAATAAGGCTTGAAAACTCAATGTCAATTTTCTCTCTTCAAAGTTGGATTACTCTAACAGCTACTCATGCCTTACTCATAGTAAGCACTTCCTTCGATAACACACATTTACAATCACCTTTGTATGGCTATCTAATAATTTACTTTAAGTCACAGTGTATGTGAGGAAAGCAAAGAGCAGCAATATAGTGAGTAAATGCCATTTCTAGCTAAACCCTTCAAGGAAGAAATTGTGTGGTGTATCATGGGTAAAGATCCCACAACTACCAGAAATTAACCACACATTTCATTAGATCATTTCCACTTGTCCTATCACTTACTACTTGGGAGAAAAGCCTGACAGGTACCTGATTCTAACATGCTTTTAGGTAGTCATAGAGAGCCATCATAGCACAACTAACAAGTCCAACTCCCAGCTTCAGGCTGTACGCAGTTTGCTTCCTCTGCATAAGCAACCTGAAACAACAGGAGTGAAAGTTTTTTGTGTAATTGCACAGCAGAAGACACACAGATTCCCCAAGCACTGCTAGACAAGCTGTGTCAGCATGCCAGGAGCCTGAGCTGCACAGTTGCAATGTAGTTGCATGAGATTTCAATCATAGATAAAGGCTTTATCTATTAGCACTGTAACTGTACAAAATACCTCAACAAAATCCCACTATGTGTCACATAACTTTTGTTTCCTACAAGCAACCTGATGAAGGATAGCTAACTACCTGGAACAAATGGAAAGAAGCAATTTTGAAGCAGCAGGCATCAGTGTCATTATTATGAGATAGCTCAGAAACACCACAGACTCCTTTATTCCTCACTCGGGCTCCATGATCCTTTTAAAGGCACCCAAATAAGGAGACAGCTCCATACACAGGTAAACTTTACAGAGGTGAAGGAGAATGGCTATGTGAGGAAGAGCATAGAGGCAGCATAAAAGTGGTACAGGAAAAAACCCCTAATGCTGTTTAGTTGCATGAACCCTTCATGTGTTATTAACACAATTGATGGAAGGTGATCTTTATTTCCTATTCACATGCTCACCACACAAGAACTTTATCCAAAACCTCATGGCTAGTCACTGAGCCATCCCACATTTTCTGTCAAACAGTTTTAATAGATTTTAATACTTTATATGAAATTATCATTTAAGTTTTTAAAAGGGAAGACAGAAATAGAGGACACAGCAAGCATTTTCTAGTAAAAACAGGTAGAATTTATTCTAACACAATTCATTGCTTTCCCCGTATGTTCAAATTTTCCTATTCATCCCCTTCTCAAAACAGGCAAGTCTATATAATCTCTCATTACTTGTCCTGTACTTTCACAGGTGTTTTGTATCAGATTACAAAACACCTCTATCATTTATCAGTCTTGGCACTATACTTTGGCTAAAAAGAATTAAATCTGATTTAGCATTAAACTACAAAGAAAAACACTTTAGCTTTCTTTAAGTTATTTAGAAATCAGAGAGGGCTGATTGAATTTGATGATCACTGTTCTACTTTTGGAGAATGACAAAAAAGTGACAAACACCATCAAAAAATAGAGCTGTTTTAAAACAAGCTATATTTCACACCACATGAACAAGAGCCAGTACTGCTCTCCATCATGACACTGACAGTACCAAACAGAATGCCTGACAGCTTTCCAGTAGGTTTTAGCAGCTACTGCTGATGCGCAGCAGAAAACAGATTGACAGTGAAGCCTACTTGCACTATGTGCTTTCCTACCATCCAGTTTAAGACAGTTAAGCAAAAAAAAAACCAGTTACAACTGCCCTTCCAAGATGCTGCATGAAAACAGATGCAGCATGTATCTGAAGTTTGCTTTCCTGCTAAGCAGTGGTTGATTTTAAACAACAGAGTAATCCTAAAGATCCACTGGCAAATAGAGTGGGAAATAAAAAATCTCCAGTTTTGTCAGTCCAAGTTGCACAATCTAAGAATCAGAACATAAATAACAGTGCCCATAAAAGAAATCAACAAATTAAAATCTGACAATTTGCTTTTGAAAAAAAAAGTAGGTTTATAATGCAAATCTGCCAGCTAAACACAAAAGTTTACTTATTTAAACGAGATGCAAAAACAACTTTTAAATATAATCAGAAAAGGTGAAGTTGTTTTCTTGTTCAAAACAATCTTACTAGAATATTTTCAAAAATGCATTTCACAGCTGTAACTACTCATATTAAAAGTGAGAAATCATGTATTTTTTCCCCATACCCTCTTGTACATCCCATAAAACAAATGTAATGATTGTCTGTGTAGGGACCTCCAAGACAACAGACATATCTTCATCTTCCTAGCAGCTAGCTGACTTCACTGAAGAGTTTTTTAACTGGTTGGTTGTTAGGTCATGCTCACCACCGAGTAATATTGATTGCCAATCAGATATACTTCACCTACAAGCTTCATCTGTTTTAATTACTGTAGCAAAACTGTCCACTATACCTCAATGGCTCCACAATTATGTAACATTAAAAGATAAAAAAATCTTATAACTAGAGGAGGCTATCCATGCTACTCACGGTGCACTGCTTACAGAGGAAATGGTTAAAATATTGAAATATTGATAAAATTTAACAGCTTCCTGAAAAAAATAGTTTTCTGTAAAAGTGGATGTTGAAATGCCTTCTTAAACTCTCATTTACTCATAAAATAAAAATGAAAGCTAATAGTTTACACTCAAGTACAAAAAAATAATATTATACTTGGCGTGTTTGAAGCATTCTTTTCTAAAATTCACCAATAAGGCTTTTAAGGATACATTACCAATGAAGAATCTCATACTCTGTTACACATAAACCTGATAAAATAGTGAAAGATAAAAAATGTAACCTACATCTGTTAAACTTAACAAAGAACTGCACAATATTCAATCACACTTCAAGAGTAAAGCACACATATTACAGAGCTCCGACATTCAAGTAAGATCAGGAAAAAACTGATAATAGAAAACCGTTCCTAAAGAACACCAAGGATGCAGAGCATTAAACACTTAAAGAAGCTAATGCTTTATATACTTCTCTATGAATGTGGGTATCATGTGTGCCCTGTATATAATTTAGATACATCATAAGAGACTAATTTACATGGAATTCTGTTCCTAGTGCTTCCATGATACAAGGTAGTGGCTAACTGACTACAGATTGGGAACCAAAGCACAAGTTCATGCAAGGCCTCTTGTAACCACGTCAACAGCTAAAATCAAGCCCACCCATACCAGAGCACTGATTGCAACAAATCCTCCCATCAATTCTTGCAAAGTCATGCTGCCCTCAGTAAAACTCACCAGAGAAAGTACACACCACAATTAAATGAGACATTTCAAAAATCTTGCCCAGGAGTTGACTGTCAAGGGGAGTATTTCTCAATTACAATATCTCATTCTAGTTACAAAGAGAAATACAATACTTACCACTCAAAGTTTTTACAAGATAACTTCTATTAATGGGTGAGCTACTGTAACCAATAAGTAAAATAAAACATACACTTTCATACTTACTTCTAATTGAAAAAGAATATATTTATAAAGCCTCATTAGCTCTCAAGAACCGAATTGCTTTGTGATTTTTTTATCTGATGAATTAAAAAAAAAAAAAAGGCATTAAAACAAACACAAGTTTCTCCAAAACAAAAGAAATTGCCAAGTATCTTGGATGTATTATTCTTAGAATAATAGAAACAGGTTACAACAGGTTCTTTTACTGCCCCAAAAATAATGGCCTTACATGGTCTTATGTCCCAAGATGCATAATCTGCTATTTGACATAAACACACATGAAACCAGACAGTCCTCTTTCCAAGATTTCCTAAAATCACAAGTTCAGGACCAAGTGCCTTTCTCCTTTTTGTGTCTTTAATAGAACGGATGGCATGCTTAGCTGTTGATTTTCTTTGAGAATGCTAGATGACCCTCACACAAAAGAAACCAAATCAGCCTTCTATATCCCCTGCAAAGCCATTGTTCCTTAAGAATCTGGTCAGTTTAGAAGAGGAAACAGCTACTATTTTTAGCAGTTTTGCAAAACCGAACTGATTCATATGCAGACAAACTGATTAATTGCTTCAGGATTCTTTTGTGAATTCATCTACATGGCCCAGGTTGGGGGAAAAACCAAAGAGAAAGCACTCCACACTAGTCTGGTGATTCACTGAACAGTTACCATATCCAAAAAGTCTACAGCAGTGAATACTTGAGCTGGCAGTCAGGCTAAACTCAAAGAATTGTCAGCCAGGGAGCTCCTGAGGCATTCCGATTTCCAAGTAGGTTTCTTTAAAAAGGAAAGGGAGGGATGGCATACTACTAAGTGGAGTACTTTGCAGTGAGTTCAGATTTAATCTAGATTTTCTAGGAGAAACTCAAGGAAATTAGTACTGTAACATTCCTTCTGATGGACTGTTTGGACTTTTTTAAACATCTGAATGTGGCAACACTGCAGTTCTACAGTACTTTTCTGAAGAACTTGCTCCTTTCTTCCCTTTAAATACTTCTCACTTCTCTAAAGGGATTTCTCTAAGAAAGCAATATGGAATAAACTACAGTCTTTTAATTATGATAATTTTTCAGTTAAAGTAAAAACAAACAAATAACACTTTTAAAAAACACCCAAAAATAGAACAGTGACTGTAACAGTTCTGTTTTCTTGTAGCAGTCTGACCTTTCTTCACAAGTGATGGACCCACTGTGCCTCTCAAACACTAAAGCCTCTTTCAGGTGTATTTTAAGGACAAAAGTTTGTAACAGACTCATTAAATATCATAAAGCAACAAGATTCACCTGCCTAGTTATACCACTCGGCTCTAAAACAAGACAAACACTTCTACACTGTTTCAGAAAGTAATGGAAGTCATACATGAAAACCTTGCAAGACTTTCATTCCTGTAGAAAACCAGATGGACTGGCTTAGTTCTGGAATTAAAGCTAACGTTTGCCTCTCACCCGTTCCCACCATGAAGAGCTTACAGATCTACATCCAGAAAAGTGAAAGTAAGATTCATGCCCAGTAAAATGCGCAGCTTTCACTTAAGTAGACATAAGTTGTTTTATCTTGTATAAGCCAAGTTTCCAGCAGCACCTCCAACTGAAGTAATTTACTTCAATACCAACTCTAGTGACTATAAAATAATAGAAAAATAGCACTGTAAAAAAACCAACAAGACAAATCCTCATCTACAGCCTCTCTCAGGTAATACATAATGTAACTTAGGATAAACACCATTGAAGCATAAATTAATGCCTCTTCTAGATGAACAACACTGCTTCTATTCTTAAGTTTAACACTCAAATGATTGAAAATAAGAAGGCAAAACAATCGCGTGGCTTCAAAGTTTTTACCTTTACTCAGGGAAAAAGCCCAACATAACCTAGAAAAAAACCCTAAAACTTGGAGGGTATGAAATAGGGGGATTGAAAAAACACAACAGAACCTATACAGGTTTACATGTACAGATGAAGAAGCTCGAAATGAAGTTCCAAGAAAAAACACACCAGTGAAGTTCCATTTCCCCCACATGTAGAACACACTGAATACTGTCAAGGGGTTTTCTTGGTTTTTAAAAAATTCTCCAGCATTAGATGTTGTACATAAACATGGCAGAGACAAACCAGCCAGTTCAGACTAACACAAGCTCTAGAGAATACTAAAATGTTTTTCTCAGCACACTATTATTTTTGTTATTTATTTACCTTCATAGTTTTTTCCTCTTAGAGATCATCTAAAGATAAACTAACCTCAAGTTTTGTGCTGGAAGAAAATCTGGCCAGATCATGCAGACCAAGAAAGGCAAGGTGGTCTCAGCTCTCACATTCAATCAAGGGGAGGTTAAGCATATAAACCCACCATGCAGACAAAACATATCTATAATTGCACACATGACCAGCCATGGGGCAAGGAGGGAGGTAGAGGGGGAGGGCATCCTAATTTAAAACCAGCACATTCCTAGTGTCAGGTCTTGAACTCAACTTCGTTGTTCAAACAAGGCCAGAAATTTATCTAGGATTTCTATCTGAATAGTAACTTCCCTAAATATCAGGGAAAATATACAGAAACTGACCACAAAATCCCAAGTGCCAGCCAGCTATTTTTTCTCACAGTTGTATTGGACAGGGAGATTTTAAATTCCATAAAAACACACCATGATTTTAGGGTACAGTTGTACTTATGGCTAAGTTGATACGGCAGAATATTCTCAGAGCTAATGCTCTGCAGGGAAATTAAACCAGTCTTCTCTACTGTGAAAGACTTTGTAAATCCACAGATTCCAGGGGAATAGGTTCATCTTGCCAGTTGACAGAAAACCTCTTTGCTTTGTTGCAAACTAGCTTATGTTAGATCAACCCACTAAACAAACTCACCCCGTGACTCCTGTAGGGAGAGAAGAGCATCATGAGAGCAAGATTACTCTTTTCAGCATTGAATCAACATCCTCAAAAACTGTTAGCTTTACCTTAGATTAAGTTCTAATATGTTCTCTTGTTAGATAATATAAAATGAAAGAATTCCCAATTTACCCTGTTCAAGTCTTTTTCCTTCAAGAACTTCTCCTTCAGCCTGTGTTTAAGACAACTATCTTCATCTTTTTGAAACTCACTCTAAATCTGTGATGTCCTTCTGTAGGTCATTATTACAGTGTTATTTGAGAAAAGCATGTGTCTGTTTTTAAAGTAGTCCTTATCCTTTCTCCTCAGTCCTCCTGTAAACCTGCTTGTTTTCTGCTAAGAATGGAGAAAACATAGCAATGATAAATGACACCATTATAATGGAAGATCTCAGGAGTGCACCCAAATATGCACACCTATAAATGACCTAACATGATTATAGCAGAAAAACAAACAGAAACCCTGTTTGTGTAATAAACTGTTTGAATGTGAAATTTGAACACAAAGTCAAAAGACTTGGTGGGAGCAAAAACAAATCAAATGCATTAATAAACATGAAAAAGAAGCTCCCAACTACTACTATGTCATTAGACAGACACTCATTAAAGAAACACATGCATTACATACTGGCTGTTTGTGTCTAACATGCCAAACTGAAAATCAATCAAACAAAAAATGTTGAACAAAAATCTGAGTACACAAAAAAGAATGAGCAAAAATCACCTAGTTTAACCTCCTAAGCTAGAACAGAAAAGACGTGCAATTCCTAAAGCCATAAAGGAAGACACTGTGAACAATTAAAAACTGCATTAAATACATAACAGATTTTATTTTTTAAGTGTAACGTACCAGTTAATAGATATGAATTGGATATGATCAGAAGGGGAGTTGATTTCTTCATTTTATCTAAAATATTATTCTTTTTTATATTAATATCCAAATTAATAGCTAGGCAGTCAAGACAGAGAGAAAAACAGATCACATATCTTTATACTAGAAAGCAAAAAAATCCTCAGTCCACAAGGAATTAAAGATACTCAAAAGGCACAGTATTGTCACTAGACTCTGCTTCTCATTCTTCTAATGCACTATATCTATTGCAATTATTAGCATTAAAAACTGTCACATGAGTCAATATGCACTAAGCTTTTTGCTTAAGAAATGTCAATAGAGGACCCTTTTCCCCAAAACAGACTGAAGTGTTAAATAAGCCAATGAATGTTACAATCAAAAAAACAGGTACAGGTTAAGAAAAGTTATTTGCATACTGTATATACATGGGGGGGCAAAAGAGAGGTACATTGGTGGATTTGTACATACCACATTAATGGAGAATGTAAAATTTCCTGCAACATCAAAGCCCTTTTTAATATGAGATGGGTGTTAATTGCTAAGTTTTTGTTTTAATAATAATTTTTAAAAAGTGAACATTTTTCTCTCAGGTAATACTCCCATTACATAATTTGGATGATCTTCTTATGATTAAAAATAAAGCTCTGTAAATTTTAGGTGGTAAAAACCTTCTAACTATTTAATAAGTCAATTTTTTTACTTCAGGGATTTTTACTTTACCTTTTTTTTATAATTATGAAAATTACCTAGACTTTGTCATTACATTTAAATTATACAAATCTATGCAACTGGTTCACCTAAAACATACTTTATACATTTAGTGAACAATGCAATAGAATAAAAAACAAAGGCAACACTGAAACTTCAGTGTGAGGACACATAAAAATTATTCAGTATGAAGCAAAAATCTTACCTACCAGTCGCGTGAATTACTAAAATAACACTGGATAACAGAATGTGTGGAGAGGTGCTTATGATCGTCAGTGAGGGCTGAATAATCTTCATGTAGATGCTGTGAACAGCCCCTTTATGCATACTGACATCATCAGTAAAGACTTCAAGGCAAAGGATACTATGGTAACCACACAATGTGCTGAGAGAGAAGCCTTTAATAACTTCCTGAGGCTTGTACTACTAGGTTTACATTTGCTCAGAAAGAAATGAAGGTTGCCACAGAGGCAGCGAGTGTGGTACTGTGCAGAAAAAAAACCCCTGCACTGAATCCTGATTCTATTAATTGTGATGCAACTTTTTAAATTACAAGTGTCATAGCTTGAACCCATTATTGAAGTCTTCTGACATCTGCAGGATCTGTCCTGAGTCACAGGTCAAGAAGTAGTACTGCCAGGTAGCAATTTTATAAGCATTTCTGTTTTCTCTATTTGCATGCATTGACACCATCCCATTGAGATACTACCTTCTTCAAGTCACAGCAGAGTTTTAATGTAGAATGTTCTTCTGCACCAGGGGATAAAACAGTGTATACAACAAAACCTAAAGTCCAGCTAATACTAAAGCTCAGGTGCAATATAAACGGACATGCTGTGAAACAAGGTGTTTATCCTGGTGTCATGTCTTTTTCAATTTCAATGAGTATTAGTCAGCAGATCACTTAAGAACAACAAAACTCCGGAAATATTACCAGCAGTGACATGATATGCCCCAAAGATAGCTGAATAAGATGATTTTGGCTTTTTCCAGAAAACCAGACTACTATCTCTTAATTTTGCCCACAAATAGCTCACAGACATTTATTTGATTTCTCAAAACTGAAGAATAACCACGTGACAAACAATTAAAAGAGAATTACATAGTTGGGATTCCCCTGGTTTGGAGTATCTATAAGGGCCACCAGAAACAAAATTTTTAATCAGTGTCATTGTTTCAATTGTAGCATTAATCAAACCCTTGAGAAGAAGTTATTCTTTCCACAGTTAGGTTGAACATTCTGATCATCCACTGCGTAGGTTAAGAACACTACTGGGCCAACCACTTTCATGACTAGATGTCATTTGGTCATTTAGTCTTGCCAACCAAATTTTGCACCCCTATTTTAGAAACAGCACATTTCATGTCCCCCTTTTCAAGCACAAATGCAAACTACCTCAGATTCTTCACACACATGCTGCTTTTCATAGGAAGTTTTCTGCAAACACACATGGTTTCAAAACCATTGATCTAAGGAACATAGTGTATTGCCCTCCACCCCAGTATCTGTATGTGTATAAGGCTACGCACACTTCAGGGAAAAGGCAGAGAGAGAACAGAAGTGAAAAACAGCTGGAGACTTGCCTTTGTCATGAAGTTACAACTCAGTTAAGTTCTGGCTATCTGCAGCAATGCAGAAAGCCTTAACAATGTTGATCATCTGTCGAGACCAGTATTATGTCTCCAATGGACACTAATAGCACTCACCCACGCATAAATACAGAGAAAAACAGCAGCTGAAAACCTCAGCTTAACAAAAGCAGACTTCTGCTCTCTCTGTTCTTTCCAACTCCGATGTTACAAGCAAGGTAGCAACTCTTAGGAAGCCCAAAAGTCAAAAGAGCCAGAGCAGTACTAACAGTGAAACTACTTCTAAATCCAAGGTATACGAGATGCAAAGGTGCTTACTACCTCAATTTCCAAGGTAATAGCTTTAAAAAAAGGGAAAAAAAAGGAAAAAAATAGGAAAAAAACCCCAAAACACATCAGCCTGAAGCAAAATATAAAAGCTTGTTTTAAAATCGATGGTCTAGACTTCTGTCTATTGAGTGGAAAATATAGTTACAAAGAATAAAATGAAAACATACATGATTTGAAATTGCTACATGACACACTGAGCCTTTAAAGTGACATTTTTCCAAAATACATTTCCCACAATCTCCATCCCGTTTTGGGAAGGGAAGGATCAGACAGTAGCTGCAGATCTAGTAACATCCTCTCAGAGGATGTAATAACAAATAAATCAAATAAATCCAACACCTCAGTTGTTTTCATTTAGCAGCTAAATGACTGCCTCAGTTTTTTCTAACTAGAATCTCAGGTAGGAGTATTTCTCTGGGCCAATGCCACAACTTCCTGTTACTCTCTAGTGAACTCACTTGACTGCTTTAAAAACTAAATAAAAGGCTTCCTTGTCTAGTTCTTGAACAGTAACTTAATTTAGTATGGAATGCTAATAATACTGTCAGGGTCTGTATATACAACATCCCTCTTGCAATTGCTACAGAAAAACAACCAATTTAGGCTAGATATCAAGGTAGATGGAGGCAGATTAAACATATCAGATAACAGTTTTTCATTCTTCTTAGTATTTCTTTGAGCAGAATAAAGTCTCGTTTCAAGAGGGAAAAAAAAAAAAAGAAACCACAATAAGAAGTAACTTTATTTTTGTATGTCTGTAAACAGGCACAAGCTTTGGATGTTAGCACGGAACAGGACTGCAAATAACGATGCAATGGCATGTAGCAGAACCATCTTGATATCATTTCTGAGGCCACATATAAGGGGTTTCTTCTTATGATTAAACTTCTAGGACTATTATACTAACACTTCACAATCATTCAAGATTCTCATTTCTACAGCAATAGAAAGAATCAGACAGTAGCTCAAGCAATCACAACAGCATATTCTGAAGTCCTGCTTTTATTAAGAGAGATTTCAATCTATTTCCTGGCACTCTTCCACAAATCTCTTCTTCTACCCAAGAAGGTAGTCTGAGGGCTAGAGCATCTCTTCTCTGAAGCCAAGCTGAGAGAGCTCAGTATGATCTTTTCAGTCTGGAGCAGGGAAGGCTACAGGGAGACCTTACGGCATCTTTCTGTACCTAAAAGGGGTTTACAAAAAAACTGGAGAGAGATTTTTTTAGGACATGTACTGTTAGTACAAGGGGAGATAGCTTTGAACTGAAACAGCTTATGTTTAGATAATGTACAATAATATTTAGATAAGATATGAGGGTGATGAGGCACTGGCACAGGTTGTCCAGAGGCAGCATGGATGCCCAGTACAGGGAAGTGTTCCAGGCCAGGCTGGATGAGGCTCTGAGCAACTTGGCCTAGTAGCATGTGTCCTGTCCATTGCACAGGAGTTTACACAAGACGATCCTTAAGGTCCTTTCAACCCAAACCACTAAACAATCCTATGAGTTTCTATAAAATCTCCCCTCCACATCGAAATCTGGGCATATGCCCTTTACAGGAGTAACTGCATACCTGCTCAACAGGTAGGTATAGAGCAAGCTGTAAGAGACACCAGCTTGCACAGCAATGAACATTTACCTCATGATTGAAATATTGCTGAAAATAATAATAATAAAATAATTAGGTTATTATATGTCAAACTGGGAAATACTACGTTGGTATTATACATAAAAACCCATACTAGTAGTATGATGGAATGTAAGGGATAAGGAATACCAATTTAAATTAGAAAATATTTTGAATTAGGAGATTAATTTTGTTTTATTTCATATATGTATACCTGCAACTAAATGGGAGAGATTTCTTAAATTTTCTATAGTGGCATGTTGCCAAAACAGAGCTACAGTTCTTATCACAATCAACATCAGTGACAAAAAGCAGGCAAAATACTCTCCAGCAGCAAGTCCTTACTCTATATTATTGGCTCCTGAACTTGGTCATATCATGGAGCAAACAAACACACATGAATAATACAGAATGTGCCTTATAAATATACAAAAATATACAGAAATTGTATACAGAAAATTATTTTAATTACTTCTTGTGGTTCTACTATCAAGTCTCTGCAAATCTGGCTCTTTCTTAGCACCAGTTCCACTTCAAACATTTGGACTGGGCAGTCCTAGAAGGCTTTCACAGAAATAGCATTAATAGCAGAATGCTTCCACAACTTCCTTTTTACAGACATTGTTTATTCCTGCACATATCTTCACAACAAACACGTTTTCTGATTTGCAGGCGTAGAATAGTACACATCACCCACCATTTGAGAGCAAAAAAATAAGGCACTTGCCAAAAGTGCTGTCTTTACTGTTCAAACCTCACTTCATTTTACATTTTTGTATTTCAAGCAAACATCTCAAAGTAAATACTAACTTTGCATCATCTAAAAATTTTAGTCATGCTCTGTCCAACTGTTTCTCATAGAGACATTGAAAAATAAATAGATATCAACCTCCTTACACCACCTAACTTCATACATTCTCAATGACCAAATGCCTTCTGCAGCTCTGCCAATGGAATGATAACAGAGCTTTTTATAAAAATCTGACAGGAAAACTTCCTGCTATGCCCACCATTTCTTTACTGCTTTGCTGGCTTGAGGGCTGACTAAAGGTGCACCAAACATCAGCTAAATGCTTCAGAGAACCAAATACCCATACTTCAAAATTCTTCATTCCACTCTACTGTCCTGCAGTAACTTTAAAACTTTCATCCCAAGGATTATGCTCAGTTTACACTGCCTCCATATCTCAAAGAGGTCTCAGTGACACATCCATACCCAACTAATTCTGGAATCAGAAACTGATCTGAAGAAGGGCTTTTTCACAATTGGCTCATTTTCAAATGCCTCTAGCTTTTTTTTTAATAGCAAAATGAGTAATGAAAATACCTCAGCCTGCTTATGGCATAAGAGTAAATTACTTACTATTAATGTTCCCAACCTCAAACACTGTAAGATGAAGTTTGGGTCAGTAGCCTGTTGTGCGTTATCTTTGCAGACAAGTAACCCCTAAATGAAAAGAAAATTATAGAATATGACGTGTCTACAATATCTCTTCTACAACTACAAAATGTCTGACAGAGGGGCAGGTAAAAAGGATTAGAATGTTGGACCTAGTTTTCATTCTGAAGCGATTTGCAGTTTCATGCTAGGTGCCTTATAGATGAAGTGTGTTATTTCTGTCTTCCAGAAGCTCCTCTCTAGCCTCTACACAAATATAAAAGGTTGTTTTTGATCAAGAAATCCTTAATATTTAATTAGAACATGTCAATGTCTTGCAGAACAACTGGTAGGCAAGCTCAGCACATTTACTAGTTTAGCTTGGCTGAGACTGACTTCACAGGGAAAAGAGCAACTTACACTCCTGATTATTTTTTGATTCTGGTCCTACAGGTGAGCAAATAGTTCATGGTGAAAGCTTTATTTTTATTTGAAGATGACTGAAAATTGCAAAATTTATTACAAGACAACAGACATTCTTGATTTAGCCAATTAAAACAACAAAGGATTGTACCATGAATAGTGAAATTAAAGTTATGGTAATGATCTCTGCAATCAAGAACAACACATAAAGGTGTAGAATTTTCTCAAATAAGGTTTCATATATAAACCAGAAAGCATAGATACAAAAAAATAGAGCCAATGTCACTGCATCATGCTTTTGTTACTGATTTCATTGCCCTATGCATAATAAACCTATGTTGGTATAAAGAATGAAAATTGATAAATTCTTGATGGAGTAAAAAACATAGAAAATTGCTTTTGATGGCTAAATGGAACTTGCTTTGTCAGTGTGCAGGGAAAAACAGTAAACAGAAGCAAAGAAGATATTTTCTGTATCGTATATGGGAAAGAAAGAGCTAGATGCTATGAGAAGCAGGACTTTAACTGACCTTCAAACAAATCACCTTTGTGCTTATCTGCATATAAATATATTAAAAGATCCTTCTAGTATATTAGTTATCTTTTAGATACAGCAACACAACCTACATACAGTTATAATCCCTGGCTGAAATACCACAATTTGATTAAAAGCATATTCTTTACTTACATATAAATACTAAACTGATACAGAAGACAGTGCTTCAAGGAAGACAGATGACTGCAGCTGTTCTCGCTCACATTTTAGACAAAAGCTAACCCAGAGCAGGACCTGAAACTGTCAACAGCAGTAATCACCACCACTGAAACAAACCAACTTCTTTGAATTACTGCATGAAATACTTTCTATGCATGTAGGGGCATATAAGGAACCTTACTTGAACCAATCTCTTGGTCTCCTTATAACCTAGAAAATGAGAGGAAATGTCATACTAAATCGAAACTACTAAATATACTAAACTAATTTATCACATCCCAGGGGAACTCTAGAGCCAGGAAGACATACCCCTGATCATGTAAGGGAATACTTAAGCCAGCTGGACATACATAAGTCCATGGGTCCTGATGGGATGCACCCATGACCACTACTCTTCATAATCTTTGATCAATCATCGTAATTTGGAAAGGTGTACAAGGACTGAGGGAATCATCTGTGAGAGTGAGGAGGAGCCCAGTGAGGCTGTAGAGAGCATAATTTTGGAAATATTCAAAATCCATCTGGACAAGGTCCAGGGCAACCTGCTTTAGGTGATCCCGCTTGAGCAAGGTGTGAGCTCCAGAAGTCCCTGCCAATCTCGACTGTTCTGTGATTCTGTAAAGAAAACTAATACTTATTTTACCTGTCACTAGGTATTTTGAACTGGAAGATATATATGTGCAAACAGAATGAGAAAATGTTAACTAATTCTATGTATGTTGTCCCGTAGGACTACACACACAAAACAAGAGTCCCCAGAATTATTCATATTATCTTAAATATCAAGTTTTGATTTTTCATTGATGGTTTTATTTAGTTTACATGCACAAATATGAGCAGTGAGGTGCCTGCAGGGTGGCTTTTGTGAGAAGGGAATGTGCCAAAAACACATGCTAACACATGACCAGAACAGGGGAATGAGCCCCGCAGACAGGAGGGTGGTACATCTGGAGAAGTACAGTTATGAAGTATGAAAACGTTGCACATCACAGTGTGAAAACCACAAGTGAGGGACAACCCTGCAGACATGTGGGACAGTGAAGAGGAGGTGCCTCAAGCAGCAGAGCCTGCAGTCCCCGAAAAGCTCAACACTGAAGCAGATACCAACCTTGCAACCCATGAAAGACCCCATGGCAAATCAGCTGGTGATGCCCTGAAGGAAGTTGCAGCCCACTGGGAGCCCATTCTTCTGTATTTTCAGTTGGTAATAAATCAAATTAATTCTCCTCAAATCAATCTCTTTGCTAATGATGATAATTGATGAGTGGTCTCCCAGTCTTTACCTTGAGCTGTTCTACCTCTACTTTCTAAGCTCATTCTGTTGAGGAGGGAGAGTGAAAGAGCAGCTGAGTGGGGATCTGGCAAGGCCACCCAAGGCCAACCTATATCATATCCCATGAAGATTTTAAAATAAATAGGCCATACTCAGTAAGTGATTGACATAACTGTTTAGACCTGGATTTCACCAAAGTAGTAGCACAGCCATGAAACAAGGCAAGTCACTTTTAAATGTGACTATGCCAGCCTAGTCTCAACTGAAATTTCAACTTGCAGTGCACAACACTGCCAGCAAGTGATAATTGCTGCCCTTGACAACTACCATCTACTCATTAAAAACAAACAAACAAAAAAAAAACCCAAACCATCCACAACTTCTATTTGAAGTAATAAGCAGATGTAATGCTTGACAAAAATCTTACCTCAAAAAGTGCCTGGTCTAAGCATCAGCTTATTACCAATAAGTAAATATACGCTATTACAGGTGAAAAGAGATTATATATTCAAATAATGTATACATACATACAGTAACTCAGAAACTCTTCCTAAGCAAACGACTGCACAGTAGGTCAAGTTATATTGACAGGGATGACAAGATGAAAAAAGACACAAATGCTGATCTTCATGATTTGAACATCAACCAAAGAAAAGATTTCTTGCTTAATGATGATCGCAATAACTCTAAGAAGACTGAGCCCTGTTGTGAATGTACAGGTACTTAGCACCAACCAACAGAATGACTATTATATACTATTAGAAAATACATTCCATTATTTAGAAATATTTGCTCCTGAAAAAATCTAGTAACACAAATCCAAAAGTTCAGGTGCCATATTCAACAGTGGCCTTCTGAATTCATGAAACAATAACTCCATATTGATTTCCCCAACTCAGTTCTCAAGAAAAAAAATACCACATGACAGATGTAAATAAAATTTAGAGGAAGCAACAAAAAGCATGAATAAAAAATAGAAATCAAAAAAACCAAAAACCTAGAGAAACCCTGACCAATTCAGAAGCCAAAAACTGGTAAAAAACCCTATTTTTAACACATATTTTGAAGACATAACTAAGAAAGCTGAGAGTTGCTTTTAAAATCGCCAAAAAATGAAACATAGAAATAAAAAAAGGAGGAAAATCAAATACTCTCAGAAATGTGGGAAACACATAAGATTACCCTTCAGTAATATTCTATTTTAATAAGTAACTATTATAAATGTGATTGGCAGAAAAAATAAAAGGAATCAAGAAGGTACCAAAAGTAATAGCTCTAACATTCTAATACTTGTGGGGAGTATTGTCAAAATAGCACTCCTTCTCCTCACTGACGTAAAAGGTTTTGACAAGATAAAGTCGGGTGATAGATCCAGTTATCTGAAATAAAAGCAATAAGGAATAAAGTTATCTTTCCTTTAGTTTCCTCCCTCTCCCAGCTTCTTTGCTATTGTAGAGAAGAAATGCACAAATTTCAAGTTGGAGACTGCCTGACTAGAACAAGGGAGAGAGAAATTAATGGGAACAACTGAGAGAAAAATATAGTCTGCATTGAAAGTCCTTCTGGTTTTAAGAATTGGTCTAAGAAAAAAAAACTTGATACTGGTCAAACAGAGAAAGAGAACAAGAATAGAATAAAAGCCCAAGTAAGAGCCAACAGGGAGGATAGGGACCTGGAGTCATGAGGGCAGTAAATAACAGTGACAAAAGTGACTTTAATCCAAGGCTACCCCTTTTACTGGCTCATGTATTTGTCAAGATTATCAACACACCTTAGTAACTACAGATGGTATCTTATACCTGAAACTGCCAACATACCAAGAAACATGAACCCTCAAAAACTTTCACATCATATTTCAGTGAACAAAAATTCTTCAAAAAGCACTCAAATCTAAGAAGATTTATTTACAGTCTAGTTTGTAAACGTATTGTGTACAAATATCCACTAAATAGATAGACAGAACAGAATCTCAAGAGAAGAGTTTATACAGAATAGGGTAACTAAGTATTGAGAACACTATTTGTAGCAGCAAAACCTTCAGATTACCCAAAGAAGGTAGGAAACTGGACTTATGCAAACAAATATAGCTGGCTTTGACATTAATTAAAACATTAATCCTTTCTGTTTGCAAGTTAAGGCCCTAGGTGTTACATCTTCCAAAACTAGTCAAATCAAGGGAACATGCTTGGCAAAGGTCAGCTGCTCTTGGTTCACTGTTAGACTCTAACAATAGATACTACAAAACTAGCAGTTCACCATGAGATACCATCATAATGCAATTATTCCTCTCTCTGGGAGTATGATGTGGCAACCAGAAAAGCTCCCCATGCAGATTTTCAAAGCAACCATATTGGCTTGAGAGCACTTTGTTACTGTTGTTACACTAAATTCAGGTTTTATTTCACTTTATCTAAGAGCTCTAAGACCAGTGCTGCTCACACTGGTAATGTATTTTTTTCCAAGTTTCATTTTATGCAATTTAAGTATCAGAGATGGCAATAAAGGAAGTACTTCAATGAAAACGGACTTCCCTAAACAGAAGGGAAATACTATTCCAAACCTGTAAGATGCATTTCCTACCTAGTCAGAGTTCTGGATCTAGAGCAAGACTATTTGTAAAACAAATCAAACCAAGAAGTGTGAGGGTGACAGGAAAAGTGTAACAACAGCAAAACTAGCTAGTGAGGCAACTACTCTGAAATACGAAATAAGTAGCAAAAATCTAAATCTTTGAGTAGAATATGAAGGTTTAACTACTGTAGTAAAATACATTTTAAACAGAACTTAGAGAATGAGTGACACAGTTCCCATGAGCCAGGCTTCATTTAAAACACTGATATTCATTTAAATCCTATGTCAACTTACAGAAGGCTCACACAATCTGGATAACATAGCTGCTCATAACATGCCAGCAGATCTCCTAACTACAGTGCAGTCCAACTCTACAATTATAGGCTCATCTTGAAGTGTTGTATAGCTCTCAAGATTTGTATCAACAGCAGTACAAAGAAATGGTCCTTTAAACTATGAAGTTCTTACTAAAGATTAGTTACAAAGATTAGTTACAAAGATTAGTTACAGTTTATTTGTATTGAGACACTTAAGGGGAAGTAACAAAAAAAAAAAAGAGTTAATGTTTTACTCCTCTTCCTGAAGCTTAAGGTTGCAAAAGGGAATAAAACATTCACATAATGAATCCACTGAGAATACTAGCAGTAGTTTTCTACTACTTCATTGTTTAAAAAGTGAAAGAACTGGTGCTGAAGCTATTTATTTACTCCTAAGCACCAAGAACAGGACAGGGACAAATCTTAGTAAAAACCACTTGGGGAAGACCCAAGAAGAGAACATTTCCATAGATTAAAGATTCTCTCCCATGATCAAGCAGTGCTGTGAGACTAAGCACAGACACTTGAGAGAAACTATGCCAGATCAAAGCAAGTTTTCCAAAATAAATTGCTTCATGCTTACAGTTAATTTCTAATCCAGCAGATACTGCAAGAAATAGTCACAAGTAATCAACTGAACAGACGACTTCTTACTACAGTCAAAACAGTAATGGATGTCTAAAAGTAGGTACAATTTTTTTTTTCTTCCTTTGCCATAAGCAAAGGATGAATCTGCCAATGTGCCCCATGCCAACCTGTGCTGCATGCAGATGGCTATCACGAAAGATACATCCCTACTTTCCTGTCAGAGGAAGATATATTGTCAGTACTCTTGTAGATGTATCCTCTACAACAGAAAACAGTTACAGAAAAGGAACTGCTGTAAGTTTTACTCCAGTCCGGAATCCCCGAATACAAAATTGACAGGAAACCATCCTTTTTTATGAAAAAAATATATATAAACAAGGAAAAGATGAAAATAGACCACAAAACATATCAGGACAGTGGATAGACTGAGTGTACCTACTGTTTTCCTATTCAGTAGGAAATACCAGAAGTATTTCCTACCCCAATTTGGTAGTTCACATACAAATCCTGTATCAATTAACTAGATCTGGGTCTTCCCCAGGAAGGTGAAATGGGTGCCTGAGATCTCATAGAAAGTTAACAAACCTTATATTGTGTTGGCAGTACAGTGGAGCATTCATATCTGCCAACGGGTGATGGTTCTGATGCTTATAGGCCTGAGGTCTCTGCACTTCACAGGGTCTCATCCCTATACCTAATAAATAAACTAATTACAATTAATCACTTGGAGAGACAGGGAACAGGAGAATGTAGAAACTTATTATACTTCTTTGCTATTACAGATGGGTTCCTACTTGTCTTTTCTGGCAAAAGTGCAGGTAGCTTAAGTATATTACTGTGTATGACTCAATGGCAGGAAAAGCTTTCAAAATAATAGGGAGGTAAATATTCTCCTGGGGTTCCTGTTATCATTGTGAGAAAAGTTGATACAGATCCTGCTGATTTGGAAACTTCCTCAAAATGGATTGCATAAAAACAGTGCAGGCTAGCCAGAGGCTACCTAAAAATCATCCAGATCATTACAGCTGTCAGAGGCTGGAGTCATTCACAAAGCCCATTCTCCACTTCAGCAGCCCCATCTAAATAGTTAGGATGCCTGACTGCTCGAAGAGAATGACAGCTGGTTACTGACTGCTAAACAAGGCTGCCCCACACAGAGATGAAATGCCCAAGTACTCTGAGCCAGTGAGTTGTATCCAAAGCTGTGGCATGGGATGCAGTGAAGGCTTTCTTTGGAATTCCAGCTGCTAATGAGCCACAGCAGCAACCCACACAGTCATGTCAGTTTCAGCAATGCACCCTCACAGTACTGCCGCCAAGGTATTTGCACAGAGCCACAACTTGCCATGGGTTGGTAGCCTGGTATTTGGAAGATGCCAATACTTCCCCACGCTGTAAATCACTCTCTTAGGGGGATGATCTTATCCACATCACCGAACAAGAAGTGGGAGAAGCACTGAGCGATGTAAAATCATGGCTCAGAAATGAACCCCAAGAAAATTCCAAGAACTGCCACAGAAGCAAAATTTGGAAGAATAATCTGGCAGGCACTTTATGAATGTCGCCCAAATCAGTTGAACAAATCATACTTTATACTTTGTATAGTAGAAATATATATATATTTTTTGTATATATTTTATATAGTAGAAATGCAAAGAAACACAGAAAATTCTTCGTCTATGTTGGCTTCAGAGGCAGTTTATACCATATTTGGCCCACATATGAAAATCATTATATAATATAATAAGAATTTAAAAAAAGGTCACATGGAAATGATGTATTTCTAAGCTTACATCTCCCAGCCAAAACAAAATAAGTGTCTTACAGGAGAAAACAGGACAAATTGCCTTAGGTAACAACATGCCTCTGCTTTGGGCACAGCAGTTCCCACCACATGAGCAATTAACCCAAGAGGAGAATGTTTCACTGACTGGACATCAAGAAATGTGAAAGAAAAACTGCAATGGAAAGCAATATTTGAAATGGGTGAGCAAACCTTCCTGAACTATAAACGAAAGTGAGGAGCAAGCAGTATGTCAAATTAACGGCGGGATCTACAGTACGGGAAGAACAAACAGCTTCAGAAGTCTTTTTTTTGACTCTTGGGCAGTATACAAAGATTTCACACTACGGTCTAGGAAATGACAAGCAGATGACTGGATGATACATGGTAAACCTCACCAGGGTTTGGTGTATAAAAGTATTGCTTACTCAGCCATGAGAGACATGTAGATGCCTATACTGCAAATCACGCTGAGCCACTGCAGGAACACAATGCTGTCGCTGATTAATTACCTAAGATATGTATCTGCAACAACCACTAGTGAGGATGTGTTAGCTGAGTGGACTCTCCTAAGAAAACAAGTTATTCAGGGATGTTTGCCATCTACAAAAGGGGACAAAATAAGAGGAAATCCTTGCTCCAGAGAGACCATTCAAAATGTCTTTTAAGAATACCTGCAAGTAACAGAAGCAAGAAAAACTGCCACAACAGCCCTAGGGAAACACTGAGCAATAGGTGGTCCCAAGCCACACTGACAGATATTACATTAGGCCACTTCCAAAAGGCCAGAGTTTGCAACAATTACTGGTGCTGGTGGATACATGTACAAGCACCTGACTGTACCACCTACCTCTCCTGCGAACCAGAAGGTCACTATGCAACACCTTCAATTTTTAAACCAGCAGTTAATTGGTAAGTATTCTCAATTGCATTTAATCAAATATGGATTGTCATTTCCAGGAGGAATTGTCCAGTTGCAGGATGGTGAACACCAGGTAACATGAGTTTATCACATATCCCCATCAACCTTGTGGAGCCAGTTTAGTTAAGCATCCTAAAAGATTTACCAAAAACCAGTTGTGATTTCTTCCACCCACCTGCCCTACGTGGTGGATTTGCCAACAGTGCTGACATTCACATTAATAATTCTGAATAGGAGGACATGAGTCCAAGGTAGCAACACTTACAAACTACCGTCAGGTCACATCGCACAGCAACAGACATCAGGTTCCAGTCGGAGACAGAAGAGAGGGGTGCATCTTGGTACTGGAAGGATAGTCTTGTTTACAGTGATACCTGCCAAGATACTGGCCCAGGTGCCAGAAACTACGCCCTTAATTTCAGGATATTCTGCCAATACTCTTTAATATGTTCTACAACATATATTTTTCAAAAAATATGCTTCCTGTTCCTTCAGTGGAGAGCAGACATGGGCGTTCTCCCTACAAATTCTCACAGCCACATTAAACCTGCAGCGACATCCCTTTGGCAACCTGAGAGTGACAGCGATGATCAGTCACACCAGCCCAGCATAGTTTTGGGCACAAAGGACATTCCAGAGCTGATCAACATCCAAGGATTATGGCAAAGGGAGACTAGAAAATGGGTGTGCGGGGAAAGCATGCTCTGATAACCCCTGAAGAGATGGCTTTACCTTGCCCTTTATATGTAGAATTATCTCTTACACAGCAAAATAATTCTCATCAGTGAGAGTTATTAACTTTCTTTCATACAAATTAAAATGCTGAAACATCTTTGGTATACTGGAGTTAATAAGTCCATTCCATGAAAGAAAGGCCGGAATAACTTACTGCCACTACGTGAAGAGCCGATTTAATTTTGATTCTCACTGAACACTGACTGTCCGAGGTGTGTGGGGGAAGGGCTGTACATGTGCCATGTCCAGGAAGCAGCTAGGAGAAGACAGGAGAAAGCCTTATCTCTCAGAGTCTCAGGGAGACTTTGCCTGGCAACCATTTCATGTCTTACATGGAGCAGACAGGCAGGAGACCACAGGGACACTGTACCATCCAGAGGGGTTCTCCAGCCAGACGGAAAAAGGTCTTCATCCATGGACTGCACTGGAACGCTGGACAGAGCCAATGGTCTCCTGTCAGCAGGCAGACCTTGGGAGAAGACAGGAGCATAAAAGTAACTGTGCCACAATCTCAGGGCTTTTTTGAGTCAGGGCTTTCTAAGCTGGGGGTTTTGATCTTGTCTTTTTACCCAGGCTTGAGGTCTGCTTCTTACTCCGACTCTAGGTCTGCTTCTTACTCTGGCTCTAGCCAGAGAACGCTGGGTGTTCGGCTGGACTCTGGCTGACCTCCGAGCCTTGTGTGTAGCCCATGTCCTGCCCTACGCCTCGCCTGTCCCAGCCGCTGCCCGTTCTGCCTCCCCGCGGCCTGCCTGCTTCATTCCTGCCTTCCTGCCCGCCTCCAGCCCTGCTTTGCCGGCCCAGCCTGCCGCTAGTACGCCCCCGCACTCCCGCCCAGCGCTTCGGAGCTCCCGGCTGAGCGCCCACTCCCTCCCCTTGTGTCCAGCTGCCTGCGGCTGTGGGGCCATTCGTGCCTCTCCGAGAGCTGCACATCGCGCAGCTGTGACACTTGGGCGTCCACGGCACTCCCGACTTCTGGGGGTAATGCCTGGTGTTTCTCTCTGTCCCTCGTCACTCTCTCCCCACTTTTTTTATCTTCCTTCCTCCTTTTCCTGTCTGTTCTAGTCCTCTTTAGCAGGGCAATTCCCTCTTTTTTTGTTACCAATAAACAGTTCTCGGATACAATACCGTCTCGTTTGACTTATTTTCACCCTAGACCATCTGTTTTCAAAAAACTCCTCTCAGTTCCCCATGGCAGAACACAACACACTACCAAGATGGAAGACTTGTGACTTATGGAAAATATGAAAGAAAATTGTCCTTTCTCAGAAAATTACACAGGAAATTTCTTATGGGATTTATAAAGTAATTTCACATAAATTACTGCATTTTACTTCATCTTCAACTACCAATTTAAACCTACTTTAGACTTTAAATTTTGAAATCACATCCTAAAGATAGGTGCAAAAGTGTGCAAAGCCATCACTAAAAACAGCCTCAAGCCATTTTCAGAACTGGACCCTTACCATGCAGCAACCAGTGGACACAGCACACAGGTGGAATCCAACCCAGTGCCCACCTAGTGTAAGATACATGGATATACAATGCAAGACCAAACACAGGATACAAAGATGACTGAGAGATTACAGCATCTGTCATAGGAAAAGAGGTGGGACTGTTTAGAGCCTGAAGAGAAGGCCTGCTTAGGACACGGTGAAACCAAATCAATACACGCAAACAAAAGATTGATCAGCATGGGATGAAAGCATGTCAGACTTTCCTCAGCAGTGTCCACTGACTAGAAAAGAGTCAACAAGGATACACTGAATCAGAAGAAATTCTACATGCAAAAAAGAATACACTTGCTCATTATAAGAGTGGTCAAGCATGGGGAAAGGCTGCCAAGAGGAGCTGTGGAGACTCCACCTATAGAACTAATCAAAACCTGAGTGAAGAAGAGTCATACGCAACCTGATGTAGCTGATCCTATTTAACTGAGGGTGGAGTCACACTACATCATGTCCAAAGGCACTCTGCTACCCCAACCACTCTGTGATCCTGCATTAATCTCACAGGGAGAAAGCTGGGTGAGACAGTCAAAGAACAGAAAACCCTTTTCTTTCGTCAAAAAGAAACAAAATTGGAAATCAGTGTTTAATTAACATTCTGCTGACTGTCATGTGTAATAAAAACTGTTATATACAAACTGTTTTTTTAAGAACAGCTAGGTTCTCCCAAAACACATACTACAGCAATCTCTTCTGAAAGGATTACAGCAAACTAACATTCTTAAAATGGTGATCAAAATACACTAATATTGTCTCAAAACAAACAACAGTAAACAAGCAGAAAGCAAAAAGTATTTCAAGTGAGGATAAAAAGAATGCTTTAAAATCCAGCATAAATCCTTAATCTCTTACATAATGAGACTGGGATTCTTATTATCATAAAATCCATCTCCTTAATTTGAGCTCAGTGTACAACATGATTGTAACAGGAATTAAAACTGACTGAATTTAACCAGTCTGAATATAAATAATCTACAGAAAACTAAAAAATACAGCACAGAAGTCTGCAACAGAGCTGAGATTTAAAACAAACACTAGCTTTTCCACCCCCCTTAATAAAGCTGGCAAGGCTGGCTTGATCTGTTTTCAAATTCCTTTTCTTCACTCCTGCTTTAGGGCACATGAGCAAGGTTCAGAGAGAACTCTATTAAAGTAAGCTGACTGGTAAAGCAAAATAATCACTGACCCTCTGGAACAGTCAAAGTAGTAAGCACTGCTGTTATTGATAAAACACTGGACTACAACCATGTTCAGTACCTGAACGGATGTAACAGAGCAGCTTCACAACTGGGAAGGGGTACAGGAAGGAACCACAAATGACAGATGGTTATGTGCTTCAAAAAGAAAAAGTTATGGCTTCCTGAAAAGATGAGGCTGAAGAAGGTAAGCATAATTATATACCAATTATGCTGAATTATGAATTCATCTTAATGAATCTCACAGAACAAAGCATTTGACTATTCTCAATAATTATTAATGTAATCCTTTAAATATCTGTTAAAGACATGAGAAGTAATACATATACTGTGACACGGGTTAGTTCAATGACCCATTCCACTCAGTCTTGCCTTTTCTCTTCCACCTCACTTCACGTTAGCCTGATTTTCAACCTTGAAAGTGAATCTTTCACTTCAGTTTTTTTCAGTCACTAGCTCATATAAGCCAATTTCCTATTCCAGTGCTCTTCCCTTGATCCAGATCCTTGTCAGCCCGTTCAGAGATTTTCTCCCTCTCCCACCAGGTCATGGTCCAACAGTATCTACAGACACTACATTTCTTTGCACAGACTGACCCCCAGCTGCTCCCACAGACTGACCTTCAACGCAACCCTTCCTCTCCTCCCCAGTTCACCTACTTCTCCTTACATTCTCTTCTAGTCTCTGTTTGCACTCCTCTTATTCTCTTCACGTCAAAACAACAACTCAACCTTCAACTGGAAGACTTCATCACCAATATTCAGTAACTTGTCAATGTCACAGTCTGTAGACCACATGAACTTACTGTGGGAGGTATTAGACAGCCTTCTAAGCCTTTAAGGGTCACCACCATCCTGTAGTTTAGAAACGTACCCTGGACCTACTGCTACTTATGAGTACATTAATTCACCTTAGTTTCAATGAAGGTGCTTTATTAAAACTGAATCAAAGACAAAAGTCAATTGAATAGATTCTGAAGTTAAAGAAAATTAGAAACAGACTGGCAGAAAAAATTAAATATAAACTTACTAACCTTATCTTAGCAAATTATACCATCTTTCTTCAATTAAACAAAAGGTCATTCTCCAGAACAAAAGAAAATGCAGTGGAGCTGGTCAGGGGTGGGGGATTAACTATTTTTTTATCTATATTACAACATGGGGGATTATTAAACGTGAGGAAAGTAGTTTAGAAGATGTGAAACAAAAACCCAACTCAAAATTAATGGTTAAACAAAGACAATTGAAACAAGATTACAAGTCGCAATTTCATTAACCGTTTCATAAATAAAGTCTTATATCTGTATATCTGAATTTCCTCTGATTCAGCTCCATTCCTCTTCCCTGTGCTCTATCACTGCTGCCCAGAGAGAGCAGATCTGCACCACCAGCTCCACTTCCTCCCTTGAGGAAGCTGTAGTCTGCAATGGGGTCACATTAGACTTCTCTTTTCCAAGCTGAACCCAACAAGCTCTTAGCTTTCCCAGTATGTAATGAAACAATCCGGACTTTTCAACCTAATAATATGAAGTCTAAAAGTAAACATGACTGTTCTCTATACAGAAGTAGATACAGAGAATGAAGTAAGAATTAAGCTGCTGAATGATACTAAACAAGAACAATGAGTATATACAAAGACTGTGAATAATTTGGATTGAAATTTAGACTCACATTTTTGAAATTATCCGGAAAGAGTATGCTGTGGGCCCTAATTTGTAAAATGAGTAATTGTTTTATCATATGGATCAAAGAACATTACTTACAGGTCCGCAACAGAAGGCAAAGGTACAGCTAACAAACCCCTGCCCACCCTTTTTATATGTGGGTAGAAGGGATAAGAGCAAACAAATCTTCTATAGTTTTGTAGTGGCCCTCTAGTGTTAATCTGGTCTGTGCTTTAAAAAAAAAAAAAAAATTGAAAAAAATCACAAATGTTATGTTTATAGTAAACACTTCCGCATAATCCCTTTTTGTTTCCAAGTATGAAAGACTAATAATCCCTCTTTTGTTCACGTATGAAGACCAGAGGCATACACATCACAGAAGACTGAAAGCAAGTAGGCCACTTGCAACATATGACCATCAGAAGAATTTTTTTTTCTTATTTAAGTCTTGATTAACCCTATGCACTAGGGACTCCGATACAGACAGCTTTACAACAGACAAACTTTTGAGATACCATTGTTTTGTAGGGATTTCCACAGTACTTGTATTAGTACACTAGGATCATGAAAGTTCAACAGCACAGACTAAAACACTAGAACAAGACAGAGACAACCAAGTGGAACCAGAACATCCAAAAAAGAATACTGATAACTGTGGACTGGAACTGGGAAGCAGTGGTGGGATATGAGACCATACCACATTCATGTATCAGCAAATATAATATGACTCAACATAACCTTTAGCATTCTTTGTCCAAACAGAAAATAAATGCAGCAAAGATCATGCAACATCATTACCAGTCAAGAAGAAATCAAACTACACAGTGGGGATTTGGTAGCCAGCATCCCTTTCTCCCATGCCTCCCTTACTGCAAGTAATCATACTGATGAGATAGCCATCTGTCCTGGTCCTAATAAATGAAGGAGCATGAAAGGACTATGAGATTTGAAATACAAGTTTATAAAAATTAATTTGTTCAAAACTAGAAGTCATGTTTCCAATATCCAGTGATCCACTGTGAGCTGCTGCACTTTAAACTCTCATCTCATATGGTGACACATTCTGTTCAGCTATTGCAGAACAACCTTGGTATCTTAAACCAGAGCATTTGCCAAGCAACATCTGTTGCCTAAAACATAGGAATTTCACCACTGCAGCAGGAACAGGTTAAGTTATAATTTATTGCCTTTTAGTTCAGTAAAACACTTCGTTCTTTGCATAAAATTCTGGGTTCTGCTGAGTATTTTCATTGCCAATAATACATTGATGGGTGGTGGAAAAGCATGAAGACCCCTTCCTCTACAATGCAGAGCAAGTGCTCACAGGGCATGGGAGGACTGCTGCAACAGAGCTCTTCCAGCTAAAGACTGCCTGATCTTCACCTATTAAACAAATGGGAAAAGCTTGCTTTTTTCTAGCATTTTTGCTATACAATCTATGTGTATCCTTTCAGAGGCTAGTATTTAATTTCATTCACATTCTCATATAGATTTGAAAGAGAATCTCTACCCAACTTATGTTTCTCATCACTAGTAATAATAAACCCCAAAACTTTAGATGTATATCTAAAAAATAGTGCTGCAAAAACTGCTCTAAGCAAATTGTGCCCCCATATATACTGTATAATTTTTGTGAGTACTTGTTCTTTGCTCTCATAATCCCAAGTCATATCTCAAAATCCTACTTGATTTTACTTTATGCTTCCAAAATGCTGTCATAACAAAAGCACTCCACATTTGCATTCCCACATACCTTCAACACAAATTGACATTGAAATATTTATTTCACCTAAATTATAAAGTAACCCATGAAATTTGAGATCTATTGAATCAAGTTTTTCAAGTAAAACTTTTACATCTTTCTGCATGGAAACATTTTTAG
The DNA here is from genome assembly GCA_030060385.1 of Muscicapa striata striata. NCBI lineage: Eukaryota > Metazoa > Chordata > Aves > Passeriformes > Muscicapidae > Muscicapa > Muscicapa striata. Next base: position 206,464 of record JAREIS010000502.1, on the reverse strand, counting down.
TTGATTCAATATGCCTGAACAATATATAAATAACACCCTCTCGTCCTTACCTTGGCCCATTGGAAGAAACTGAATCTGAATACAGGCAAGATTGACAGGAAATGGAGTCCTTCACTTATCATAGAGAAATGGAGGGGGTTATTCGCTAAGGAGTATGTTGTAAATTCTAATTATATTCTTTCTGCTCTCTGCATTTCAATTTTTTATGTTCTAACTTCCTTAGAAAGGAGATAAAAAACAATAACGAGAAGAAAAAGAGGAGGAAAAGTATAAAAGGGGAAGAGAAAGGTGAAAAATGGTGAGGAAAAGCAAAACGAGGGGGGGAAGTTAAAAAGGGCGTGGAGATGACAAGTGGGGGAAGGCAACAAAGGAGGGGAAAGGCGATGAAAATGTATTGGAGAAAAAAAGTAAAAAATGGGAAAAAGAAAGAATTAGGGTAAAAAGAAGACAGAAAGAAGAGGACAAAAAAGATAAAGAGGAAGAGAAAAAATGGGGAAGGAAAAAAGAGAGAGAAAAAGGAAGGGAGGGGAAGAGACAAAACAGAAGAAAAATACTTAGTTGTGCCTTGAAAAACACCTTGCATTCATTTGAATGACTCAAGCTCTGTAGCATGAAGAAAACATTTCTCACTAGTTAGAGAATGTCTAGTGTTTCTTTCTGCCACTTTTAACATTAGACTGAACTTGAATGCCTTAAGTAGAGACTGTTTTTTAAATTATTCAGAATATTTTTACAATACAGACTGTCACACTAGAGCAGGCTGGTAAACCAGTCTAGGAACAATTTGGTCAGATCAGCCAGCACTATATCTCATCCTCAAGACACAAGACAACTAACATAGTATAGTCTATCGGTACCATACAGAATATGGTAAATATGGTACAACCTACTATTTTAAGGATTTAATCCCACTTGTTAGAAATTGTATTAAAGTTTACTCTAGAAACACTTTTTCTAGCTTGTTTGGCTTCATTTGCAATACATTTCAAAACTCTTGTTTGTAGTAGTTGCAACTTTGGATAGCACTACTATATGCACTCCAGAAGATTTATTCATCTTGAATATCACAAGCAATGGTCAGATACAATTAAGGATTAAATGGAAACCTGGAAAGTTATGAAATTCCTTTTAAGTATAGTCTTAATTGCAATGTGCACGCCTTCATTTTTGAGCATGCAACATTAATACTTCTGTCAATCTATAAAATAAGAACTTCAGAACAAATCCCAAACTCTTGGCACCTTTTGAGCCATTACTACATGTAAAATGGTAAGAATTGTCTTCAATATGCATGCATTTTACAAGAAAGTTCCCTTGGATTCACCTCTAAGTAATCAAGAAAAAACATCCTCTGACCATTTTTTTGGTATCAGCCACATGCAGGGAAATAACCTCCAAAACAAGTAGATTCAATCCTATCTTGTATTATTTGATACTTGCAGCCCTGAGATTCTCTCACTTGACAAGGAAGCAGATAAAGCATCAAAACGGTGGGTTTGTATTTCGGATTGGATCTTTGAGATTACTTTAAGCCTGCTTGCACATACATTTGTGCAGACCTCTGCCTCCACATGTCAAAGGCAGTATCTGCTTTTGACTACTTGCTAGCCCTTACCTCCTAGATCTCATTTTTACCTGTTTCAATGGTGAGACCACCGTACCAAAGAAGCTAGCTGAGTACCTAAGGCCTAAATTCAACCCACTTTCCATTTTTTCTGCATGTACTGGCCAGCAATCTAGTCAGCTTCAGTCTTCCAGCAAAGTTATTTCTGAAAACTAGCTCCTGATTTCAGATTTACAGTATAAGACAGAGACGCAATTTCAGATCTACAGTACAAAACAGAAATATAAATAAGAATCTAACATACAAGCACTTCAAAAAACTCAGTTCAGTTAAAATTTTGGTATTAAATGGCAATTTTCTGAAAGCTATACATTTATTTCCGATGTTTTTAATGTGAGAACCCCTGCAAAGACAGAAAAGGATGCCCTAAATCAAAAAGGAAACAAAATGCCTGATTCATACCAAGCAACAGATCAGAGACTTGGGATATTAAAAGCTGTCTTGTAAGAATTCCACTTCCATGCCAAACACTTCTTCTTCAATAAGTAGCTTAAAAAGTCTAATTAATGCCAGTGATTTATCTTTTTTTTTTTTAATTTTTTTTTTTTACTCCAATCTATAAAAATACTTATCTGCAAGCATACCGCAGGCAATGTGAAAGGAGTCTACAGCAAAACCTACCAACCTGCCAATGACGGCAACTCTGTGCCGTTCGTAAGTCAGTCCCGAGAACTGACCACGGCTTTGCCCTCGCTGAACAGCTTTGGGACCCACCCCTAAATACAGGTCTCACAGCACAGATACGCTCTGGCAAGTGGGTAGTTATCTGGAACGTTCAAAAATATGTGCAAATCAACCTGCAAGAGACTGATACACAAAACATAAGTCTTTTGATAGCAATGCCTGAAAGTAATAGATGAGTTTTAAAGAAAAAGAATGAGGAGTGAAGGCTTACCAAAATTTAAAAATAAATAAATAAATAAACAAGAAAAAAAAATTATATAGCCGTCCCCAGGGACTATTTGGAACCATAACCAACTCGAAATAGGTGGAACTCGAAACTAACAAAATGTCAGCACTTGAACGCCTCCCATGGCTGGACACCCAGAAGTGAAGAAATGCCAGCGCCAGCGGGGCAGAGCCAAAGACTAGAGGGGCTCTGTCTCTCCGCAGTCAGCCATGTTCCCACCGCCGGCACACCGCCCGGCCCTTTAAGCCCGACTCCACGACGGCAGGGAGGCACTGGCCCTGGGACGGCCTCACTCGCTGCCCGCAGGGGCTCGGGCTTGCGGCGTAAAACGCAGCAGGAAACTTCGGCGGGCGGGGAGCGCTGTGCCCCGGCCGTCCTGGGGAACCTCGTCCCTCCCGTCGGCCTCGCACAGGACACAAAGTCCCGGAGGGGGGAACGGAGACTCCGCCGCATCCAACCCCTCAGGCGGCGGTGGCAGCGCCCAGCCGGGGACGGGGAGGGCGGGATGGGGCTCTATCCCCGCCTCCCAGCGCCGCAGCCGCCGCAGTCCGCAGAAGAAGAGCTGCCCCTGGTACCCGCACGGCCGAGGCCCCAGGCCGTGCGAAGCGGCTCCCGGGCGTCCGGGAACCCGCCCGGAGGCATCCGCGGGAAGCGCCGCGCCTCGGGCAGCGCGAAGGGGAGCGGCGCCGCCGCCGCACGTGTGCCCAGGCAGAGGCAGCACCGAGCGCGGCCGGGAGAGCGTCCGGCCAAGGCGCGGTACCGGCACCGCCGCAGGGCTTGGGAGAATCATCGCAACTCAAAGTACCTCCTACTCCTCCCCTACCCGCAGCCCCCGTGCCCAAGCGAACGCGGCGCAGGTGGAACTCACGGGAGAAAGGCGCTCCGCACTGCCGACTCCCGGCCGACCTACCCTCCTACTGCCAGCCGCGACACCTCCCTTCCTGCCCCGCCCCGCGCCCGCCCCGCCCCGCCCTGCCCGCCGCGGGGGACGCGGCGGTGCTCACGTCGTCCCGGTAGCTGCGCCGCGCCGCCGGGAGCCGCCGGGAGGCGCTATCCGGGCCCGCTCAGCTCCACGTCGCGCCCCTCCGGGCCGGGAGCGGGGCCCAGCGGAGCGACGGCCACAGGGGCGGAGCTGGGGTGCGCAGGGGTAGGCCTGGAGGCTAAAGGGTTCTTCGGTGTTCGCAGTGGAGGGGCTGGGGTCTACAGGGGAGGGTCTCGAGTCCTCTTGGAGGCGTCCGAGCCGTGCGAGCCCGCGGGAAGGGAACAATGCGCCCCGTACCCCTCTGACGGCCCTCGGACAGGAACGTGCGAGTCTGTGTGCGATCAGTGCCGGCGGGCGAAGCTCCTTCGTGCCGGGAGAGGCAAGACTGTGGTTGCGGAGCCGCACGCGATCGTCAGTGGATTGAGGGTAGGGCTCTGAGAGCCCTGTGCGTGGTGTGGTGTGGTGCTAACACTGGCTCAGGTCAGCGGGGAGCCGTGCTGTGGTATCCTCGGAGGGATGGGTACTGGTGATGGCACAAGGCAGATCCTGGTAACGAAGGATTCAAGGCGAGAAGAAATGGTGACTTACTGGCTCCAACTGATTTTGGTGTGACACTTCACACCAGCACTTTTTTGTAGAGCTCTTTGTCACACCAAGTCACCATCAAAGCTTATGCCAAACTTCCCTTACATTATTGATCTAGCTCATGAAAATTATCACTGTAAGTGCAAAGGACTAGTCCGAGGATTCCAGGATTTCCCCTGAGCAAAGCACATGGTGCTTTTGTGAAATAACAAACTGATAAACACCTGTTGCTGAGGCAGGAGCAACCCAAAGGCTTGCCATTACATTGAAGGGTGCAACTTCGCAGTCTCTCACAAGGGGCTACATCTGTTCTAGAAATGTTTCCCATGCTCGCAGCTCTTAGGCAAATTTTTAATTGGTGTAGATTAATATTAAATCAATCTTTGCGAAGGAAGGAATTGCAAAGGATAAGAATTTGGAAGACCTCAAAATAGTCTTTAGCATATGAATGTTCCATGAATTAGAAGGTCTTATTTTATGACACTTTTTCTGGAGGCTAGGGGCCTACAAATTCAATCATTTTTCTAAGTGCGGAACATCTGGCTTACAGGTAGTAATAAAAGGAATCAAAGTATTTGGGGAGAAAAAAAAAAAGAGAAAAGCATTGAAAAGATCTATTATCAACTCTTTGAAAAGAGACTGGGAAAGAGACCCACCTTGGGGCCTACTAAGAGGATAGGCTTTGAAGTTTTGTTCCTGAATTTTAAAAGTTTTTTTTCAAAATTAGAGAAAATTAATTAAAATATCAGCCGTTTATGACTACCTTTGTATCAAAGTCATTAGTTTGAGTAGAACCTGTCAAATCTACTAGTTGTATTTATGGTTAAGATAAAGCAGTCTGTCTCTAGACTTCATGTTTAATAACTCTCTATATCTTTCTACTGAATTTTGCTTACACTGCTTTCATTACTTCAAGAGCTGTTTTCATATTCCTTCAAGCTCATTCTTTCACTTAAGGTTTCTTAGGACATTTAGCTCTTTTCGCATACGGAGCCTGGGAGGCCAACCCTAAACCTCAGTTTGTAATTCCTCTAAGAGTAGTGCTGGCCTTGTTCTAAAGATGTGAAATACTGCCTTTTTATGCCTTTTTAGAAGTTATAGTCAGCCAATCTTCCTTTTTTTTTTTTTTTTTTTTTTTTTTTTTGAAACGTCCTTTGCACCTCAGATACCATCACAGTTTCAGGAAAGAAGTCAAATTCTCGTAGTGGGCTTTTTGTTTGGGGTGTTTGAGGGACAGAACGCTAACACAGTCTGTCTCTTTGTGAACTTTATACTATAGATCATAAAACAGAGTAACTATTTTTCCATTAAAATCTATTAACAGTAGGGGTGGGGTTGCATAATTCAGACAACCTCCCATTAACCTTTTCCTTTAAACCATAGTGGAGAGGTCAGTGGGAAATAACAGTGTAGAAGATTATTCATAAATGTGAATTAGCATGATTATTTACTATAGCCCTCATGTTAGAAATAAAAGAGAAATGCTGCAAGAAAATTTTTGCTCCTGGTATACAATGTGCATGCTTCACTGAATAAAAAGGCAAATACTAACTTTTTGAAGCAGCGTTCCTGTTGAAAAAAATGCTGATTGATTTCTAATAATAAAACCCAAAAGACACCACAAACCCAAAGAATCCGAAGCCAGATGAAACACTATGGGAACTGAGAAATGCTTTAATATTTCCTCAATTACTCTGAAAATATATTTGAACACTTCTAAATGGTCCCTAATGACTGCTTAGTCATTTTTGCTCTAGAGTTCTGGAAGAGAAAAGTTCTAGAATAACCTGGGTCTAGGCTTTCTGTTATGTTATATTATAACAGATTTTCCTCAAGGTGAAATGAATAGTCCTGTTCACACAATACAAGGGTTTGAAGGAAGCCTGCTCTCACTCCCTGAAAACCCAAAAGCATTTTGCATGCTATGTTAGAAATCAACCTTATTTCTACAAGCTTTCCTTGGTAAAGAGTCTTACAATAGAGAAAGAGTTTTTGAAAATAAAGCTGCTTAAGACACTATGAATGCAAATGAATAGTGATGATTTTGCAGAAAACTGTCCAGTCTTCCATATCTTTGTCTTCCAGACTATACTAACGCTGACAGTACTAGCTTTTTCTTTTTTAATTTTTGAAAAAAATGTTGTTGTACTTGCTTTTGTGAAATTAAAAATTCTTATAAATGTCACATTTCAATGGCATTGCTGCTCCATGGAAGTTATTTCTGTAACATGGTAAGTCTACTCTTGTTAAAGAGATGTGGAATATCTCATATTTGTTCATGTCCAATGGACAGGTCCGTTCATAATGTAATTTGAAATCTCTTTGACTTAACTAATTAAATTGTGATGTTATGGATGCCCCATCCCTAGAAATTTTCAAACACAGGCTGAATGGGGCTTTGAGCCACCTAATAGAGTGAAAGTAATCCCTGCTCTTAGCAGGTGGATGGGAACTGTTGCAGTACAAGTTTAGCTTGTGCTGTGGCGTCCTTAGAAACCCGGCTCTGTTCCATGGGCTGGCCCCTGAGTGGATATTCATCCAATCAGGTTCCACCTAAGCTGCAGATATATAATTGGGCAAAGGAACTGGGTGGCACCGAGACCTTGAGCAATGGTATGGTCAGGCGCACTGTTGTATTGCACTGTTATGAGTTTATTTTGCACTGAAAATGGTTTGCCCTGTATCCCCCACGGGTTTGTGGAGTTGGTTCAGGCCTCCCTTTGCCGCTCCCTGGCGGCATGACCCCATTGGCTGCGATTTGGTCCCCCCCCCCGCCGGGTTTAAAATTCCACCACCATTTTCTCTCAGTCTCTCCTTTTTCCCCTGGAACGAGGTCAAGAATAAACTGTTGGACAATTATCCCAGGAAAAGGGAGCCTCCTTACATTTTTTACCTTTGTCCATATAAGTTCCCATCCTCCTCTGGTCTGGAGCTAGCTAGGGGACTGGAGAGAGGAGGAATACCACGGCACACAAATTTTTAACTCCCTACAAAATGTAGCCTCCATGAATAAACTGACACTGTTGTGTCCTTGAACGAGCAGAGGAGTGTGTTGTGTCTGGCTCCGGCCCCTTCCCACGTGGCGGCAAACACCACAAAGTAAAGAGCGCGATTAGAAGGAAATAGATGGTGTTTCATGTCATTCCCAACCCAAACATTCAGTGATTCCCTTATTCTGTTATAAATAGCACAACTAGACTAATAAGCCTGCAGGATAACAAGGCAGGTTTCCCTAAAGTTCAGAAGAAGTGGAAATGTGACTGAGGCCAGCTCTGACTCCCATGAGTATCCACAAGGTTTGTTACACTCAGCTGAAATAACCGCCCTGAAAGCGCACATTTCTGAGGCAAGGGGGCTGAGTATTAGACCTTGGATCCAGCTTGTAAGATTAATAACATACCTAAAATATGTGTGTCCAACCTCACTAAACTTTTGCTATGTCTCCATAAGTATAACTTACAGTGGAGAATTTAATTCCAGATCCTATTTAAAAATTCTGTGTGAATCTATGTGGTTATATTGCTGTTCTACCTTGAATTTAAATTATAATTTTTAACTTCTCTGGAAATCGGGCAAATTTATTCAAGTATACATTTGATATCATGGGATGATCACAGTCAACAGAAAGAAAATCCATCTGGTTCCATATCTTTTTAAACTGTTCTTTTCATATTTTTTCCTTTTTACTTGACATATTGAATACATAATCCTGGAGTTATACATACCATACAGACACAAATAATTCAGTCCACATAAGTGTCAGTACAGCCCAAAATCATTAACAGAGAGTAATTTCTCAGTAAAATCTTGATGCCTTGGTTATGAAACTTTTAGTCATGTAGAATCATGAAGTGAAACAGAGCCCAGAAAGCCACCTGTTCCATTACACTGCCCTTCCATTACACTGCCACACAGTGGGGGTCATGACATTTAAAATGAATGCTCTCATTTGTATACTTCTGAAGGTTATAAACAATACTGTTTCATAAATAAATAGTGTTCAAATATTATTCTTTAATGCTCTGAAGTTCACAAACCCCTAAAACCAATAAAGAAAACTGGAGTGATTTAGGACAACTTTCACTAGATAAAAGCTGGCATAAGTCCACTGATTTTAACACATATACATCACAATCTATCAGAGGATGCTTTGATCAGCCATAGACAAAGAAAGCAAAATGAGTATGAGATCTGAATGCTTGCAAGCAGCAGCTGGCAGAAGCCCAGACAAATGAAAATACAACTTTCTTTTCATTATATTGGATTCTTTCCACTGAAAGGGAAACAAATACCAAGCTATTTCTTGAATAAATATTCACATCCAGAGTTGTGCAGAACAGCAGCATCCAGATGATCCACTGGGAAGCCTTGTGATGCATCCCAATGCTCTCCAGTGGTGACCTAGCCTGGAGACCTGTCTGCAGTGCCACACTTCCCAGTGGTGGATAGTCTTAAATCTAAACAAGGATAATATATGGAAAGTTGTGCTGTGCTGGTTTCATGTGGGGGGGAAGGGGAGGGGGGGAGAGGAGCCCAGCCCCTAGAGGACCAGCACGAGGCCCAGGAAGAGGAGGGCTGTCCCCCCTCTCTGGGAGCCTCCCTTGAGGCTGTGGAGACTAGTCAGAGACCTGATTTAGTGGTTGACAGCCCAAGAAACCAATTAAAAAGTTACTTCGCTTTCACAAATCTCAGGGGAAAAGTTAACTCGCCCTCTTTGGCTTCCGGCCTCTGGGGAGGAGAGGTCAGGTCTGGGGGGGGCCCCGGCCCCGGCCCCAGCAGGTCTGGCCCTAGCCTTGGCCCGGTGACGGGGAGCCCGGCCCTAGCTAGGCTCGGCAGGGGGCGGGGTCCTGCCCCAGCAGCCCGTCCCCGCTCGGCGAAGCTCCGGCTCAACACAGCTTTCTTTCTCCAAGTAGCATGGCCGATTGGGGGATAGCGGAGCCACTGAAGGCTCTCCTTTTCCCCTGGTCTGGGAGAAGGAAGCCCTTCAGTGAACACGTGGCAGAAAGAAGCCCAGCCATCTCCTCATGGTCCCCTGGGGGTCATGTTTTTTTTCCAGCATGGCTTCAGCCTGGCTCCTTACTTTCTGGATACAAGTTTAACCCCTTTTCATGCCTGAATAAGACTCTAGATTTCCTGAGCTCCCCGAAATGAAAGGAATAAAGCAAGAAGAATTACAGAAGTCAGTGGAATGAAGACAAGGTTCCTGATAGAAAGAGATTGAAGAGATGCCACTGATAAGTAGCTGAAAACTTTTTTTGTGGGTTCTAGGGGACTGTGACTTCACTGAAATTCCTTTAAACTGTGAAATATACTTGGGGAGGTTAGGTGCTTGAGATGAAAACCTTTTGCGTCAGGGAAATGAAGCTCTCTCTGTTTTGGGACTGGAATATAAACAGCGACATTTGATAGAGAAAAGATGAGGAGACTTTTGTGTTTTCAGCAGCCTGCCTTTAAAATGGTACCCCATGTGTGCAGCATAACCCGTAACACAGCTCTGGAAGGACTGTGGGAATGGGAGGAAAAATCATGGTTTGTAAGTCCAAGCGAATGCAAACTGCGAGAGTGAGACACACCCTAAGCCTAAACCAAAAAAAGGACTTTTCTCTCTAGAGTGAACTGAAATTATAATTTAAGTAGATCACCGACTGAAGTGTTTTTTATATGTTGTTATTAAGAAATGTGGAATGAGGAAAGAGGGAGGAGGGAATATTCTAGAAATTTTATTCTGAATTATTTGTGTTATTATATGACACAATGTCATAAAAGGTGATAAATCTCAAAATCAAATGACTTTTCAAGACAAAAAAGAATGTTGTTCCAGTGCAGGAATTCAGAGCCTTGACAACCTGAACAGAGGAAAAACTAAAATAATTTCTTGATTGCAAGTAGCAGGGACAGAAATGGACAGTAGCTTTTCTTAGGGAAAAGAAATGAGATACAGCAGATCTGCATCTCCTTTCTACCTTAGCCAGCACTTCCTTGGTAAAGGAAGCCTGTTCTAAAGAGAGCTTGTTCTGAAGGCTCTGAAGTTTGTACCTGTTACCTAAAGCATGAAAGCAACATTAGTGGTCAATACCACTGCACAAAGAAAGACCTCAATTTCTAATTTAGTTTGCATGGCTAGGAATTATTAAATTGTTGTCTAATATTTTTCTTTTGGGCGGGAGGAGGTGGGGAGGAGGGAGGGGAGGGTGAATTTGCTGGAAAAGAGGAGTTCAAAAGAAAATCAAATCCTTGACATTAACACGGCCAAAAGTTTCTTTGACTGATTAGATTTACTGGACATTTTAGAAAAGGATTCTGCCTTGATTAAAGCAGTATATTCGATGTGCAAGTCTAGAATTCAAACTAGTTAGGAATATGAATTATGTGACTTGAGAACTATGGATATTTTTGCATTTGGGGCTCTGCCAGTTCTAGAGAAATAAATAGCTCTGTTAGCCAAGAAGTAACTCCTTCTCTGCAAGGTTTTACTGGATTGTAATTGTACAACGGCTTTGGTAGGATCTTCCAGAATAACTGTTATTTCTTCTGTTGGTGGTGTGTGTGTGTTTGTGTTGTGTGTCAATAAGCAGTACCTAAAGAAAAACTAAAAGCTAAAAAACACGCTATATGGTTGTCTCAGTCATGCTAGGGTTGAAGGCTCTTCTTAACAACCTGCAATTGTGAATGCAGAGAGGTGTAGCAAGCAAAATATACATTCAGAAAAAAGGTTGCATTCCTGTGTGTAGATGGGGCATTAATTCTAAAACTAGCTAGGAGGCCAACAAAATATGGCAATAGTAGATTGCACTGTCTCAAAAAAGAGATAGTTTATTAAAACACTTCGTAAATGTCTATCTGCAGGCTTCATAAATTGGCATTAAAAAACTCCTTTTGGTCAGACACTGTATGCAACTGTCCTCCCTAATAATGCATATTTGCCTAGTCAATAGTGCAATAGTGTATTGCTGAGGTTTTTTGTTTCACATTACCCATCCAAGCTGTTTGGGGCAGAGGAAGTTTTTGCCATTAAAACAGAGAAAAGGGAGAGGATTTTCTTTGAATATAGGCAGAACCATAGTAAAAAAATTATTTGACATCTTTACTCATTTGTAGTCCACGGAGTTAACTTTAAGCTTTTTTTTTCTTTCTTTCTTTTAGTTGCAGTTCATGATATGTTAGAGATCTAACTACTTAGTGCTCATAGAGTATCAGAAACCCATTACTTTAAACAGAACAGGAGAAACAAAATCTCATACAGGAAGAGATTGAAAACTGCAGAAATGAGAGGCCAAATGGCTTTCCAAAGGTAATGCAGCCTCTAGTACTACAGGTAGCATCAATATTTCTTGCATCTTTTAAATCTCACAATAGTATCTTAGTCCCAGGGCACCTTTGTTGTAATTTGATAAACTGAGGTAAAAGAAAAAAGATTCACATACCCTGACATATCTTCCGGCTGGTCCCCAATAATTCCTGTCCTTCTTCCTGTCCCTTGACCTCCGCTGGTGACCTTGGAGCACATTAGAGTTCTGTATTCTGATCCTACTCCCCTGTGTCACTATCCCATTGGCTGATAGCCAAAACCACTCCCCATTCCCCCTCTCCTGAAAGAGGAGTTCCTAGAGGGGATCGCTCTCTTTCCAGCATGTCACCGCAACAGAATAAACTGAAGTGAAGGAGCCTCTTTTGTATCCCTTTTCATCCATGCTAAAATACTTTGTCTGATCTTAAGATATTAGGAAAAAGACACAGTATCTTTTTAGCAGTTGGCGCCTGTCTGTGTGGGCTTGATTTTAAACCCCACTTTGCCTGAAAGTCTCAGTTTTCGAACTTTAAAAAGGCCAGTCGGGTGATACAACTTCCTCCGTGGTTGGAGCTGTTTTTTACCAGTTTCAAACACAGGAGGGTGAAGTGGACACCTTCTTCGCGATCTCGGAGAAGCCGCTTTTGGATCGGAACTTTTGCAGAGTTACAGCGAAACCGCACTCCGTTTGAGTAAGGTAATATATCCCTTTGGGGAGGAGGGAACCCCAAGTTAGCCCCGAGGTACAGGGGAGGGGGGGTTTTTAAACGGATAGCCCGAGACTCGTGGGGGATTTGTACCCGCGGGTGGGAAGCGGCAGCAGCTCAGGCTTGCAGCCGGCGACACGTGGCCGGTGTTTCGCAATCCCAGCCGCCACACAGCCTGGCGTGGGTTACGTTGTGAGCATAAGCACAGACGCCGGAGCGTTCCCTGAAAGGGGATTCCCGGGACTGTCTGTGTGGCCACAGCTAAGCCACGTGGAGAGTTACAAAGGCCCAGCACCCCCCTACACACATCATCTGGGTTTTGCAACCGGCTGTTATTTTGTAACTTTTCTGCGAAAGACAGGGAATTGTGCTGTTTGTTTTTATAACATCATAATGGGGGGGGGAATATTTCAGCACATCAAAAGAGTATTGTTGCCCAGCTTAAAGAAATGCTAGATGTACAGGATGTTGTAATTTCTAAGAAACAGATTGGAAAGTTTGTTAGCTGGTTATCTCGGGAAGTTATAGAATTTGATAAGCAAAATATCAAATCGGTTTTATTTTGGGACAGTGTTGGAGATTTATTAACTTCTAAAATACAGAAAGGCGATACCAATGCTGCTTTATTTTTGCATATATTTTTAAATATTCACAAACACTTATCACAATTAGAGAACAAAGATCAACCACAGGAAAATTCCTTAAAACCCTCTTTACCTAATTCGGAACCTCCTGTCCCTGAATAAAAGAGAAATCAGAAATACCTCAAGAAACTACTAATACGAAAGATCCTCCAAAATAAACTGAATTAGAACCTCAGGAACAAACTGCTACAAACTTACCACTGTACCCCTCTCTCTCAACACTTCCATGTGAGCAGATTAATTTAGAATCTCACCCTTCTTCGGTGCAAAGGGAAAAACCTGTACTAAATCCTAACAGTAATGTGCCTTTTTCTTCCAATAATCCGTTCCTGCATCCAATTCCCGTTTCTGCTCAATATCTTCCAGGTTTTTTTAATCCATTTTATCAGGCTTGTCTTTCCAGGCCATCTTGTAACCCTTTTACTAACACCGGGAGGGAGGAAAACAATGAAAGCCCCGGGAGTGCAGAGGCTGAGGGTGGGGGAGGGGAAGCACGTGTCTCAGCTACACAGCCACAGCCTGCAGAGGCACAGAACCAATTAACCCCTAACTTACCGATTAACCCTGAATCTAATATGATTTTTCATGCAGCACCAGTGGAATATTTGGGTAAAAAGAATGGTAAAAGAAACTACCAACCATTATCATACCAAGATAAAAAAGAAATTTGTAAAGTACAAAGGGAATTTGGGAGGCAAAGTGAAATATTTAAGGGAATGATGAGAGCGACTTTTACATCAAATGAACTGGTTCCGCATGATTTAAACGACCTTTTCAGGTGTTTGCTTACCCCAGCTGAATATGAATTATGGTTTAATATTTGGAAATGTTCTTTGAGCAGTCTTTTGACAGAGATTCACAAAAATCCTGAACATTCCAAGGATTCTGATGATAATGAAATTACATTACAGCATTTATGTGGGGAGGGGGAAATACACAGCCCTGAAAAGCAAACTCGGTTATTGTCTAGATTTATTTTGGATAAAGTTTGTGAGGTAGCTGAACAGGCCTTTATTAAATTGCCAACAGTTGAAGTAACTACTAGTTATGTTAATATTAAACAATATTCTTCTGAGAATTTTTTGAGCTTCATAGATCGCTTAAAGACACAGGTGGAACGCCAGGTCCACAATCCAGCCATGCAGGCAGAACTGATTAAGGAATTAGCAGAGAAAAACGGCAATCAAGCCTGTCGGAGGGTCATCCTAAGCCTGCCACTATACCCAGAACCAACCCTAGCACAGATGATTGAAGCCTGTACCCACAAAGCAGAGCTATTCAGTACTCCTGAGAGGACCCCAAGCCCAGCACCACCTAAGCCTCCAGCACCTGAACCACCACAGATGAAGAAGCCGCAGTTATCAGCGGAGCAGCTGAAGAAGATCACCTGTTTCCAGTGCCAGCAGCAAGGACATTTTGCTAGGGACTGTCCTCAGAACAGGAAACAGAAAAAGATCAACAAACAAAAAAACTAGAACTGAGGCGCAGGCCTGCCATAAACACCATAGAGCGCCAGGATATAAATTCTGCAGGCTATCCTGTAGCAAAAGCCTCTCTCTTAAAAGCAAAGGGGGAGGATGGGATGGACAATGTGGGTATAATAGATAATGTAAATGTTGAATGTTCTCTTAACAAAGACAGGCAGTTCTGTGGCCGTATTAGGCTACAGACTACCAAAGGTTTTCATTTCAGATCTGCTGAGTGGACGGTCATTACAGTGGACATCTCAAGCCCCTTAATTGATATGACAGTTTGCCACATGGAGAGTGAGTATTTTGTTGTGGGAGACACAGCACACACACCTTTAGAAATTGAAATAGCTCCTATGACCATGAAGGGAAAAATATCTGGTGTTATCATAACAGCTCGTTGTCCACAAGCACCTTTCTATTTGTGTGAGGGACAAATTATAGCCCAAGCTTTTCCTATTCCAGCAAATATCACAGCAAAAGATAAATCACCAGAGGTTTACTGAGCAGAGACAGAGAAGGAAGACAAGCCTTCTCTGGCATGACCCATGACACATGGGTCAGACCATCTACACGTGAAGGGTGTTTTGGATACAGGCTCAGATGTAACCATAATACCTGAAAAGATGTGGCCTTCACACTGGGAAATGCAACCTGTAGCAGGGCAAATTCAGGGTATAGGAGGGGTTAAATTGGCACAAATATCAAAACGCATTGTACAAATTGAGGGACCGGACGGCAGATTGGCCAGTGTTCGTCCGTTTGTAATAGATTATAAGTGTCCCTTATGGGGAAAAGATGCCATGTCACAATGGGGAGTTAAAATGATAATTCCAAAAACTCCTAAGGATTTTTAGAAGCGGCCACCGTGGAGTGCCGGGTCCGGAAGCTAACATGGCTAAGTGACACACCTGTCTGGACAACACAGTGGCCGCTAAGGAAGGAAAAGTTACAGGCACTTGAAAAACTTGTAGAGGAACAATTGGCAAAAAATCATATAGAAGAAACAACAAGTCCCTGGAATTCCCCAATCTTTGTAATAAAAAAACCAAGGACAGACAAATGGAGATTATTACATGATCTTAGGGAAATAAATAAAGTAATTCAGGACATGGGATCTCCTCAACCTGGGATGCCTTCTCCAACTATGTTACCTAGAGATTGGCAATTGGCAGTAATAGATATCAAAGATTGTTTTTTCAAAATTCCACTTCATCCTGAAGATGCTCCCAGGTTTGCATTCTCAGTACCATCATTGAACAGAGAGGCTCCAATGAAGAGATACCACTGGAAAGTGCTTCCACAGGGCATGAAGTGTAGTCCTGCTATCTGTCAGTGGTATGTAGCTTCATTGTTGTCTCCTGTGCGTGCACAGAGAAGGGATGCCATAATATTACACTACATGGATGACGTGCTGGTGTGTGCTCCTGATAATTCAATACTCCAACACACGCTTGACCTAGTAGTTAAAGTTTTAACCTCTGCTGGATTTCAATTACAGGATGACAAGGTTCAAAGAATGCCACCTTGGAAATATCTGGGACTAGAGATCACTGCCAGGACCATAGTTCCACAGAAATTAGAAATTAATTGTAATCCTAAAACTCTTGCAGATCTCCATTCCCTGTGTGGGTCGCTGAATTGGGTAAGACCTTGGTTAGGCCTCACTAATGAGGACTTACAACCCCTTTTCAATTTATTGAAAGGGGACAGAGAGCTGGTTTCTCCTAGGGAACTGACACCAGAGGCAAAGGCTGCAATTGGAAAGGTACAGAAAGCTCTGTCTGAAAGGCAAGCTCACTGCTATCAACCTGAACTGCCTTTCAAATTCATTGTTTTGGGGAAATTGCCACACTTACATGGTTTAATATTTCAGTGGATAGAGGGGCAGAGAGACTCACTCTTAATCATAGAATGGGTCTTCCTCTCCCACCAAAGATCCAAAACTATTACACAACCACAGGAACTTATGGCTCGGTTGATTCAAAAAGCAAGGATGAGGCTGCGTGAGCTGTCTGGGTGCGATTTCACATGCATACACCTGCCAATTAAACTTTCTGGGGAGGCAAAGAATTCTCCTGAAAGGCTAACAAAAGAGATGTTTGAGCATTTGTTGCAGAGCAATGCCAGCCTCCAGATATCTCTGGACAGCTACACTGGACAGATATCTGTTCACAGCCCAGCTCATAAGTTGTTCAATGAGGAATTCCACCTCATACCTCGTGAGAACAGGAGCAGAACACCACTCAAGGCACTCACAGTATTCACAGATGCATCAGGGAGCTCCCACAAGTCGGTGATGGCTTGGAGAAATCCACAGACTCAGCATTGGGAAGCCGATGTTGAGTTTGTGGAGGGGTCACCCCAGATTGCAGAGCTGGCTGCAGTGGTAAGAGCCTTTGAGAAGTTCTCAGAACCTCTAAATCTGCTAACAGATTCTGCCTATGTCGCTGGGGTGGTGTCCAGAGCGGAGCAGGCAGTGCTCAAAGACATTGATAATGAGCAGCTCTTTAGGCTGTTATCAAAACTAATCTATTTGGTTTCACACAGAGAACATCCCTTCTATGTGATGCATGTGAGGTCACACACGGATTTGCCAGGTGAGATTGCAGAAGGAAATCAGATGGCAGACACCTTAGCAGCTCCAGCAGAAAAGGCATGCCTTCCTGACATCTTCCAACAGGCAAAGCTGAGCCATCAGCAATACCACCAGAATGCACCAGGTTTGGTCCGTCAATTCCAGATAACACGGAGTCAGGCCAGGGCCATTGTCGCCACCTGTCCCAGCTGTCAGCTCCAGGCCATGCCATCGCTGGGTATGGGAGTAAATCCTCGAGGCTTAGGCAGCTGTGAGATATGGCAAACAGACATCACACACATTCCTAGTTTTGGACGCCTAAAATATGTTCATGTGAGCATAGACACATATTCAGGTGCAGTTTATGCGTCAGCTCATGCAGGGGAAAAGGCAGTACATGCAAAACAACACCTAGTACACGCCTTCTCAGTTTTGGGGATCCCTAGAGAAATAAAAACAGATAGTGGCCCAGCTTACACTTCCAAGGAGCTCCTGGAATTCATCCAGCAGTGGGGAATTGAACATAAAACAGGCATCCCACACTCCCCTACAGGCCAAGCTGTGATTGAGCGCACACACCAGACACTCAAACAAGTACTAGCTAGACAAAGCAGTTCAACTGTGTGGATGTCTCCCCAGCAAAAGCTCTGTAAAGCTTTGTTTACAATCAATTTCTTAAACTGTTCACTTGAAAATATGAGTCCTCCTGTGGTTCGTCATTTTAACAGCAGTAAACAGTTTAAATTGTCTCAGCATCCACCAGTTTTGATTAGGGACCCAGAAACATGGGAAACCAAAGGTCCCTATGAGCTGGTAATCTGGGGAAGGGGTTATGCATGTGTATCAACTCCCTCAGGACCTAGATGGATTCCTCAGAAGTGGGTAAAGCCTTTTGTCCCCAAAACTCCAGCTACAGCCGAAGGAGATGAGAAGCAAGTAACCTTTGCTTCCAAAAGAAGATGCCGCAGAGGAAAAGGAAACAAAAACTTCATAAAGGAATACCCTCAAGCAGACAAAGACTCATAACATGTTTTAAAATGTTTGTTTTTCTTTTTAGAAAAAAGCTACCCTCGAGTTAACCCTGTGAAGAGCCCCATCCAAGTTGTCTTCTTGTTAGCTTTGAACAATGTCGTAGCTGCGTGGATCGTCCCTCAGCCACGTCAGAACATCTGGGTAACCCTGGCACAGACACTCAAACAGGAAAACATATGTCTGTCCACTGCAGCAGCAACAGATCCTATGTCCACCTGCCTGGAGTGGCACTTAAAGTTAGTGAGTATTTAGGGATCTTTGACATACACTTGCCTAATAAATCACCTGAACCATTCACTATTTCACCTAGGCAGTCAGCACAGGTCATAGGTAATCCTGTAAAGGACTTGCTGCCAAAATTACCCAAGGCAGACCAGGAACCCCAAGAGTTGGAACTGCTTGGCTCCTACCCAGCAACATACTGCATTCATTTTAAAGATTATCCAACACTCACTGACACAAAAGGCTTTCATCTCATCCGACAATTTCGTACGGAATTTGTGGCCACGAAGTGGTGTACTTACACAAACCATATTCCAGCTAAAGATCCAGTTCATACAAGTCCCAAAATTCTACCAAAGGGATTGTTTTTAATTTGTGGGGACCGGGCGTGGGCTGGGATTCCTTCTAATCTTCTAGGGGGACCATGTACTATAGGGCAGTTGTCCTTGTTAGCACCCAACAAAACCTTAATTAGTGATTGGACACACAAAAGCAAATCTGGTAATAAAATACAAAAAAGAAGTGCAGATAATCTGGACCCAAATTGTGATGCAGAAATTTTCCATTGGGCTAAATCAAAAAAAATTGCTGTGTCTGTATTTCTCCCATGGGTTGCAGCAGCAAAAGCTCTGGGTGAATTAGGTCACCTGGAGTGTTGGGTAGTTAAACAAGCAAATTTAACTTCAACTGCCATCAGTTCCCTCCTAGAAGATGACGAAGTAACCAGGCAGGCAACACTACAAAACCGTGCTGCAATAGATTTTCTCCTATTACTACATGGACATGAATGCCAGGAGTTTGAAGGACTTTGCTGCATGAATCTGACTTCAAAGGCTCCTAATGTCCACGCTGCTCTGCGAGATAGGAAGCACCTGATTAGACAAGTGAAACAAGAATCAGAAGACTGGATTAATGAACTGTTTAAGGGCTGGGGGTTTTCTGGTTGGTGGACTTCCATAGCCAAAACTATTATGTTGCTTGTTGTTATTCTTTTCCTTGTAGCTATGGCATTTGGGATCATACGTCATTTAATATTTAAGGCCATTAATGGAATAATTTCTTCTACTTCAGGGGACAATCATATTGAATTGACAAATATAAAACAGTCTAACTCTCCCACTTATCTCAAATGGTGGTCAAAATAAAATTTGGACTAGAATTAGTTTAAAGTCATCCCCCTACTTAAAAAACAAAAAACGGGGAGATGTTGTAATTTGATAAACTGAGGTAAAAGAAAAAAGATTCACATACCCTGACATATCTTCCGGCTGGTCCCCAATATTTCCTGTCCTTCTTCCTGTCCCTTGACCTCCACTGGTGACCTTGGAGCACATTAGAGTTCTGTATTCTGATCCTACTTACCTGTGTCACCATCCCATTGGCTGATAGCCAAAACCACTCCCCATTCCCCCTCTCCTGAAAGAGGAGTTCCTAGAGGGGATCGCTCTCTTTCCAGCATGTCACCGCAACAGAATAAACTGAAGTGAAGGAGCCTCTTTTGTATCCCTTTTCATCCATGCTAAAATACTTTGATCTTAAGATATTAGAAAAAGACACAGTATCTTTTTAGCACACCTTACTTGCTGTTTTGCTGTTTTTTGGAGATTTGTTATCTGCCTATTAAGTTCCATGTCAGGCTGTCACAGTGTGACTGGGGTTGTCAATTTTAATATATTTAATTTCTTTTGGGGATCGAGTTTAGGAGTAAAGACAAAGCAGGCTCAAAGCTTAAAAAGGGAGCTAGAAATTTATTAACAACATAAAACAATTCAGAATGAGATTTCCAGATTATTCCCTCCTCCCCCTTCCTTCATACCAGCAACATACAGAAAAAAAACTTCGGTCAGTTATTCACTTAAATAATCATTTCAGTTCAATCAAGAGAGAAAAGCCCCTTCTTTTTGTTTAGGCCTAGAGGGTGTCTCACTCTCATAATCTGCATCCACCCGGGAACTACAAATTATGATTTTTCCTCCCATTTTCACAGTCCTTCCAGAGCTGTATATGGGTTGCTGAAAAATACATGGGGTGTCATTTTAAAGGCAGGCTGTTGAGAACACAAAAAGACTCTTCATCTCACTCTCCACTCAAATATCTCTGTCCAATTCCAGTCCCAAAGACAGAGAGCTCCACTTCCCAAGGCCCATTTCTCAGGGCAAAAAAAAGGTCTTCTTCTCAGGCATTTTTAACCTCCCCAAATATATTCTACAGTTTAAAGGAATTTTAATTAAAGTCACAATCCTCTAAAGCCCAAAAAAAAGGTTTTAAGCTACTTATCAGTGGCGACTTTTCCAGATCTCTCCTTCTATAAGAACTTGTCTTCTTTCTGCTGACTTCTGTAATTCCTCCTGCTTCATGCTTTCTGTTCTGGGGAGCTCAGAAAATCCAAAGTCTCATTCAGGCACTAAAAGTTAAACTTGTATCCAAACGGTAAAGATCCAGTCTGAAGCCATGCTGGAAAAGACGCGGCCACATGAGATCATGAAATAGCTGGACTTCTTTCTGCCGCTGTGCGAGGCCTGGAGCCGGGCCGGGCCGGGCCGGGCCGAGCCGAGCCGAGCCGAGCCGAGCCGAGCCGAGCCGAGCCGAGCCGAGCTGAGCTGCGTAGAGCCAAAGGCCTGAGCCAAGGTAAGCCGAGCCGGGCCGGGCCGGGCTGCGTAGGTCTGAGGGGCCGGGGCCGGACCGAGCTGCGCCGAGCCGAGCCGGGCCGGGGCCCGCCAGGGGCAGAGCCAAGTCCATCCCAGGGCCTTCCCGGGGCCAGGAGTCATCCCGGGGCCGGGAGTCATCCCGGGCTGGGCCCTTCCTCCTCCCGGAGCTCAGCCCGGGCCAGGCCCCATGCCAGGACCCGGAGCTCCTGCCAACTCCTCTCCCCTGCTCCACCAGAAAGCAAAACACACAAACTAACTTCTTTCCTGTGATTCGTAAAAGCGAAACAGCGTTCTAATTGGTTTCCTGGGCTGTCAATCACCAACCCAGGTCTCTGATTGGTCCCCGCAGCCTCAGGGGAGGCTCCCACAGAAGACCCCTGATCTCTTTGTCTCAGGACCATGTGCTTTCTATGTGGCCTCTATGGGGGATGGGCTACCACCCCCCCTTTCCATGTGTCCCCGGCACACAGGCAAATCTAACATCGTCATTTTCTAGCCTTGTATTCCATTCTGTCCTGTGCAAACAGATTCAGCCATCCCTAGAAATTACAGCTGTGGATGAAAACGCTATATTAACCTTACAGTTACCCCAATTTTAAAAATCATAGTAATAGCGATAGTAATAACAACAACAATAGTAGTAAGAATAAGAATAAGAATAAGAATAAGAATAAGAATAAGAATAAGAATAAGAATAATAGTAAAATACTGCTTTCTTTGAAAAATTGAAATAAATTACACTATCCACAACTAGGAATAAATTAGATCACCATGTACTACTTGTGAAAAAGATTTAAGGAGAATACAGTTGGACATTATGCTGGTTATAAATACAATGTGTTTTCATAAAAGAGATTGTGCTATAACATCAGAAACAGGACTGATCATTCCTTTTTATGACCTAGAATATTTTTAATTGTCCAGTTATGGGACAGTATTTTGATCAGGCTCCAGCAACTTTCCTTGAGATGATGTAAGCACCATATCTGTTCCCATATCCATATTTAAAATTAATCATTTTCTGAGAGAGTAAGATGAACTATTACAGAGGAAGCAGAAAGGCCATGCCACCACAGCTTTTAGCAGGAGGCCAGCATTACAAAAGAAAAGTCTCCCCAGAGGTTCTGGCTTTATTCACAGCTAGAATGACCTGAAAATAACATATTGCTGTCTAGAGCCACAGCTATATTATTCCCCTTTCAGTATTACCAACACTTCAAGCTAAATTAAAGAAGCCATTCTAAATTTAATTTTCTGAAGCTCATCTTTCCTCTTCCCTGACTTCTGCTTTATGATCTACTCTTATTTTTTTCTGTTTAATTAAAGAAATACTACTTTGTTGTATTTCACTAATTTGGTTTATATTGCACTGTACTCCCCTGAAGTTCTGTGAAGTTGGTTCAGCCCTCCCTTAGCTCCTCCCCACTGGTGCAACCTCATTGGCTGCAGCTCAGTTTCCCCTCCCCTCACCTGAGGTATGAAAAAACCCTGCCATTCCATGATCTCTCCCTTTTCCTTGGACCCCGTTCAGGAATAAATCTTGGATTACCCAGGAAAAGGAGCCTCCTTCGGTCATTTGCTTTGTCCATGCCCTCCATCTCTGACCTAGAGCTAGCCAGAAGAAAGGTCAGAGGGTGGGGGGATCACTACTTAATTCCCCATGTCTGTCTTGATAATGACATATTAAGACACTTTCTGATGCACACCCTCTCCTGTAGTTCTATTTTATAAAGAAATTCACAAGGTTTTTCTGGGATCCAGACAGAAGCTCAGTAGTTTCCTAATTTCTGAGCAGTAGCTGGGAAGAGTAGCATTGGGGTTAATGATAAACTAGGATTTTCTGACTGGATATATTTTCTCCTATTTTGATTCATAGGATTCACTTACTTAAAAGAACACAGCATGGTACACCCATTTGTTAAGGTCAAAATCATTTTATAATAAATTAATGTCACATAGATTTTTGTGCTAGGCAATTATTTTTAGCACCTTATTGGTAGCTAAAAAGAAGGATGTACATGTTAATTAATATTCAGTGGATTTTTTTACAATGTAGCCTCTTGTTTCTGATTTGCATTGTATAATGCTCGGCAGTCAGTGCCAAGAACGTTATGTGTATCTGCAGCATCTTCTGGAACATCAGTAGCCATATTCAGTTGCTGTGCAGTGTATGTGGAATAGTCATCCTCTGTTAGGAAATGATAAAATGTGTCATTTGATTACAATTGCATCCTCACTCATGGAAATGGGTTGGCTTTTGGCTTTAAAGGGTTGTTATCAACACATGTAACTAATAATTTTTGTTGTGTTTTTTTCCAGGAGAGGCAGTAAGTGTCTCTGCAGGACGCACAGCTTTACAACGGTCTTTGTGCGTGTGCATTTACTTCCTCTATAAAAACTCTGTAAGAGCTTAAACAAGACCCTGAAAAGGAAGAGTATAAACTTTTCCTCAAGATAGCAAAAAAACCCTCATAATTTTCCGTCAAAATGCAAACCATACTTCCACAGGAGAATCAGATGCACTTTTAGGCAAGACTGATAGTGAAAGTGTAGAACTTTCTCAGTTTCTGTACAGTAATCTCTGAACAAGTTCCTGAAAATAAGAAAATTCTTTAATTTGGAGGATATGGTGCAGCTATAGCTGTTCGGGTACTATGGACTTTGTCAAAGTACTATAGCCTATATCTACTCCCTACTCCTTCAAATTACTTCCATTCCTGTTTCCAGTGTTCCAAAGTGCTTCTGTTTGGAGAGAGGGATGAAACATCATTACATTGCCTCCCAAAATTAGCTCTGCTTCTTTTACCAGAGAGTGAGGCATCTCTTGGTGGAAGAAAACCTCCACACTGCAATAATAATACCAATGTTTAAATAATCATTTCTGAGCATGTATATTCATCATGGACATAAATGAAGTATTCACCCTATTTCCTACTAGTGTTTCACATTTGTTCTTTATTTGGTCTTATTTACAATCTAGATTGCTGCGGTTTGGGGGGAGAGAAGGGGAAGAGAGAATGATGATGAAAATGGAATACCATTTTCTAATAAAAGGTATGTCTTTGTCCTGGTTTGAAGGACTGGTGTCTGCCAATAAAGGCAGAAGCTCCTCTTTGAAATGGAGAATGTAAACCCTCTCCTTCCTGATTATTGTAATTTTTGAATCAGGGACTCTCAGGCAGAGATAAGGGGGTAGGAATAACAGCTCTTTACTAATATATCTAACTGGACAAACAGAAACAACAGCAGATATTAAAATAAACAACCAAACAGAACAAATAACTCAGTTCCAGTCCCATTTTTCAGCCGCAGACACACTCTGTCTGCATTCGGTCCTCGTGGTGAAAGGCAGGGCAGGGCCCAGGCAACTGCAGAGGTGGCAGATGGGAGCAGGGGGAAGACGGCAGCGGCAGCACTGTGTTCCTAGGAGAAGGAGGGAGGAAAGCTTTCCGCTCATCATTTGGGTCCTGGTGCTAAGCTGTGTTTTAGAGGTAGTAGGCTGGATGTCACACCGTGACATATATGTACTAAAAAAGGGATAGTTTTTAGTAAGCAAAAGGTTTTAGAAAGTGATGTTACCTATTGTAACTCAGACGCTCTCAGAATTTTCCAAAATGGATGTCTTAGACTTGTACAGCAGTAAAATCAATGTGCAGGAGAAGAGCAATCAATTCCTTCTGTGGAATGAAATATTTTGCATGTACCTGCTTGTTCAGGGGGCTGCCTGCTTTTCACTTTGGGTTGGAGTGAGAACAGTGAGAGCACAGCCCACATACCTGCATATTAATGACATGACCTTGTGTCACGGTGTGACTGGGGTTTGCCAATTTAATATATTTAATTTTTCTTTGGGATCGAATTTAGGAGTAAAGACAAAGCAGTCTTAAAACTTAAAAGGGTATAAGAAGAAATTTATTAATAACACAAAACAATTCAGAATGAGATTTCCAGATTATTCCCTCCTCCCCCTTTTGTCCTAGTAGCAACTTACAGAGAACACTTCAGTCAGTTATCTACTTAAATAATCATTTCAGTTCACTCTAGAGAGAAAAGTCCCTCCTTTTAGTTTAGGTTTAGAGGGTGTCTCACTCTCATAACTTGCATCCACCCAGAAACTACAAATTATGATTTTTTCCTCCCATTCTCACAGTCCTTCCAGAGCTGTATTATGGGTTGCTGAAACACACGGGGTGTCATTTTAAAGGCAGGCTGCTGAGAACACAAAAGTCTCTTTATCTTATTCTTCATCAAATGTCTCTGTTTAATATTCCAGTCCCAAAAACAGAGAGCTTCACTTGTCGAGGCAAAAAAAAGTCTTCATCTCAAGCACTTAACCTCCCCAAGTATATTCTACAGTTTAAAGGAATTTCAGTAAAGTCACAATCTTTTAAAGCCCACAAAAAAAAGGTTTTCAGCTACTTATCAGTGGCGACTTTTCAATCTCTCCTTCTATGGGGAAACTTTATCTTCATTCCGCTGACTTCTGTAATTCTTGCTTTATTCCTTTTGTTCTGGGGAGCACAGGAAAAAATCCAGAGTCTCATCCAGGCACTAAGAGTCAAACTTGCATCCAAACGGTAAGGAGCCAGGCTGAAGCCACGCTGCGAAAAAAACACATGGCCACCACGTGGAGACGGCTGGACCTCCCTCTCAGAAAAAGGGGAAAGGAGAGCCCTGGCGGCCATCCCATCCCCCACTCGGTCACGCTGCATGGAGAAGGAAAAACCGGGCCGAGCAGGAACGGGGGAGCCGAGCCGCGCCGAGCCCTGCCTCGCGGGGCCGGGGGGCTGAGCTGAGCCCCACCGGGGCCGCATGGGGCTGGGGGCTGAGCCGAGCCGGCTGTGCTGGGCTCCCCCCGGGGCTGGGCCAGGCCGGGTCCCACCGGGGCTGCCGGGGCCGGAGCTGGGGCTGGGCCAGGTCCACCCCGGGGCCTTTCTGGGGCCAGGCCCTCCCCCCTGCCAGGGCTTGGGCCGGGCCCCTAGATCTGCTCACCTCATCGACCAGAAGGCAATAGACTTAACCAACCCTTTTTCCCTGTGATTTGTGAAAGCGAAACAACCTTCTAGTTGGTTTCCTGGGCTGTCAGTCACCAACCCAGGTCTCTGATTGGTCCTTGCAGCCTCAGGGGAGGCTCCCAGAGAGGAGACTGTTCTCTTGTTTCAAGACCATGTGCTTTTCAAGAGGCTCTCTTGAAAACCGGCCTCCCCTCCACCTCCCTGCTTCACGTGTCCCCACCACACCTAGGCTACCTTTTGAAATGCTATCCTGGAAACACTTAATCAGAGGATTAGAGAAACCACTGGGCCACTTCAAATTGACACTGGACAGTTCAAAAGGGGGAAAATAATCTAACACTGGCAGCATTGTTAAACACTCTACTTTGCATCTCTCCTTACAGAGAAACATAGAGAAAAATCAGTTCAAGCCTGAGATCAGTTTACAAATAATGACAGAGTGAAACAGATATGTACAGATTAGAGCATTGCTTCTTAAGAGCTAAATCCACTTAATGCAGACTAAGAATATTGCCTTGCTAAAATGAATCTGTTAGCCTTAGAGGTTGCAAGTGAGTATATAAGAAAAGGGGTAGTTGTCTGTTTCTCCTGCTTTGGGATTTAGTTTAGGGGATTTGAAACTAGAGAAACAAATATCACTATTTTAATTGTTTCAAATGAAAGCAAAACAAAACAGTATGAATTAACTTAAGAGTGATTTGTTTCATTTTGGCAGAGTCCAGAGTACCTTAAGAAAAACACGAGGTAAGAAGGGGAGAAAAATATTTTAAAAAATGGAGAAAAATTTAATTTCAAAACCTTCTATCCTACTTTGAATATGATAAAACACCTGTAAAGTATCTGAATATCCATGAGTATGATTTACTGCAGATGATAAAAAGCAAATCTGAATTTTCAGAGTTCCTAGTTGCTCTGTTTAGGTAGTTATCTACCACCTGTACAGCATCAGCATCGGCCAATTACTTCATGTGCCAGCCCCTGGCCCTTTTATGAGTGGTCATCCTGATACTTATCATGTAGGATCAAGTGTTTATAACATTAGGCTGGTAGGAGTGGAGAATTTTGGGGGGGCAGGATATTCACACAATGAAAAATTAGGAATTTTATTGCTGACTTTGCATCAGAGATGAGCAGATGTTCGGATTCATGGGTGAAGTGATCTGCTGCAGGCATAGGCCCTATCTCTCTGTAATATAACAGATTTACACCTGGTCTGACAATCCTCCTGGACATGTGCTACAGAGCAGAGAGCTAACCAGCCCATCCATTTTAAAGGCATTTAGAGGTATAAGTGAATGAGTCATGAAAGAAAGCACATTTCCCAGTAAATGGCTAGATTTTGCATGTGTGCATTCATACTTGCTCTTATTATGTTCTCAATGTTATTGTCACAATTGCATTATCAATGTTTTATTGTGATGCCTTGATGCTCTATCGAAATGCAAGATGAAATTACTTGGTAATCTAAGTTGGTCTGTTTCTATCCAGTACTTGATTCACTTCCAGGTTGTTCTTTTCTTATTCAGAACAGCAGGGGGAAAACAGTGCTACAGTTACTAATTTTTCAAGATCTTCAGCTTATACAACATAGATAGTTTTCTTCTGAAGCTGTAACATTACCAGGAAAAAATATAAGAGAGATGGCAAACCCTTCTGCATACACAAAAAGCAAATAAATTTAAAAATTAATAAATTTTATCGAGGTGACTAAAGTATGCAGGAATATGAAGAATTCACTAATGGTCTTAAACACACTCTAGTTAATGTGAGTTTCACTGACCTCCGGAATTTCTTTGGTTTAGACTACCCAGGTAAGTATCAAAGGCTGTATCTGTATTACAGCATAACATATTTGACTGGACCTTTTGGTCATCCCCTTACTCCAGTCTCAAAGACCAATACCAAAAATCACTTGAGGTGGATGCTGAAGGAGAAACATATTTTATACTTCTATCACAGACCTATAGATTGGTTCTATGTGGGGGCACCTCACGTAGACACAAATTGACAAACCAACACACTGGGCCAAAATTAGCAAGACTGTTTTCTGTGTTAGCTTTCAGCCTTACTCACTTCCCTCATACCCTTTCTCTCTCCTCATCTTTCCACAGTCACATCTACTCCATCTTCTCTGTGCAGTGCCAGTCATGAGTAGACTAGGGCCACACTCTCTGCATGGCTCTTGCTGTTGTGTGCCAGCATGGCTGCCTTGAACGGTATTAACTGGTAGCTCGTGAGAGAAAAGCTGGAGGTATCTGTTAGACATCCAGCTCTCTCCTACCACTTTGGTTATAGCAGCAGAACATTCAGGTTACTGAAACTGTTACATAATTATGTTACAATTACATGATTCAAGATGCTGAGTAAGCCTCATAAGAAGTACAGTAATTTATCGATATATTCCACTATGACCTGTTTCTTTTGTTTACTTCCTTTTCTTGCATTTCTTTCCCACCTCTTCCTTCTGCAATCTCACCATAGAGACCTAATTACAGGAAGATGAAATGAAATAGGCATGTGTGCTCACAGCCCTTTAAGCTTTTATCAGCAACTGAAGTACTGCAGCTCTTCAGATGTCATGCAAATGCAAAGAATTAACTCCTGTTGAACCAGCTTCCATCACCAGATGATGTTTGTTAAATTGTCCTGGTTTTAAGGACAGTTATCTGCCAATAAAGGCAGAGGCTTCTCTTTGAAATGGAGAATGTAAACCCCCTCCCTCCAAATTATTATAAATTTGAAATTAAGGGGATCTCAGGTAAAGATATGGGAATTAGGAATAGCAGTTCTTTACTGGGAAGATTAAAATAGAAATACAGTAATACAAAAAACAATCCCAACCGTGACAGAGTCAGAATACAACCTGATACCCCATCAGTCAGGGTGTTGGTAGCAGTCTGAGCAAAATGGTGGCTACAGTCACCTGCAGTGGCAGGTGTGGTTCAGCTGAAGCAGTGGTCCTGTAGAAGGGTGCAGCCTTCTTTTAAAAGGCCAGGGATGATGTAGAAAGGTTTGGTTTCTCCTGTGGAATCCAGTGGAAAGAAGGTAACTTGCTGTCCAACAGCTCCGTTTTTATGTAGGTAGGAAAGGCTTGGTTCCTCCCCCTGGCTGGACCATCTCTCAATGGGATGATGTAATTTTATCAGTCATACAATGGGACTTAATGGGCCAGCAGCAGATGGTATTTTCTTGGAGGGAGGATGGGTTGTGGAAAAGATAAAGATGATTGCCCCATCTTGTCTTAAAGATGGCCCATTAGCACATAATGTGTGCCATAGAGATAAGGAATCACTACCTCACCCGGTTTTAACAGATGGTGATAGAATACACATTTCTGGCCACATCAACCCAACACATAAATACATCAAAATTACTTGGATAATATTCTGGTATTGAATCCAGTATCTTATTTCCTGATCTTGCAAAAAATGCTGTCTCAGAACCATGTTTTATTAAATGTGGATGATGCTATCTCTCCTGAAAAGGGCCCCTGGGATATAGTACCTTGAAGACAAAGAAACCCCTCAGAGCATGCCCCCTTCCTCCTTATCAAAACTTCTGTTATCTTTTAGGATTCCTAATGGTTTTTAAAGTAGTTAAGTGATTGGGGTTTTTTTACTTAGAATTTGAAAGTAATTGGATAGTTTTGTAACTTGTAGTTTTATTGGTTAGAAACTCAATCCTTTGGAAAGATATAAAAACCCTTTGTTATACCATATTATTGGATTTTGCATGTAGAAACCCTTCGGAGAAATAAACTACTTTCGGAACTTCTGCAGCAAAGTCTCGGAGTCTTTAGCTGGCTTTGTAACTGTACTGCTCAAGGACTTCTTAGAGCTATCTGAACTTGCAGCAGTGTGGCTAGAAACCCCACTAGTCAAACAGTTACAGTTGGCGCATCCGAACACTGCCTGGACCCTGCAAACAGCATCGTTGTTCCATTTTCGGACATGCTGACACCTTAGATGGCAGATCTCTGTTTTATAGACATCAGTCGCAACTAGGGAACGTCCAACAACCTCAGAAATCTGGAACTGAGACTGGACAAAAAAGCTAGCAGCAACAAGCAGCCCTGACCCTCCAGCTGGAACTTGGTGAGCGTTAACCAGCCCCTTCTATGCGCACTTTCTTTTTAGAGTCATCAGTTGTTTGTAGGTTTTTTTGTTTTTTAAATCTCTTTTTCTGCTGGTTTGACACAATTCCCATAGGAAATTTGCTCCCAAAATCATCTCTTAATCCCAATAAAAAGACTTCTATTCCCAAATATTAACCCTCCTATCTTCTAGCAATTTTAAGTTTTTTTAACAGAACTCTATCAAAAATTAACCTTAAAAAATTCATAAAATAGCTTTTTGTACAATTCCCTGATACTAATCCTCAATCCATCACATTAACAAATTTCTGGAACCAGGTCGGAACCCAAGTTTACTCATTACAAACACAAGGCAACTTCAAAGTCACTCCTTTTATCCCTTTATTTCAAGAAATAATTCACGCGCGAAGACTACAGGCTCCGTCCTCCCCAAAACCACATGCAACCCCTCCCCCAGCCCCAATAACACATGCTAACACAGCCCCCTCCCCCTCCCAAGCTGACAACTAGTGAGCTTTCGTCTCGCCCCCCATCCCCCCATCCCCCCATCTCCCGCACCCCCTCCCCCCCAGCCGTAACCAGCCCCCTCCTCGACCTCAAAGACTCTGCGCCCCTTTGTTTTGCCCACATCCCTTGTAGTAACTCTGCTCCTGCCTGCAGCGCCAGCAGCGGCCAGCTGCCGCTTCTCCCTGTGCAACCATCCCCACTGCTGCCGCTCCCCTCTTCACTTCAATCAACCCCCCGCCCCACCACCAGCACCACCCCCGCAGCCGCCTCTGCCGTCGCTTCAACCACGCGCACTCCCGCCCTTAGCACCGTCGCCGCTGCCCTCCCCTCCCAAATCGCACGCGCCCACCACACTGGCAGCTCAATCGCCACCACCCGACTCGTGCGCACCCATCCCCCCAGCACAACTGACCCTCACACTGCCCGTGCCTTCCCCGCCGCCCATGCCGCAACTGCCGTGCCCCCAACCACCCCCCCGACTGTTTCGCCGCAGAACATGCAGCCCCCCCCACTCCCAGCCACTTTCACCGCAGCTCAAACCCGCCTTGCCACAATCACATTTCGCTGGAAATTCTGAAGTTTTCCCCTACAGTTCCCAGCCGCCACCAGTCGCCATGCCTCTCCCTGACACTGGTACAGCCCCTCACGCTCCCAGCGGCGCCATACACGCCCCTCAAGCTACAATTTTCGCGCAGCTCGGCGACAATGCTGTCGTGCCTTTCGTGACATCATCGCTTGCGACAGTCACTCCTGCTCCCTCACACGCAAACAATGCTGCCCCCCGTATTCCGCGCTACCCCCTTCTAACCCTGTTGCCCCGCTCCCCACTCTCAATGCTACTTTCCCTTCCCCCCATCCTGTGCCCCCCGCGCCGCTTCCGATAAATAGCCAGCCGCACTCCCTCCCTACTGCACCTTTACCCACAGCTCACACCCAACCCCCCCTCCCAGTTCCTATGGCAGCCCCTTGCAATCCTTCACTCCCTACAGTTGTTGGGGAAACGACATTTCTCCCTCATTCCTGTAATCACTCCCCGTCACGAACTGACCAAACTCCTTATCACGATACCCTCCCAAATTCTATTCACAGTGCCAGCATGCCAGTTCTCCCTCTCCCCTCTACAAATGCCTCAATCCCTGCTGTGCCACCGCCACCCTGTGGCCAAACCGTTTCATGCACCCAGTTAAGCCAGTTTCAGCCCTCTGCCCGCCTCCCAAACCCTGCTCTCACTTCCCAGTCCTGCGCCCCCCTGCCTGCCTCCGTGGCTTCCCCCAAAACCCTGCCTTCTCGTTCTAAAAAGCACCATAGCCAACAAAGACATTCTAACACCTCTGACGACAAAGATTCTTATGATTCAGACAATGATCCTGATCCGTGGGTAAATGTCAAGCTATTAGCCACACAAAATGGAGATTGGCAAATAGCTCAAAAAATTTCTGCCTTTCCAGTAACATATAAAACAGGCAGAAGAGGAGGTGCCACAAATAAAGCTCAATGGGAAGCATTTTATGCAAAACAATTGACAAAATTATCCAAGATAGCAAAGGAAAATGGAAGAAACACCCAAATTTAAAAAAAAAAAAAAAATTAGAGGCAATTTTTTCTGTATATGTTTTAGTACCACAAGATGTAAAAAATTTGGCACAATGTCTTTTAACTCCTGCTGAATATATGTTATTTGAACGGCATTGGATGAAGCATTTAAAAACCTTATCTGACAATTATGCAAAAGATACAAATTGCCCAAATTTCACAATAGAACAACTGGCTGGTGAAGGTGATTTATCAAAGCCTTCAGAACAAGCTGACACTTTGCCCAAAGACACATTACAAGACATAGCAAATGCAGCAAAGACATCCCTACTTCTCACACCCAACGATTCTACCCCCACCCTGCATTTTTCCAATATGAAACAAAAAATAGATGAGAGCTTTATCAAATTTGTAGACAGACTGAAAGATGCTCTGGAAAAACAAATAGAGAGCACAGAGGCACGAAAAGAACTTTTATGCAAACTTGCTATGAGCAATGCAAATGAACAATGTAAAACTATCCTAAAGTCCTTGCCTCTCAACACAGAACCCACCATTGAACAGATGGTGGAAACCTGCACACGTCACATGTCCACTGAAAACACGGTAGCCCAAGCAGTTGCTAAAGGTATTGCTGAAGGAGTCACAGGAGCTTTTGCAGCAGTGACCTCCAAAGAAAATACCCACTGTTTCTACTGTGGGGAACTTGAACATTTTGTAAAAAATTGCCCAGAAAAGCCACAAATCCAACACCCTCGCACCAATCATCATAAACCCAAAAACAGCAAAAGTACCCACAGCATTCAAAAAACTGCCAGCGCAGTGTGGGAATGGCACCATGCCACTACAACAAATAAAAGGCCATCTCCCACACTGTCCCGCCCATGAAAATCAGTCAAATTCCAGAACATATCAAGAGGATCCAACTTACAGAGAGGCATCGCTGGGAACCCATCACCAGCTGGTGAACTCGTTGTCTTTGAACTTTACAGATGGCAATTTCTACCACATTTCCCACAGGCAAACGTGGACCACCAGGCAGTCCTCGGGACATTTTAATACTTGGTGACATTTTCACAGCCCAAAACAAATTTTTGTTTTGCCAGAAATTCAAACTGTACAATCTGGACAAGAAATCTCTGTCCAACTTCTCTGCACAGACACACCTTTTTCCTTTCACAGGACACACCAATTGCTCCCAAAGAATTACAACGAACAGATCCCCCTCAACCCTGCCATACTGTGGGTGCAGATCATGGGCTCACAGAAACCCATCATTGAATGCAACATCCTCTGCAAAGGTGAAAGAATCCTCAGACCAGGGATGATCGACACCAGAGCTGATGTCACCATCATCATTTGCTCAGAATGGCCATCCAACTGGGACTTGCAACCAGTAGCTGGCATGATTTCTGGAATTAGTGGCGTCACTGTGTCCATGCAAAGCAGAAACAATGTTGTCGTCGAAGGACCTTGTGGTTAGTCAGGGAATCCGGACGGAAGATCACGCGCTGTACGTGAAGTCAGGGCCCCCGCCTCTCCGACGCGTTGCCCAATTGTGTCGTGATCAGCCGTGGCACGGCAGTGACGCAGGTGCACCACAGTTATATAAGCAGGTGCACACCAGAAAATAAACGCAGTTTGCCATCCACCGCATCGGTGTAGTGTGTACTCTGTCCGGCCAGTTTGTAGTTTCGCCGTGGTCCCTCCGCGGAACCAGGTCGCACTGCCTGTCCCCCAAAACAGGCAACAAAGTGGTGCCGAAACCCGGGACTGCCCCCCGACCCACGGGTGCGAGCGTGGTCCGGGCGACGGGTGACACGCTGGTGGAGGAGAGACGGCCAGAGCAGCGGGTCTAACTTCGGTGGGGAGGACGCTCCCGTTTCGCTGGGATGGATGCTCTCAGCCAGGTAGTTATTCAGTTATATAATCAGTGGGGGATTGATTGTAAAGTCAAAGACTTCGAATCCGCGGTAAAACATTTATTAAAGCTGGGTGCGATCGATCGTCCTGTGGACGTCCTCCACCCGGAGTGTTGGGAAAGGTGCAAAAGCATCCTCGCGGATGATGTTATTTCCTCGGGATCAAGTAAATGTCTTAAGAGCTGGGGGAGGGTCACTCAAGCCTTGCAAAAAGCGCGGTTAGAGCAGGAGACTTGGGAAGCAGCTCGAAATTGTTTAAAAATCACACCTAAAGTCGGAGTGGGCGCTACTACCCAAACCGTTCCCGGTGACTGCGCGGCGAGCGCGGACTCGACATCGGCAACTGGCAGCCGCTCGTGGTCGCGGTCCCAATCCCCTAGTCCCGTTCCCGATCTAACTATTATACAATGCCAATAGCCTAAGGACAAATTTAATAAAACAGACTCCGAGGAAAACTGGGAAAGGCCACCACCTTATGCACCAAAAAATGGCGCCGGGGGAGAAAGCGATGGGCGGGGCAAGGAGCCTTTTCCCGCCGCAGACATGCGCTATTGCGAACGCGAGGGAGAGGGCGCGGCTTGCAAGAGGGAGGAGACCCCGAGACCCAACCAGGGAGCGCGTCCCAAGGCATTTCCAAATAAGGCACCAAGTCCCCCGGGAGGGAGGCGGAGAAAGAGCAGAGAAGGACCTGCCCACGGCAAACCTAGAGGGCGGAGCCCAGATGGGAGACACTGTCGTCTGGGAGACTCCGATCACTCGACCTCCTCTGAGTCAGACGCAGCAGAGGATTTTTGGGAGGAATGGTGGACCGAGTGCAGGGACAATGAACGCCGGTCACTTAATACAGGCATCAATTCAGACAAGGACAGTATAGCAGCAGTCTACACAAGACTCACCGGTCTGCCTGCGTCGCGTCCAAACAAAAAAGAGCCACAGAAATCCATGCTACTCACGGACTGGGAAGGACTTCAAGCAGCACTTGAGGACCAACCAGAGATAGCAGCAAAAATATATCCTGTCAAGAGACTCGATGGCCATTTGCCAGCTTACACTCTGGTCAACACCAAAGACATACAAGCCATCGTCAAAGCCATTGCAGAAAAGGGACTTAACTCCACTATGATCTCCACCATGATTGACAGCCTCTTTGGTAATGACGACATGCTCCCATTTGACATCAAGCGTATGTCGTATGATTTTTGACGCTTCAGGAATGATAGTTTTTAAAGATGAATGGGAAAAGCGTCTAGAGAGAATGCTTGCCAAAGTCAGAGGGGACCAACACCCGCTTCGCAATTCCAGTCTACCACGACTAATGGGCCAAGATCCGTTGTTAGTCGCTCCTGATGCGCAAGCTCTAAACCTGCGAGCCGGCGAAATCACTGCAACTACCCGCGCAGCTAGAGAAGCCATCCGAGCCACCTGTGCAGTCATAGCCAAGCCAGCCCCATGGTCCACAATCAAACAAAGCGAAAGCGAACGCTTCACTGCAGTTGTAGACCGTCTCCAGACATCCATAGATTCCTCGGACCTGCCACCAGAAGCAAGAGATTCAGTTCTCGAAGGCTGCATACAGCAGCAGAGCAACCAACTCACCAAGGAACTCCTGCGATCACTACCACCCGGCTCCAATCTTGCAGCAATAATCAGGCACGTTACAAAAGAAGAGAACCTAGCTCCAGTTCAGGCTGCAGTCAGCGCCGCCATGGCCCCGCTACCAGCCGCCGTCAGCGCCGCCGTGGCTGAGGTCATGGCTGTTCAGAACAACCAGAACTATATCCAGCCACCTGCGACTGGCCCCCCACGTTTGAGACCAAAAGGACCCTGCTGGGTTTGTGGCAAGAAAGGTCATGTTGCCCGAGATTGCCGATGTAAGAAGCAGGGAAACGGGCGGGGGAGGGGGCAGATGGGCCGCACGCCGCCCCCTCCCAGCTGGGATATCCGGTGGCCCAGTTACGTGAAGCTTCCCGTGGCAGAACACCTTCCGAACCCGCTACCCCCCAGGGAAGTGACCAACTTCGCTGCCCAGCACACCTTCACCGCACCAACCCAAGCAGCATCCCCACAAGGGTTTACCGTGTCCACTCAGAGCCCGACCACTCCCTCGGGGAATGGTCAGGCGGTGCCCCCTGGGGCCGTGCACCAGACGGCCACCCCTGGGTGGCCCTGGCCATAGAACTTAATCCGCTCCACCCTGGAGTAGTGTGGGGAGTCTGCCAGCGGTCCAGACGACGAGATGACATTTTCATCGCCGTCCCCTTTACAATAGACACAGGAGCTGACGTCACCGTGATCCCCAGAACCAGCTGGCCACCAAGCTGGGAATTAGAAGATGCTCCGAACGTAGGCGGAGTTGGGGGAATTTCAATCGCCCAGAAAAGCGTGGACCTGCTAGCAGTGACCATTCATGGTGGCGAAAACGGAACTGAAAAGACCATCCATCTTCGCATTTTTGTCCTGTCCAACATTCCTCCATTGCTAGGACGAGATGCTCTAGCTGCTTTAGGATGCAGGGTGACAAATTTACCCTAAGGGCCACTGCTGCATACCCATCTCT
Organism: Muscicapa striata striata; assembly: GCA_030060385.1. Taxonomy (NCBI): domain Eukaryota; kingdom Metazoa; phylum Chordata; class Aves; order Passeriformes; family Muscicapidae; genus Muscicapa; species Muscicapa striata. Next base: position 170,148 of record JAREIS010000502.1, on the reverse strand, counting down.
CCCAATCCCGTTAATCTGGAAATCATCTGACCCTGTACATGTCGAGCAGTGGCCCATCCCAGAGCCTCGAATGTCAGCTCTTCTTGAACTAGTCCAACGTGAACTAGAAAAAGGACACATAGAACCATCAGTGTCTCCATGGAACACACCTGTGTTCGTGATACCCAAGCGCAGCGGCGAAGGTTTTCGTCTGCTCCATGATCTGCGAGCTGTAAACAAGAAAATCCAGCCAATGGGACCCGTTCAAACAAGATTGCCAGGTAACTCCTTTATTCCAGCAAACCAGCCCTGTGCAGTAATTGATATCAAAGACTGCTTTTTCTCTATCCCTTTGCATGAGCAGGACAAAGAGCGATTTGCATTCTCTATCGTGTTTCCTAATGGACAGCAACCTAACCTTCGGTTCCAATGGAAGGTTCTCCCTCAAGGTATGATAAATTCTCCCACCATCTGTCAAATTGTTGTGAGTCGTGCCTTGGCTTCAATCAGATCAGAGAACCCAGATGCCACAATCATCCAGTACATGGATGACATCCTGATTGCAGCCCCCTCGTCCGACCAAGTAGACAGACTCGTGTCAGCAGTTTCCGCAGCACTGAAAAACAACGGCTTTGAAATAGCCGAAGCTAAAATAAAAAAGGGGCCCTCAGTAACATTCTTAGGGGTAAAAATCAGCAGCTCCTATGTGTCACCTCCTACAGTCAAAATTCACCGCAATATCAAAACTCTCCACGATGCCCAACAGGTGATCTTTGCAATGGCTGCGTAACATCGTCCTCATTCCGCCAGAGATCATGTCCCTGCTTTATGATCTCTTGAAAGGTAAACACCCATGGGAGCCAAAGACTATTTCAGAAGAAGCTGCCCACTCACTCGACTACATCGAGCGACAGCTGTCTGCAACAGTCATTTTCAGGTGGGACCCGAGTCAGCCACTAGACTTGTACGTGCACTTTACTAAAGAAGGGGGTGTCGGAGTACTAGCTCAAGGACCCTCTGAGTCAGCTAAGCCAGTCCAGTGGGTAGTCTTGGGAAGATCGTCTCGAGCCTTCACACCAGGAGTAGAATGCCTTGGAAATCTAATTATGAAAGGCAGAAAGTTAGCTCTGAGCCACTTAGGATTTGAGCCTGCAAAAGTGTACTTGCCCTTTAGGAAACAGGTTCCGTCGTCATCTGTAGCCGTTTCAGAATGCCTTGCCTTAGCCCTGTTCGGCTTTGCAGGAGAGCTTTGTTATGCTGCCAAACCCCCATGGACCCGATTGCTAGCTACAGTGGACATTGACCTTCCACAAAAGGTCAAAGACCGACCTCTGCCAGGTCCAACAGTATTCACAGACGCTTCATCAACAACTTCCACAGCAGCAGTTGTGTGGCAGGAGCAAGACCAATGGCTGTGTGTCAAGAAAAGGGACAGAACTTTGTCAGTCCAGTTGCTAGAAGCCTCAGCAGTGGTGTTGGCATGTGACCTATTCCAAACCGAACATCTTAACATTGTCACAGACTCTATGTTCGTTGCAAAGCTCTGCCAGGCAATGTCTCACCCAGGCGTTTCTACCTCACCCGCAGCTGTGATGATTGAAGAAGCACTTTACTCTCGCCAGGGCACCGTCTCAGTCATGCACATCAACAGCCACGATCCAATTAAAGGGTTTTATCAGATAGGGAATGACAAAGCCGACGCAGCAGCCAAGAACTTATGGACCCTGCAAGAAGCTCGCCAGCTGCACGAGTCGCTCCACATAGGAGTAAAAGCTCTCACTAAACGATGCAACATTCCCCTGTCAGATGCCAAGCATATAGTAGCAACCTGTCCCCATTGTCAGAAGTCACCCTTGTGGCTTAGTGGAGTCAACCCCAGAGGCCTGAAGGCTTCAGAAATTTGGCAGACAGATTTCACCTTGTGCCAGCTGTTAAAGCCCAGAGCATGGCTTGCTGTAACTGTGGACACCTACAGCAGCATGATCATTGGAACTCAGCACGCCAAAGCTAATTCTAAGGCCACTATCCAACATTGGCTAACCGCCATGGCCTGGCTTGGTATTCCAAAAGAAATAAAAACAGACAATGGAATGCATTTTGTTTCTAATGCCGTCCAGGAATTTGCCAAAAAATGGGGTATTATTCTAAAACAAGGCATCCCGTACAACAGTACAGGGCAAGCGATAGTAGAGAGAGCCAATCAGACCCTAAAATCCAAACTAGAAACACTGGCCAAAGCAGAAGGCTTTGTCAACGCCATTCCCCCGCCAGACCAACCACGCCTCCTTGCTACCGCAATGCTTGCACTGAATCAGTTTCCCAGAGGAGACCAAAAATTAGCCCCTTCCCAAAAACATTGGGCTGTAGAAGCCAGCAGAGAAGGCCCGCCAGTCTCCATTAAAAACTAGTTGGGGGAGTGCGAGACAGGCTGGAAATTAGTGGTTGTGGGTAGAGGGTACGCAGCTGTGGAGAAGGACAGTGTCATCAAGTGGTGTCCTCTGAAACCTATAAAGCCAGTATTACCCAAAACTAATGAAACCTCTGAGTTTCTTTTAACAGGCCTGCCGTTGTGATCCATCTTTCCAGCTGTCCCTGTGTCTTCTGTTGTTGCTGCTGAACCTACCGTCCAGCGACCCAAGCAAAGCAGACCTTCATCTCTACCAGCCCTGCACTTGGATCTTCCGCAACCATGTCACCGGAGGAATCATAGGACGCACTGAAACCAACAGTCCCGCATGGACTGTGCGCCTGAATGATATCTTTGGGCCAGCAAAACACTCAGCCACCTTCAGTGTAGGAACCTATTGGTGCCCCAGTTCTAATCCGGGGAGAAATTACTGTAACTACCCTGGCTACTGGTTCTGCGGATATTGGGGCTGTGAAACTATTGTGACCCATAAACAGTAAAAACCTGTTAAAAAGGATGAGTTTTTACAAGTAAGCCATTGGCCACACAACTGCAAATTACCCGCTTACCACTATTTGAACCGTGGAACGTGTACCCACCTAACAGTGACAGTTTTACAGCCTCAACATCCCAGTTGGTCAATTGGTAGGATGTGGTCAGTATTCCGTTATGTAAAAGGGGGCAAAGACCCAAGCACAGTCATTCAAATCATTCGAGTTCCCCCACAACGTCATGCTGTTATAGGACCCAACAAAGTTTTGGCCCAACAAAACAAAGGCCAAAGTCACCTTCCTACACCTAATCTTACCATAACTACCACATTAAGCCCTAAAAACAATTCCTCATTTATCCACAAAGCCCCAGAAGTTTCCCAGTCCAGCCTGCTGTATCGCATGCTAGATGCTGCGTTTGTGTCTTTAAATGCATCTCAGCCAGAATTGACTAGCTCCTGTTGGCTATGCTATAGTGCCAGTCCACCCTTTTATGAAGGAGTAGGCTTTAGCACTATGTTTAGCTATTCCAAGGAAAATAATCCCAAACAGTGCTTATGGAGTCCCCCTCGCAGGGGAATTACTCTAGAACGAGTCTCAGGTCAAGGGATTTGCATAGGCAGCAAACAGCTCATAAAACAGCACAAGCAGATCTGTAAAACCTCAATAGCCCTTGACAAGACACAATTATGGGTTGTCCCCGCACTATCAGGAATATGGGCATGCAATTCCACAGCCGTCATTCCTTGTGTTTCTATTAAGAAATTTAAAGAAAATAATTACTTTTGTGTTCAAATTGTCATTTTGCCCAGGATTCTCTACCACACTAATGAAGAAGTGCTCCATTACTACAGCGAGGACTTCCCACGACAAAAACGAGAGTTAGCAACTGCCATCAGCCTCGCAGTACTCCTGAGCCTCGGAGCAACCGGCACAGCAACAGGCGTCTCAGCGCTGGTGACACAAAAGCAGAACCTGATGCAACTACAAATGACCATAGACGAAGACCTACTAAGAATTCAAAAAACCATCCTTGACTTAGAAGAGTCTCTCTTCTCTCTTTCAGAAAAGGTACTACAGAACAGACGAGGTTTAGAAGTCCTATTAATGCAACAAGGAGGCCTGTGTGCAGCCTTGAACGAGGAATGCTGCACCTATGTCAACAAATCTGGAGTAATCAGGAAAAGTATGGCCGAGCTCAAAAAAAGGCTGCACCGCCGCAGCCAAGAATTCCACCAGCAGAACTGGTCTGACTCATTTTTTAGCCAATCTCCTTGGATTGCCACCTTGATTTCCACTCTGATGGGACCAGTTATAATCGTTGTGTTGGCATTAATGTTTGGTCCTTGCCTTTTGAATAAGATTGCTCAGTTTGTCAAAGCTCGCTTGAGCAGAATTGATATAATGCTCTTAGAGCAAAGACAGCTAACCTAAGTAGTTCTAACAGTTGTTTAATATACTAGTTCAGCAAGTTATAGAAACAACATGTTTAAGCAAAGTTTTTCAAAAAAGTTCGTGCTTTTATTACTAACATGTTTACAAGTTATTACTAACACAGTTAAGAAAATGAACCGTTCACGGAGAGGGGGGAAATGTGGTTAGTCAGGGAATCCGGACGGAAGATCACGCGCTGTACGTGAAGTCAGGGCCCCCGCCTCTCCGACGCGTTGCCCAATCGTGTCGTGATCAGCCGCGGCACGGCAGTGACGCAGGTGCACCACAGTTATATAAGCAGGTGCACACCAGAAAATAAACGCAGTTTGCCATCCACCGCATCGGTGTAGTGTGCACTCTGTCCGGCCAGTTTGTAGTTTCGCCGTGGTCCCTCTGCGGAACCAGGTCGCACTGCCTGTCCCCCAAAACAGGCAACAGGACCTGAAGTCAAGTTGGCAACCATCTGCCCGTTCATGTTGAGAGCCCCTCTCACCTTGTGGGGTAGAGATGCCCTATCCCAATGGGGAGTTTCCCTTCAAATTCAAAACAGAGATTTCTGATTGGGGCCACTGAAGAGCGCACTCTCCCACCGATCCCTCAGCTCACCTGGAAAAGTGAAGATCCTGTTTGGGTCTAGAAGTGGTCCCTTTCAAAAGTCAAACTGCACGCATTGCATGCCCTGGTGGAAGAACAACTTGCCAAAGGCCACATCACTGAAACCACAGGTCCCTGGAAGACTCCAGTTTTCATCCTGCAAAAACCTGGAACCAACAGATAGAGGCTTCTCCAAGACCTTCACAAAATCAACAACGTCATCGAAGATATTGGTCCTCTTCAGCCTGGTCTGCCTTCTCCATCAATGCTGCCTTGAGATTGGACACTTGCCTTCATTGACATCAAAGATTGCTTCTTCAGCATTCCACTGCACCCCCAAGACGCCCCACAGTTTGCCTTCTCCATCCACTCTGTAAAGAGAGAGGGTCCCCTCAAGATATACCACTCGCACTTTCTCCTTCAAGGACTCAAAAACTCTCCCACCATATGCCAATGGTATGTGGCTCATGTCCTTTCTCCAGTTTGGAGCTCATTCCTAGATGCAATCGTCTACCACTACATGGACAACATTCTAGTTTGTGCTTCAGAAAAGACTTAGACAAAGCAGTGAAAACAGCTATGGAAACCATCGAAAAAGCAGGATTTGAAATCCATGAAGACAAAATACAGCACACTAGCCAATGGAATTATCTTGGACTCCAAATTTGTGAAAGAATCATTGTACCGCAGCAGCTCTCCATCTGAGACAATCCAAAAACCTCAGAGGCCTTCACACTCTGATCAGATCCATCAACTGGATACACCCCCTTCTAGGAATCACAACAAAAGACCTCGCCCCCCTGTTCAACCTTCTCTGAGGCAAAGAAAACCTTGACTCCCCATGCACCATCACACCAGAAGCCCAAAGTGCCATCATCAAAGTCCAAGAAGCCCTATCCTCTTGCCAAGCTTATCAATTTGAACCTAATCTGCCTTTCCAGTTTGTCATCCTGGGAAAAGCCCCTCACTTTCATAAACTGATTTTCCAATGAGACCCTCAACTCACAGACCTTTTGCTGATCCTTGAACGGGTCTTCACAAGTAATCAACCCCCAAAAACAATTATCATATTTCAAGAAATTATAGCACACCTGATAAAAAAAGCCAAAACTCGCCTCCGCTCCCTTGCAGGGTGTGAGTGCACATGCATTTACCTGCCACTGATCACTGGAAATCTGGAGCATTTGCTCAAAAATGCTCCAGACCAACTAAAGCCTCCAATTTGCTCTAAATAGCTATACTGACCAAATTTCCATTCATTTACTCAAGCACAAGCTTTTCAATAAAAATGCAGTTTTTCATTTAGTTCCAAAATTAGTCCAAAGCAGGACTCCCCTCAAAGCTCTAACTGTTTTTACTGATGGCTCATGCTCTTCTCACAAGTCAGTCATGACTTGGAAAGACTCCAAAACCCAAAATTTGGAATCAGATGTTCAAATAGTGGAGGGATCTCCACAAATTGCAGTGCTAGCAGCTGATTTAAAAAAATTCAAAGGCAAACCCTTTAATCTGGTCATGGATTCAGCATATGTAGCTGGTTTAGCTATGAGGGCAGAACACGCTTTTTTAAAAGATGTTTCCAAGCCAAAGTTACATCAATTAATTTCCACATGGACACATTCAATCTCTCGTAGAAAACAGCCCTACCATATTGTCCATGTGAGATCGCACACTGATCTCCCAGGTTTCATTACAGAAGAAAACAGAAGAGCAGATGCGCTGGCCATGTCTATAGAAACTGCAAATGTATCTGACATCCTTGCTCAGGCAAAGCTATCACATGCATTTTTTCATCAAAATGTGCCTGCTCTCATTTGAATTTTTAAACTTTCAAAAGACCAAGCAAAAGCCATCGTGGCTACGTGCCCAAGCTGTCAAAATTACCAAATACCCTCCATGGGTACAAGAGTCAATCCCAGAGGTCTCAACAGCTGCCAACTGTAGCAGACTGATGTGACCCACTTCCCATCTTTTGGGGAGTCCAAATACGTGCAGGTGTCAGTTGACACGTTTTCCGGAGCAGTTTTTGCATCAGCTCATGCAGGAGAGAAAGCCACTCATGCTATCAAGCATTTTCTCCTGGCATTTGCCACTCTAGGAGTTCCAAAAAAGGTCAAAACTGACAATGGACCTGCTTACAAATCTCGAGGTTTGAAAAAGTTTCTCAGTGAATGGGGAATTGAACACATCACTGGCATTGCTTCAAACCCCACAGGACAATCCATTGTAGAAAGAACTCATCAAACCCTAAAAAAGTCCTCAACCAGAAACAAAGAAACACAGAAATATTATCCCCAGTTGAAAGACTGCAAAGTTCTCTACGTCATTAATTTCCTGAATTGTACAGCATCAGAACCTGATCCCCCAATTCTCTGTCACTTTGCAAACTCAGCCCAAGCCAAAAACACCACTGCTGGTGAAAAACCCAGAAACACACCAAATTTCTGGGCCCTTTCAATTAATCACCTGGGAAAGGGGATACACTTGTGTGTCTCTGCCATCTGGTCCAAAATAGTTCCCAAGAAAGAACATTCCAAGAAAAAACGTATCTAGGCACTGCAAAACCAACCCCGTCAAGCACTGGCAAAAATTCTCCTGAGTCCAATACAAAACCTCCTCAAAATCGAACCAGCTCTGCTTGGAGATTCAGGCGTCACAGAGCACCTTCATACCAAAGAAAAGATCATCCTGTCACTAGACAGCAGACGAAACAAAAGACCAAGCAGCACTTAGCTGCCTCAGTTAAGCCTTAAGCTGAATTTAGTTTGTTTATGAAGTAGTTTTTAGTTTAAATGTTATTAACCTCCACTGAAAAACACCCTTTTTTCGTCCCTTTTCATTACCTTTGTTAAAACCCCTAACCCTATACCCAACCCCCTAAATTTAGTGTTAAAAAAAGGGGAAGGAGAAAAAGGAAAGGACAGAACCCCATCCATCCCCTCCCCAAGATAACAAATTTTGCTTGTATTCCCTATCAGAAGACTCATCCCTTTCTAAATACGAAAATTATCTCCATCAGTGCTGTCCTTACTACAGCCTGGATGTCCTTCACCATGCCACATGCCTTCGGCTGGATAAGCCCACAACCCAGCCACAATGTTTGGGTGACCTTAGCAAAGACATTAAAACAAGATAACATGTGCTCATTCCTGGGCAGCCTTGACAATCCACTTTTCACATGTTTGGTGGGAATTCCACTTGCAGCAGATGAATGGCCTGTTCAAAACTCAGAACTCCTCCGCACCGCAGGTGAGTGACCCAACCCAGTGGACACTTGGGATGATCGGACAAAAATTTTGCCAAATGCTCTTGAGGAACCCCAAGAATTGGATTTGCTGGGGTCCTCCAAAGCATACTGTGTCAAATTTTACTTTAAACGCCCAAGATAAAATTTGCATGAATTGGATCTGTACAAAAACACATACAGAAAAGACATATCAACCATAAATAAAGCATACAATTATCCAGATTGGTGTAACTACACCACCCCCAAAATTTCTGAGTCCTCTCTCAAACACTGCCCAGGGAAATGTTTCTCATCTGTGGTGATCGAGTTTGGGCTGGGATCCCCTCTCGTCTCCAGGGGGCACCTTGTAGCCTTGGCAAGCTTTCTACCCTCACCCCCAAAATTACCTTGTTACATAATTGGAAAAAAAGAAAGCAAATCAAAACATGAAAAAAGATCTTACACTGAATTTGATGACAATTGTGACCCCAAATTGTACATTTAGAACAAACCCAAAAGAATTGCTGCTTCCCTGTTTCATCTATGGGTAGCAGCAGCAAAAGCCCTTGGCGAAATTAATCATTTAGGGTGCTGGCTTAGTAAGCAGGCCAATGCTACATCTGCTGCTCTGAGTGATCTTTTGAAGGATGAAGAAACCATAAGACATGCGTCCCTGCAAAATCGGGCAGCAATTGATTTCCTGCTGCTCTCCCACGAACCCAGCTGCGAAGACTTTGAAGGAATGTGCTGCTTCAACCTCTCTTCCTGTTCCACATCCATCCATGAAAACATCCAAAAGCTGTAAACCCTTGTGAAAGACTTGAAGACTGAAACCACTCCGGACTGGGTCAACAACCTCTTCGGCCAATGGGGACTGACGGGATGGACTTCTTCTTTAGTTAAGGGAATTTTGTGAATCTTCATTGTGTTAGCTATGTTTTTATGTTTGGTTCAATGTTGCAAAAAAACTGTCAAAGACGCTCTCTTTGTAAATACAGAGAGAGGAATTGTGGATGATGCTATCCCCCTCTGAAAAGGGCCCCTGGGATATAGTACCTTGAAGACAAAGAAACCCCTCAGAGCATGCCCCCCTCCTTATCAAAATTTCTGTTATCTTTTAGGATTCCTATTGGTTTTTAAAGTAGTTAAGTGATTGGTTTTTTCTTACTTAGAATTTTAAAGTAATTGGATAGTTTTGTAACTTGTAGTTTTATTGGTTAGAAACTCAATCCTTTGGAAAGATATAAAAACCCTTTGTTATACTATGTAATGGCATTTTGCATGTAGAACCCCTTCGGAGAAATAAGCTACCTTCAAAACCTCTGCAGCAAAGTCTCGGAGTCTTCAGCTGGCTTTGTAACTGTACTGCTCAAGGACTTCTTAGAGCTATCTGAACTTGCAGCAGTGTGGCTAGAAACCCCACTAGCCAAACAGTTACAATTAAAGTTATGTCCCAGGATAAAGGATAAACCTCTCTATTTGGTAGGGGGGCTACCTGTTTGTTTTGAATATTTTATGTTATTACTAACATGGGAAACATTCTCGTTCATTGATTCTTCATTTTTTGTAAGTCCTTATCAAATATATGTTTGTTGTATCTGAAAGCTACTTCATGGGAGACAGGTTTCTTTTTCCCCTTTTCTGTAAGAGCAGGAAGCTGACAGCTGACTACTCAAGTTAAAGCACACTTTAGCTTTGGACACTAACTATCACCTAACAAATTAGATATTAGTAAAAATTCTGTTGGTAACCTTTTTGCAATGTATGCATTTTAATTATGAAATCTAGCTCTTATGCCACAAGTAGAAAACACTACAGAAAATATATGGAAAAGTATTTTCTAGTACACTGGAAAAAACTTAGAAAATGTGATGCTGATACCTACAGTCCATAATTTATATAGTAATCAGAAAAATCTAAAAAGTCAGATGTACTGTTGCACAGTTTCCTCAGCTGCACTTTTCATCTGAGCAAGTAGTATGACAGCTGGCTAGAGTAGCTTGTGCCTCTGTAGAATATATGGAAGGCTAAAATTCCATTCATAGGGGAAAAGGCATGAGGGCAGGCACACGTTTGCATGTGTACATGGACAAATATGAACGCACATGTATTATCAGATGTGTTACATTATCATCTGAAGGAATGAGACAAAATTGCAAAGCTATCTTGAAGAGCAGCATGTAACTGGGTTATTTGATCTGGCTTTTCTGCCTTTATCATGAGGTAACACAGATAAAGACCTGTTAAGCCACTGACTCCAGGCTTAACGAGATCTGTGCTCTAGGAGAAAGCCCAAAACACCATGTGGCTGGCAGTATAGAAAAAGTAAACCACTCTACCAGATGAAAGAGAGGATTGAATTTAAAGAGTTGAGACAGAGGAAAAAGGAGGAAAAGATAATGAGCCTTGCAAATATAATTGTTGTCGGTGTCTTCCTGATATATTCAAGTATTCTACCAAGTGCTTTCAAAGAAATAATGAAAAATTGAATAATAATACTGCATCATACAGACACCATAGTCACCTTCCTATTAGAATGAAATTAATATTTTAAAAGAAATCATCAAAAACAACCCTCAGCAGCTCAGCTAATCTTAAAACAAGTGGGTCATTTTGCTATTCCTGGCAGCCTCTCGAAGGTCAGTGCAGACAATGCTGAGTTCTGACTGCCCTCCATGGAACCTTGTTTTGCAGTGCACACTCCATTGACAAATGCTTCCATGTTGAAATGAAAGCCATTACATAGAAGCTAAGACATCACTGGTGGCTTATCATCACAGCTTTTCTTCTGCCCAGGAAAAGTGATTATGGGGTGTCAATATTCATATAATAAAAGCAGAACTTCTGTTAGTAAAACTAGATAAAGTAGAATTAAAAGAAAAAAAAAATCCTATACACTGAGGTGGAGATAAGGGAGAAAAAGGGGTTCTGTAGAACGACTGCATGGGTTTTTGGGTTTGTGGAGTTTGGAATGAATGTTCCTGCAAGGCTGTGCTAGCCTTCAGTGGTCCCCAAACCAGCCACAGCAGCCTAGCTTTCCTAGGAGGTAGGAGAGCCCCAGGCTCATAGAGAGTCACATCCCTACAGCAGAATGTCCTAACAAACAAACAGCTCAGGCTTGCTCAGACAATGGTGTGAGTGGATTTGTATCTTTTTAAGTGAGAAGCCATAAGAATGAGCCACACTGGAAGGCAGAATTAATGAAAGTCTGGGGAATCTGATGATGTTTTCACTTCTGTAGGAACTAAACTTCCACAATCCCTTAAATTTTTCTTTTTTTTTTTTTTTTTTTTTTTTAAGTGGTACACTTAGCCAGTATGTTTAAGGAAGGAAATGTATTGTGGTAAAGGCACTTGACTAACTTTCCTTTTCTAGATCTACTAAAAAATATCTGTGTGACACTGAGAAAGAATTTTACTCCTCCAGCAAGTCTTGTCTTGCATCTTCTAGGTATATAATTAATTTGGAATGCCTGAAGCAGAGCTTTGTGAATGGTACTATCAATACAAAAGTCAGCCATTTTTTATTAATTCAGAATATTAGACGCATGTTTTTATGAGAAGCCCCAAAAACTCCTGCCTAGCCAAACAAACCTACCCCACAGAAAAGAAAAAAATTGAAGGAAAACGAACACCTCCCCTCCCCACCAAACCCCCAACAATAACATCCCAGAACCAAACCAACCAAACAAAAAAAGCCCCATATAACAAAATAGGCATGAAGGAGGAAAAAAATCCCCTATTTTTCTTGTTTGAAATTAGAAATATTTTGAAAAGATCTTCTTTCCAAAGTCACAGAATTGTTCCTTTGTCTTCCATTTGCCTTTTTTTTTCCCTGTGGTTTGTTTTTTCTTGGTTTGGTTTGGTTTGGTTTGGTTTGGTTTGGTTTGGTTTGGTTTGGTTTGGTTTGGTTTGGTTTGGTTTTGCTTTGTTTTGTTGTTTTCCCCTTGTTCCGTAAGAGAAGAGAAGCTGCTTTCTCCCACTGTCTGCACTCAACAAACCTGTCTAGTTTAGTCCCTACAATCACCTTAGTAGCAAGAGGCAGAGAAAAAGAGCTGTTTTTTCTTTCAGTGCAATGTGGAAATATCAAACTGCAGTTACCTAAGCTACTGCTTCATGTTTGAACTCACGGAGCCAGATGAATCAAATTTTTGAAATGTCAGATCTGTACTGCAGGACTGTCCCTGGAGACAGAGAGGGTGGCATTTGTGCTGTTGTGCTAGTATAATCTGCCTAGGAAGAGCAATATAACCAGCATCACGTTTAAACTGATAAATATGACGATAACAGGATAAAACAGTCCTTAACCTCTGATAGCATGTACTTACTACTCCAGTCCCATCATGGCTGTCACATCAAATAAAGGAAGCTGAGACAGAACAGTTACAGGAAATAGACTATGTAAGAAGACTAGACAAATAGAAGACTGGCATCCAACTATGTCTTTCAGGAATACTAATTTTCTCCTTAGATACAGGATTCTTCTCCTCCCTCTAAATACATTATGTAACACCTCCAGCTCCTGTAAAAGCCTCCTGCATAGGAGAATAATCACAGCAGTCCCAGCAGCAGTGGAACTGCAGTCTGCAGCACAAATCACAGTGAATTTATTGAGGTAAATCTGCAAATAAAAGAGAGCTGTGGTCTTATTTCCTCTTCCTAGCATTTACAAAACTATATAGCACAAATCTATGTATCTAATATCTGAAACAGAAAACCACTTAGCTGATGGAGGGATTAGGAGCTAATGAAGCTGAAAAACTACTAAGTGCAAATGAGTAGAGCTTCTCTGGAATTTGACTGTTGTTACAATGATATCTTGTGAGAGATCTCTGCTTAGGGGAGCATTCAGTTTCAGGAAGAGATGTGGGTTTGGTATTCAGTTTAGGGGAATATTTTTGCTATGTGAAAGTTAAAAAAATATACAGGATCAGCATCTTCACCAACGTCTGGCTCAAAAAACGAAGCAATCAAACTTGGTTCAAATCCTGTGCATGTCTTGATAGCATTAAGTGCTTTGACAGTAATTTCTTCTTCTCCAAATTATGGATTTCTTTCACAAAGATTAAAAGCAAAATTTCCCAAAGCTTATCTGAAGGTAAATAATCAGGGAGTCAGCCAGATAGGAACACAGAGGTTTCAAAGAGGGTGAATTGGTACACTTTCATTGTACATTTTCTTGTGCTTGGGTATTCAATCTCTACTTAGGATGAGTTTATATATGAAGCATAGAGACAGATTATTTTTTTCATATCCATTCACCTAATGATGATTAAAGGTGTGATGCACAAGCTTGGTTAAAACATTCTTTTTTGTTTGTTTTTTGGTTTTTTGTGGACACTGCTATAGGCCTAGGCACATTTCAGCCAGGCCTTTCTCACAGGGTCTGAGTCTTTTCTCAGGCCGTGAAACTTTCTCAGGCTTAGCTGGGACTTTTCCCAAGCTAGGGCCTCTGTCTCTATTGTAAACATGAGAGAAAGAATCATAACAATAGATAAACACCTGCTGGATCTGTGAGAAGCCTGGGACAAGAGGTGTCTCTTTCTCTGCCCAATGAATTGTCTGTATTTTGTTTTGCACGAACTGTATTATTTAAGCAATAGCTTTCTTCAATAAATTGCGCTCTTTTTTGCTTTCCTACACCAAGCAAGGCAGTTGCCTTGTTGCTGTGTTCTCTTGCTGCTCCTTAACCCTTTATGCAGCAACAGTTTTTTGTTTTATTTTGTTTTAGTTTTTGTTTGTTTTGGTTTTGGGTTTTTGTTGGGGTTTTTTTGTTTGCTTGTTTTTTGGTTTTTTTGGGTTTTTTTGTTTGTTTGTTTTGTTTTGTTTGTTTTTGTGTGTGGTTTCTGTAGTGTTTGGTTTTGGTTTGGTTTGTTTCTGAGAGGTTTTTTTTGTTTGTTTTTCCTGAATGAGGGAGCATTCTGGGTAAAGGGTAAAAATGGAGGGTTTTGGCTCTTTTCCCCCTAATAACTGATAATTCATCTGTATGGTGATTTGTCGAGACAAGTTTATAGCTTTCTCAGTTAGTTCCACTTTGGAGTCCTGAAGCTGTGGCTGGGCAAATTTATCTGAGGCAGTAACCTGCCTTAAGTCTTCCCAGGAGCACTGGATCTCAAAGGAGATGCTGAGATAATCACTAGCAAATTTAGCATGTCCTTTCCCTCCTTTGAATAGGTCCACTTTTGAAAAACAATGCAACTTGGCCTCTGTTTTACCCAAGATAGGTATATTTGAATGTTTGGTTATTTCATGAAGAAACGGTTGAAAAGTTTCTGGCAATTGCATCACTTAAACTCATTCTTCCTTCTCTTTTCCTGTCAATTTTAATACAAAAGAGGAAGTATTTTCTAATGAGCTCTTTCATCTTTTCCCCTGAATGTTGATCTCTTGCTGTGACACAACTGCCACATTCCTCTTTTGCAATGCTAACAGAAGAACAGTTACTCAACTAGAAGCTCTCTGGAAAAATGCTGAAGGTGTTGTAAGGTAAGGTCTCACACTCTGAAGCCACAGAATGGATTGCACAAGAAAAAAACTGTGAAAAATAATTAATTTCTTCTCATGCAGTTCTTGATTCATAACAGTCTAGCCTGCTGTTGCACTAGACGTCCTCAAGGGCTCTTGACTTAAAAATACAGCAGATGGCAAGAAGATGCCCACCTGCTCTGTACAATCAGTTAGAAACATAAAGTTTCTTCTATAAGGACTCCTTTTCAAACAGAGACAAATATAGCAATTTTTATAGCAATTTGTCAATCCTTTCTGAGCTCCTGCTCCATGTCTTTCAGCAGCTGCAAATTGCTGCCACTCAAATTATTTCCTTCCCTTTTTATACTAAGATTCCAATGGGCAAGGCGATCAAAAACCAGGAATATTTCTGGGCCAATGTCACAGATTCAGAGTGGGTATTTGATTCATAAACCGTATTTTATGTTATGCAGAGACATCCAACTTAATTGCTATAGTTTTCTTGCTGTGAAAGCATTTTGAAGTTCAGAATAAACTTTGCAGGGAATCAAAACTGCTTCTAGGAGTTAATTTTTTTTTTTTTTTTTTACTCAAATGTAAGAATATTTATTGTTCTTTAATCCCATCTGACTATTAAGCCCCAGGCAGCCAATTGCTCACTCCCCCACAAACAGGACTGGGGAAAGAATAAGAAAAAAAAAGCAAAAAAACCCTCATGGGTTGAGATAAAGAAAGATTAAGAGGTAAAGCAAAAGCTACACAAACAAATAAAGGAAAGCAATGAACTCATTCCCCTTTCCCAGGGGCAGGGAGGTGTTCAGTTATCCCAAAGAAGGCAGGCACCATCATGGATAACAGTGACTTGTGAAGACAAATGCCATCATTCTAAATGGTTCCATTTTACTTTTTTTTTCCTCCAGTTTCATGTACTCCATATGATCTAGGGTATCCTTGTGGTCATTCTCAGCCATCCTGGCTGGTTTTATCCCAATTCCTTGTGCACCCCGAGCCTGCATGCTGGTGGGGTGGGGTGAGAAATGGTATTCACATTGTGCAAGTGTTACTCAACAAAAACTCAAACATCTCTTTATTATCTGTCACTGTCCGAGGGTCTCTTTATGTGTGAGACCACTCAGATGGACATAGGAAGGTGGTTCGGGATGTGGGGAATTCTTGAAGCAGCCGAAGAGAAACTGCAGGAGACAGTCATCCAGGTTTCTAGGCTTGTTTATTGTCTCTTATCTATAAAGTGTTCACTCGCGAGCAGTGGTCTGGCCAGCGCAGTGACCAGGACGAAAGTCTGCCCACGGAGGGTCGGACTTATCTTTTATCTCTAAACTACGTATTCTATGTTAACAATAACTTTCCAATACTACAGAATCTTATTACTATGTCTAGTTTTGTCCCCACCCAATCTGTGACTCCCAGGATTCCCACCAACATAGAGAACATGAAGAAGAAGGAAGAAAAAAGACACCACACCCCAAATCCTCCATCTTGGCCTAGTGGCTGATAATACAAACAATCCTAAAAACTACCTTTTCTACATTCTAACTATCTAATTCACACTCTAGTTACTCTTAAAGCTCGCATTTCTTCTCTGAGAGTAGGTAGATTTTCCCATGGAGCTAAATCCAGCCCCCAGATCACTTGGGGTTCACTCGGGGGTCTCCGAGGTGTCTGACAGGGGGGTTCTCGCACCCACAGAGAGTCCAGAGGGACACCCTGGACCCCCACAATTATCAACACTGTTTTCAGCACAAATCCAAAACAGAGCCCTACACTAGGCAATGTGAAGAAAATTAACTCTACTCCACAAGTATCTAAACCAGCTCAATATTCAAAATGCTGAGACATGTTATATACTAGCTATAGCTCTATACTACATCCAGTATAGAAAAAGGTGAATCATTTAGCAGGAACAAGCTTTTATGAATATCATTGGAATTGCAGGAAATAGTAGAATTGGGGTGTTTTTGTATATTCACTGTGATATTGTATTCATTGGTATGACCAGGTCTACTTATGCACATGGAAAAATGTAGGAAAGCAGCAAAGTTGTTTATTTAGAGAGGTAGGAACACCAACATTTAAATGGATATTTTTCTTTGAAGAGTGGGAGAGTTCTTAGAATCATAAACAACAGAATAACCTGAGTTAGAAGGGGCTTGTGAGAAGCATGGAACTCCTGACTTCACACAGAGGAAACTAAAATTTAAATTGTTGTCCAAAGATGTCTTGAACATTTGGCTTGGGACCATGAGTGGTTTTCTGGGAATCTTGCTCAATTGCTCGACCAATCCCTCAGTAAAGAATCCTTTCTTAATCCTCAATCTCAACTTCCCCTGCTGCAGTTTTAAGTCATTGCCATGGGTTTTTTCACTGAACACCAGCGAAGATATCAGCATCTCCCTTCCATTCATGTGGAAGGTTGTACTTGTTTGGCATGGCCTGTTTTTGGGCATCGAGGAGGCCACAACGATGGCTCCTGTGAGAGGCTGGTAAGACCTCTCTGGTGACATATTTAAGAAGAAAATCAAAACAAAGTACACACAGTTTTGGCTTCTAGTCAGGGAAGAGGAGGAGGTGAGAACATGTGAGGGAAACAACATGGAGACACCGGGGTCAGTGGAGAAGGAGGGGAAGGAGGTGCTCCAGATGCTGGAGCTGAGATTCCTCTGCAGGCTGTGGTGATGGCCATGGTGAAGCAGCTGTGCCACTCAGCCCATGGGATCCAGAGAAATGCAGAGATCCACCCTAGCCTGTGGGGGAGGTGTCCGTGCCGGAGCAGGTGGATGCCTGGAGGAGGCTGTGACCCATTGGGAGACCCGGGGGACAGAGGGACCCTGCTTCCAGGCTGGAGCAGCCTGTCCTTGGAGGACTACACCCTGTGGAAGAGAGAGCCACACCGCAGCAGTTTTGGGGGGGCTGTATGGCCATGGGGGGAGTCCACTCTGCAGCAGGTGTGGTATGGCTGCTGCTCCTGAGAGTGGACCCACGCTGGGGAAGTTCAGGGAGAGCTGTCTCCTGTGGGAGGGACCCGTGGCCTCACAGGGGAAGGACAGCTTTCCTGGAGCAGAGGAAGAAAATCTCGGCGATGAACTGATGAAATCTCCATGCCACGTCTCCCTGAGCTGTCAGTGAGAAGGAGGAGAAGAGGGGAAAAGTGTTTTAAGGGCTTATTTTATTTCTCATTATCCTCCTTGATTACATTAGCAATAAATTTACTTTGCAATGTATGCTGAGCCTGGTTTTGCCGTTGAAGTGTTTTGTCCTGGTCATTATCTCACTCATGAACCATTTATTAACTTTTTTTCCTTTTCCCTCTCCTCTGCCCAGCTGTAGCAGGAGAGGATGACCAAGCAACTCTTGTTGCCTTGCATTTGGCCAGTGTCAAACCATGACAAAGGTATAAACAGAAATGAGGTTACCTCTCAGACTCCTCTGAGCAGAAGAAACCTAATATCCTCAGATGCTCCTCATAAGCCATGCCCTGTAGCCTTTACACCACCTTTGTTGCCCTCCTTTGGACATATTCTGATATTATCTCCTTCTTACATTGTGGAGAGGAAAACTCTACACAATGTTTGAGGTGAGGACACATCAACAGTGGCTGTAGTGTGACAATAGGTTTTGATTAGTCAGCTCTGTTGTGCTTAATGCATCTCATCAGCTTAATGCTGGCCTTTTCGTGGAAATTCCATTTTTATCTCTCATCCCCATTCACCTCAGAAATCGCTGCTTGTCTTCAGGGAATAAACCATAAATATCATAAGATACCACAATGGAACATACCAATGGTTGTACTCCACTTCTATTCCTGAGGGCATTGTCCTTCATATATATTCACAAGTTAGTCTGAAAATATCTTACCATTTATTTGCAAATCAGATCTATGGTGCTTCAAGCCAAATTTTTTGTAACGTCCAGAGACAAAGAGTAAAACCACCAGGAACCTGTTTCAGTGATTCTCTGATCAGTGCCATCCTTTATAACAAATCCAACATTTGCAAGAGCCCACAGATTGCTGTAAATATATGAACAATGTTTTGTTACCGAGGGACCATTTGTTACCTGAGAGGCAGCAAAATGCTGAATTTGAAGAGGTTACGTTCCACTTACATCCTAGTTCACATGAACACATTAAATTTAGCTAGCTTCAAGACTATCAGGTAAGCCAAGGAACTTCCTGCTGTTTTCCCTCTCTCTTGCACAAGGGATTAGAAGGAGGGGTTTTGGAGCTAGAAATCTGACTTTGTTTTGAGAGATTCCTAATACAGTTTTCCTGGTTGTTCATGAAGGTTATTTTCTTTATGTCCACATATTATCAGCATCCCCCACCTCCAAACTGTTGACTTCTGACTGCAAGGCAGGGAAATTAGTAGGTCCTTTTCCATTACTGGTGAGGGGGAGATGGGGGTTGAGAAGGTCAAACACGTTTTTACTCTAACATTACTAATAGCAGGACTAACTGAGACCTACTTTAGGTAGTGGAAATTTTCTTAGATAATGTTTAAGTTTGAACAAGGTAAGGAAAACCATAATTGTATGTCTAGTGGTCTAGAAAAAGATAGCCCAAGTCTCCAGACAGAGAAAAAATTCTCTGAGATACAACTCGTATGAAAAATTGTCCTCACATTATGATGAAAAATTTCTACCTGGCCAATTGGATGACAAGCCTTTTCACTGTTCGGGCTGTATCGAGCTATTTAGTGACAAAAAGAGGGCATTTACCAGAACCTTTCAGTAATATGGGATCATATTCTGTATACATAGGGCTCACTTTCTTCTACTGTTTCAGGAACAGAATAAATTTTGTGGTACTGCATGGGCTGATATACAAACTGCTGCCATTACAACAGTTTTTTACATAAATTTTTGTTTACGAAACCCAGTATAATAATTAGAATACTACACCTACTAATTAGTTTAAATTTGTGCCTTATAAGCAATTTCTGACTTTATTTCTTGAGAATTCACTGGGGTTTATACATATACTTCTTTATTTAGTTCAGTTACTAAAATAGTGAAATCTGCATGTAAGCATGTTTGAACTCCTTGGGTTTAGTAGGAAAGGTAACTCTATACTAACAAAATATAATCTGTTCTTATGGATCTTACTTTAAGTGCTCCCAAACAGTAACATTACTGTCTTTTGAATATACAGTCCAAAACTTCTGACCCTCTGGGTGGTTACCACCTAAAAACTCATCACTTTTCCCTAGTGATCTGTATTCTTCAAACATTTCTGAAAGCTTTACAAAGCTTTTTAGTCATCTCTCTGTGGTTAAGTCTAATAAACACAATGCGATCCTATTGGTTTTCTTCATTCACATCCTAAAATTAGCCCTACTAACTTAGTGGAGATTAATCTTACTGAGATGGGCTGATCTTCCTGGTTTTCTTTAGGAGGTAATTTATTCATTAGAAATCCAAGGCCTTGACTGAAGAATGTAGTTGTTGGAAAAGTAATGTTGGATTAGGGCTTGGAAATAAAATATTGGAATAATATTGTTTCATACTTGAAATAGCCCTAGTGATCTTGAAGGCTAAAAGAATGTATTTATGTATTACATGCAGAATAAAGCTTATTTCTACACATGGTGCCATGAAAAAAATCCTGCTCAAATTAACAATGAAAGAAGGTGAGGTGTGACTTCATGTAGTAAAGAGTGATTGAGGAAATAAGAGAAAACAACAGGACTCTGCATGAAGCAAATTAATTCATGCTAGAATGTCATGCTTGCGGAGAAATTAAATTGTCCATTTCCTAACCAGCACACCTCCCTGCCATGTAAATTCTCAACCTTGTATTCAATCTTCCATTTTTTTAGTATAATTTGTTCTCTAAGGAAGTCCAAACTTAAACTTCTGTGTATATTAAATTTTCTTTTATTTTTCAATTATTCCAGAAGAGCGTTTTTCTTTGTATTACTTTGAGGAAAGCACTGTGCAGCTATCTGGAACAAAGGAATTATCATAGTTCCTTTTTCTTGCCGTTGAGAATATAATTTAGTCTTGTCCCCCGCTTTATATTTTTTTCTCTTTGCTTTCCATAGAAATGATGCTTGAGGCTATCCAACAAGCACATGTATGAAACACAGTAGTACTTCATCCCTTTTGTGGGATAAACATCAGAACACTGTGTATTGGTGTGCGTTGATGGCTAGTTGGTACTACCTTCCTGAAGCATCTCAAGCAGGCAGTAATCCAGGCAAGCAGACTGGCATACAAACACACACACAAGCACACAGGCTCACTGTGGATGAGGAAAGCTGGCAAATGGAAGGTGGGAAGGGTCTTTTGTATTGGGTTCCAATGGGGTTTATTGCAGCCATGCACCAAAGAGGTCCAGGGACAAAAGACTGAGAGTGTGGAAGGGTTCAGGTATAAATATGGAGAATGAGGGGTGGAGCAGGGTATCAGAGACCAATGGGAAGAGGGGAAAGTGGTGCATAGGTGGAGCAAGGGACCTGGGAAATCAATAGGGTAACAGGGGCAGAACAATCAGCAAATTTGGGCCAATGGGGATCAGGGAAAGGGAGAACATTCTAGGGGAAGGCCATGCAGGGGAAACAGGGGTGGCCTGGGTGAACAGGCCAATAGGGAAAACAGAACCAGAGTACATTAACTTAAAATTGTAGAGGATTGTGGGGAGAGGCCTCTTGTCTCCATATTCTTAATGCCTCTTCAACAACTCAGGGTCTCTCCTTTCAGGTCATGGAGATTGTTGTTTCCCTGGCAGGTTCCAGGGCCTCCACAATATTGTATACCACTTGAAGAGAAAATCAAAACCACCAGATTTTAAACTATACATAAAACTAAAATTCAGTCAAGGACAAATCTTCAAAACTAAAGACACAAACAGATAATGAGCTAATTTAAACTTTAATTCTAACATTCTCTGTTTTTTGATGAAGCTTGGAACCGAAAAATGTGTTCCGGATCTTAAACTAGCATTCCCATATATTATTAATACATTGAGATTGTGCCTGGAACAACAGACTGTTATTTTCCTGCATCCAGCTGACTCTTTATATATGACAGCATGAGTTCCATCCTTTCTTGTGAAATGGTAGCCACAAATGTAGACAAAATATAAGTACCCATTTATTGATGATTGAGAGAGAGATCGGGATTACTAACTGGTGATCAGAATCCGAATTGTACTGTAAGCTACATATGCTTATATACCATTTTCAGGAAGACTAGTATTTTTTTACTACATTCATTGGGTAAACATCACACAGACAAACTTTACATTTCTACTTAGTCAAATCTTCTTTTCTGTCAGCCAGACTTGATCCAATCTTCTCGTAATCTTCAAACTCTGTTTGCTCTTGCCAGGGCATCTTGGTTATCAAACTGCATATGCTAATTAAATCTACAGTACTATCAGACTCGGTTACCACACCCATTGTATGCTCTAAAGGAAGTCTGGGATAAACCAAAGCACTTTGGAAATGGCATAATTGTTATACCAAAAGTTAAAATACAAGCTTTCTACTGTATGCATTTCTTTAAGGTTTCTTTGTTATAAGGTGTTCTTAAACATATTATACATGCAGTCAATGTCACAGCACAAATTGTTATGATAATTATTTGTAATTCATAATCTAAAACCTCTGTAAAACAAGATAATATTTTAGCTGTCTGAGAGATAGAAAGCCAATGATTTTGTCAGAATCTCATTTCCAGGATCAGGTCATAATTAAGAAGAAGTATGTTCTTGCTGTGTTTTGCTAAGTTGGAGCCAATGTTCTGTCCATGAGCTGGTGCTATTCCAAATGTAGGAATACAATGCAGCAGCATTGGCAGATATTGTGAGGTTTCCATTATTTAAAATGCATGTCATTTTTAATTGATTCCTTCTGAGAAGCACTCATCAGATTTATATGTCTGAATATGAATCCTAACACAATCTGGCCTTGAGGCCAGGACATTAAGCTTCATCTTAAAACCTTATTCACATCTAACTCTGAACAGCTCAGCTCCTTGTTGATAATATAGTATGGAAAGTGAATTATATTGTAGCCTGGAGAGGTGGTTCATCAATACACGAATGATATATTGTTGCATCTGGTGTTGTTTGGGGTGATAGCAAGTAAAGGAGCCTTTGCAGGGGTTTCACAGAGACGTTTGTTTCACCCACCAGTGTGCATCATCCAGGGTTCAGGGAACAAAGGCTAAGGGGCTTTTAGGGTTTAGGCTAAAGTAAGGGATGAGCGAGGGCCAAAAGAGGAACAGGGTGGGAGTGACCAAAAGACTGACAGAAGGCAGAGGGCAGAGGGATCGACTCAGGTAACAGAACTGGGGTTGCTTTCCCTAACTGGGAATGCTTCCACAATATATGTTGTGGGGTAGCACTGGAATGTCTAATATGGAAAAAAGTCTTTGAGATTTCTATGCCTGTATCTATCTTTATCACATCTCTTTTAGCATCTTGTATTTCTGTTTTAAGACTCATCATTGTCATTCTGACATGTATCTGAAAAGATCTGAACCCACCAGTGGAATTTTAATTTTACTGTCTACTTGTAGCGGAAGCTTCTAGAGACCTATCCAAATTAGCATTAATACATATAATTTGCTAAAGGCTTCCATGGTGCTTGCAGTTTATTTTCAGCTTAATTACCTCAAGTCTTCTTTCTGGGTAAGCTATTTAAAATTTTTTCCTTTAACTAGGCGAACTGCCTTCACCATTTTTCCCCCTTTCTGTGGAAAAAGAAAAAAAAAAAAAAAAAAAAGAAAAATTTGCATTCTAGACCTTGTTTTCTACTTAATTCTTTTGACAATCTAAGCAGGTCAGCTCCAAATTGCTGCATTCCCATTACTCATGACATACTGAGGGTAACTCCAGCTAGTGTCTCCTTTCATTCTGACAAGTAAAATAAAAAAATCCAGATTATAAAGTTGGTATTTAGTACAGTCACAATAAATTGACAGTGATTTTGGAAGACTAATCTCAGTTCTGTTTAATTCACTCACTCTTGCACATTAAAAATTTGCATATAATATTTTCTATCTCATGAATAGAATTCTTCATTATGTCTCTAAAAAACAGACTCTGCCCACTCTATAAGGACCTTAAGCATATTATGCTACTATCTGATATTAGCTCAAATGGTAGAAGCCTTGATGCCTTTTAGATATGCTTGTGATGTCCCCACCACCAAAACACACTTTGGGCTCTATTAAGTATACTTCTTTAGTGTATAAGCCCAAATCCTCTCCTCTGGAACACATTACATCCATATAAACTAATTAAATTGACAAACTTGTTATGCCAGTGACATTTATAGTGCTAATTCACTGTAGCAGAGAACTTCAAGATCTGTACCTGAAATGCTGCCACTCTCTGATAAAAGGAATAGATGTTGGTTTAGCTTACTTTGGCACTGTTTTTCTGCCTGCTCTCTTGTACATACATGCATGCATAAGTAGAGGAACATAGTGGATGAGCATGCATTGTCAGGTGCATATTGGACAAGTCAGGAATTTTATGAGGTTTGACTAGCACTGCTTACTCATTAAATTTATTGTCTGGTGATTTGTTCATGCCATTTATGTTACAAAGTTTTTGTAACATGTTCTTGGCATTTTGGAAGCTTAGATCAACAATAAGAGTATTAATTTCTGCATGGTTCCATATACTAAATGTTCATTCACCATTTCACTAATGACATGCATGCTTCATCTTAGTGATCCAAAAATTCAATTAAACATTTTAATGCCATCAGTCTCTGCACTTAGACTTCAGCATCTTGACATCCAGCAAACACTGCTCAGAAGTACTTCAAGTTATCCTGTGACAACAGTCTATGCCACTAGTTAGTTTTAACAATATTCTAGAAAAATAAATGTGTCACCTGCAGACACTGCGAGTGCATCAGATGCAGTGGACAAAGCCTTAGGAAAAGCGGGGGAGGGAGTATAATTTTGTGTTAATCACAAGTTTTCTGGTTGATTAAGAATTGCTATTATTTTAGACATTTCCTCCTAGTCATGGGTTAAAGTGCAGTGCTGTGTATAGTGTAAGACAAGACTACAAAGAAGTCTCTGCTGATGGGGTAGTTTAGTATAAGGATCACAAAATTTGAAAGTGAATTTTTGATGCCATCTTCCATGTCTTAATAAAAGAATTTCAGAATTCTGTCTCACATTCTTCTATAGATGTTTGCAGTATTGCCAGGATACCATCAAGCAAAACTATAAAATAAAAAAATATTATATTTGATTGTCTATAAAAATGGAATTATTTCTCAAAAATCTTCCTCCCTGTAGTTTACATTTGATTTTGAGAAAATACAATACTTTACTTTCAGAAAACATGCCACCTGTTAAAAAAAAAATAAAAGGTTATGAAAATATCTTTATATATTATAAAGCTATTGCAATCTTTTTCACTATTTGCTTTTCATTCCACTGAAAATGCTTTTACTTCTCAAAATATTGCAAGAAACATTTAAATTTCCGGTATGTCCCTGAAGTGGCTGCATTTCTCTAGAGAAGAAGCAATTCATAAATAATGCATATTACTTTCAGTCATAGGAAAGGGAAAAAAAATAGGCAGTGCTGTTGTTATTCAATGCTGGCCTGCCTTGAATGGTATACTTCTATTGCTGCAAAGCAGATCTCCAAATCTATACTGACTAAATACTTTTAAAAATTATGTTTCTACATGCTCATTCTTGAGCTAGGATGAATCACCAAAGCTATTTAATCTCTTAGTCATTCCAAGGATTAGTTTCTTTGTTATACAGCAGAAAATATGAAACTCTTAGGATGTCAGAAGAAAAAAATTATGTATTTAAAAGTAAATGACCTAATTTTATAATGACTTGACTTCATGTGCTTGAGCTGATTTATGCTGAAGGATCTTAAATATATAACACTCCTCCCCTCGCTTCCCAATTTTATCAATATAAACTTTGTGGTTTACTCAGCAGTTCAAGAAGAATTGAAACAGAAAGTAGTCAAAAAATGTCGTGATTTTTAAAACGGCCAAAATGGCCCCAAAATCTCTTAAAGTCTTAAAAGTTAATGAACTTATTGCAAGGGAAGATTTGTTTATTGTTCCTAAATAAGCCTTGAAAACATACAGCAAGAACAGCTGATGGAGGTTTGGATGTTTCATTTCTGAGACACAATTTTTATTACTGCATTACTCAACTCATCATATCTTAATTAAAACTCATCCCTGCTGTTCTTTGTGAGCCATCTAATGTTATTATGAGATATTTCATGTCATAAATTACTCTCATGGTAAAAGGCAGTGTTGTTCATAATCTAAAAGTAAAAGAATTTCTATGTTAATTTATTAACTTAGCAAATTTTTAAGACATAGAAAAGTGTGAGCTTGCTAGAGAAAACTGACTCCACTACACTATTAAGAGAGTTACACAGCAATGTTTATAGTGTAATTAAAAAATAAAACAGCATTGGGAGACTAGATTTTTGGCACAATAAACCCTGAAAGAAATTTCAGTCATGACCTATATGAAAACAAAACTTCATATTTGCCAGCAGTTATATCTCTAGAGAAGGATATAATATATCTCCTATATTTCCTATATCTTTAGGAAGCAGGATATTTTTTGCTGAAGACATTATTACTTGAATGACACAAATTTTCCTCAACAATATTTGAAAGGGTAGTTGTAGTAGTTTTGGTTCACCAATTTGAAATTTCCTGGCTAACGCACTAATTTTATGACGCAAATTTAGCATTGGCCAAATCACCAGTACACCCACAAGAATTGTTTACTAATTTCCTGCTGTGAGATAGGATTAGGAGGAAGACAAAACAGGCTCAAACTTTAAAGGATACAAGGAAAAACTTTATAACTAGAAACTATAAGGAAAAATAATAAGAATCAGAATAAAACTTTCAGAACACCTCTCCCCCCACAACTACTTTTCTTTCACACCAACCATGTATAGAAAGAAGTCAGTCAGTTTAACCATGCCTAATGTTATAAATGTATGACATGTTGCTGGCTCTTTGCAAGTATTGGGATAAATGCTATATGTATAATGTTAAAATAGCATTTCTATATTGATATAATCTTTGTTAATAGTAAAAGTTAGACATAAGTTTTTTAGAGATAGTATGCTTAAACTACCTGCTCAGTCAAGATAAAAGCCCATGAACAGCTCTTGGGGACCCCACAGCTGACACAACAATTATCAACACTCACTGCCTGGGACCACCACCCAAATCAAAATGGATAAGAAGAAAATAAAACCACAAGCCAAGAAACATGCATGCTCTAAGAAGGCGGACCCAAGGAGTGGCCATGCTAAACAGTTCCCAGAAACAGTTGACTGTGCATAAAGGTCTATGAATATGTAACAAATGGATGGATTGTAAAACGTATTAAAAGGGGTGTTCCCAAGCAACGGGCCGTTTTAACCCTTTGCTTCATGTTTTGTCTCCTATTGTCTTTTTATTAAACCTTTTAATTCTTTCAAGACAGTGAACCGTGTTTTTCACACCAAAAATAGAGTTTCACCAATTTACTTGAGAGAGGAGACTTCTTTCTTCAATCCATGGATTTCTCATGACCTTGATGTCACAGTGAATCAGCCACTCAGGAAAATGAAAATCTTTGTAAAAATCCCTTCCTCAAATATCAGTCTTCCCACAATCGTAACTGAGGACCATATCAACTTACAGGCCACACTTTAAAGATTATAACAGTTCAAACAAAAGCTCTCATCATATTTGAAAATAGAGGTCTTTCTTCTTCTCTTCCTTGGGGGGCAGCAGGGGTCTTCTACTCTCATCTCTATTCAAACTTATGGGATCACAGCCATTTCAATATCTGCTTCCTCTAGCACAAATGCCTCTGCTCATATTAACAATTAGAACATTCATCCACCCCATAATGCCTTTCTGAGTTATAGGGAAACGAGAGTCTCTTCTCCATAGCTTAAAAAAAAAGGAATTTCACTCCAAAAATAAGACGTCTTCATCAATCCCTTCCATCTGGGACTTCACTCTTCCTTTTGTCTGACCTCAGGCATTTTCATTCTGTTTTCTGTGCATTATCCTCATCTTGGTCCTTTTCTTTCACTCAGGAGGGAGAACAAAGTGTCTGCAAGTCTCATTCTGAGCAGTGAAAGAGTTAATACCTTGCCGGGGCAGCGGCTGGAGCAGTTGAGGCGGAGAATTTCAGGCCGCGCGGGGGCTGGGCCAAGATAGCAGGGCCTAGCGAGAAGAAGTGGTGGCTGCTCTGGCTGCATGGCTGTTTTCTGGAGTTTGCTACATTGAATTCCAGCCGTGGGCTGATGGTCTTTCCTCCTGCTTGCCAGGCAAAGGCTGGGGCGGCGTTGGCAGAACAGGGCCCAGCTGTTTCTCCCCTAAGGCGCGCGGGCGTAGCAGTGGGGTGGGTCCGGCTGCCTGGAGCTGCTGTCCCGGAGGGGGCAGGGTTTTAATGTTGACTAGATGTTCTGCCGAGGTGCGGGCTCTCTGGCCGCGCTGGGGTAGGGGGAACTAACATCTCAGCAGCTGTTAGGGCCTCCCCTCCCCCTTTCTGTCGGGGAGCCCCGGCTGAAAACGGGACCTGGCGGGCTTTCCTAGCCCTGTGTCGCAGCCCACCCGTCACGGGCGGCACAGAGGGGCCCAGACCGGTGTTACCTGTACTGAGGCCGGAAGGGAAAGAGAGCTTTCCCAGGGTTTTTGGTCTTTACACGTGTGTTTTTCGCAGAGATGCATAAACTCTTTCATTGGTGTAATGATGTGTCAGTACTAAAAAATCAGGCACAGACTGGTCTTTGTTAGGTCCAGAGGAGGCTGCCCAGGTCCTGGCAGGAAGCTCTTTCAGGAAATTTTTACAAACCACCACAGTAAGGAAAAAACAATTGTATTTAAATTTAAGCAAAAATTGATATAAAATTAATTGAACAGCCTTGCTTTTCCTCCTAAGAAGGTAACAGTAATGTTTAGTGGCTGCACATTTTCCTCTGGACCCACAGGCTGTGTGAGTCACTTATGCCATTGATGCCTTGGAGTGGCTACCTAGAAGAGCAACTAGACAGTTTAAAGAATAAAGTACATATTTATTAAAGGCCTTCAGTGGATACACCTTGGGCAGTGCAAAAGCCTCGCAGAGGCTACACAAGACAGATGACACTAACTTGTTTCTCAAACAAATACAAGTTTGGTCTCTTTGCATATCAGAGGTTAATTGTCCAATTACAGCTTCAGGTAATGAAAGCATATTCACTTTTGTTTATACTTTAGGACGCTTGAGGCAGAGTGTGTCCTTGGTTCTCAGGCCTGGAAGGATTGTTTTGTCGGACAAAAATGTGAAGGGAGCTGAGTAATACTCTAATGGAGTTCTAATACTCTATATGGAGTTCAGTTACTTCTGTTCAGTTACATTAATGCAATACAGGATCTGAAAAATATAAACGCTTTAAACTTAAGGCACCATGGGCACTGAAAACCATGACTGTCCCTGCCTGGCCCCCCTGAGGCTCTTGTCACCTGTACTCAGCCCAGGACCCCATCTCAGTCTTAAGACTGACAGCCTCTGCCCCAACAATACCATGGCAAGGACCTTCTCTGGTTTCCCCCAGCCCTGCCCTGTTGGCCTTACTGAGCTGGGCCTCACCACCGGTGTCCCCATTCCCAGGGGGTGCCCAATTCCCAGGGCTGGGGCTACCCATGGTGCCCTTTGCTCCCAGCTAGGACTGTGGGACAGCTTGGTTTACTCAGCTCCAGACACTCATCCAAGCCCTGGGGAAAACAAATACATCGATGTTTTGTACAATTTAATCTTTCATTTCTGTGAGAAACAGGACAGTTGTTAGGTACAATTAAACTGGAATATTCTGTGCTATCAATTTCCTCTCTGCAGCGTGTTAGGGATGATGAAAACATATTCTTACCTTCTGGAGGCTTCTCTGTGGTGCCAGACAACATTTCATTTCTGGAGATGGGTCAGAGTAGACAGAGCTCACCTACAGTTGCCATAGAAGGAAGACAGAAGACAAACGAGAAGGAACTGGTCGACTGAATGGTGAAAACTGGAGGTGATTTTGACTGCTGTTACTGTTCTATTTCCTCGAACACAATTTGACCATCTGTTTCTGTGAAGGGATGCTCTGCTTTCCCTCTCATATCCCCACAGACACTCTACCAGTCTTGACTTCTTTTTCAACAGGACCACTGAAAGATGCCAGATATTTTCCTACTCCAGGCAATTTGCTGGCTTACTTTTGACTTCTGCCCAGAACTGCCCTGTTTTCCTGGCAAAATGTTCCCATTTTTTCCTTTTTTCAATGCATTCACAAAAGGTCAGACACATAATGTTTCCCTGTGTGAGAAACTCTCTTTAAGCACTGTCTACTGAAGGAGGTAATCAGTTACTCACTTAAGTAAATGAGTATGCATAGGTAGGGATTAATTATTGAAAACCCCCCACCATATTTTATCAACAGTACCATGGTAAGGTAACAGAAAAGGCCTTTCCTCAAAAACGTTCTCCACACTGAGCAGGGAAGAAGATAAACAAAAATTTGACTGATCAGTGAAAGAAGTTGTGAGTTCCAAATCTCCATTACAGATGGGAAGGCAGATTATTCTGGGTTTGTCATTGTGGAGGTGTGGTGTAGCTGTACAGTTACTGGGCACAGTACCTGGAGTCCTTCATGGGCATTAGGAAGCCACCTGG
Source organism: Muscicapa striata striata (assembly GCA_030060385.1). Classification (NCBI taxonomy): domain Eukaryota; kingdom Metazoa; phylum Chordata; class Aves; order Passeriformes; family Muscicapidae; genus Muscicapa; species Muscicapa striata. The sequence continues at coordinate 139,867 of JAREIS010000502.1, read as the reverse complement.
GCTAAGCACATCGTATCATGTTTATGATGCAGCTGGATAACTGGATCTAGTAACTGTGCCATAGTGTTTTTCATGTTTCATTTCTTCCTTATGCTGCTACAAAATCCTGTGTAAATGAATGTTTCCTGCTTTAAACAAGGCAAGAAACTTTTGCAGTAATTGCTCAGATCAGCAGTTCAGCAAGCGAGATATGAGGAAGCATCAGGAGGGTGCTGTTGGAGCTTGGGGGGGGCAGTGGAGTAGGCAGGAAGACAGGATACTGGCCCACAGTGTTGGGGAACAGTGACAGCAGGGAGCAGTGACAGCATCCAGGAACACCCAGCAGGACCACTACACAGGGATAATGAGGCACGTCCAGGGTGGGTCACAGCTAGGTACAGGGATATGCATGGCCAGGCACAAGAACACAGGTTTACCTGCAGGATAGCTCAAGCCAGAGACTTTATCCAGAGCATGATGCAGCTGCCAGGAGAAGCAGGGACAAAGTCTCATGGGGCTTCTCACAGTTCCTGCTCTGCAGCTCTGCTCCCAACAACTCGGGAGCAGAACTGTGCTATGACAGAACTGTCATGAGCACAAATGTACAAACCCTGAGAAGGTGTAGATGGGTGAAAGGAGTCTGCAGAGTCTACAGAGCCCTGGAAGTCAACAGTGAGTGCCAGTGTTTATCCAGATGTTGTGCTTCAGCAATGACTAAGGTGGTACACAAGAGGTCCATTTGTGAACATATTAACATGCTGATATTGAGAAAGATAATTCACTATTTTTGTAAATATTTTAAATTCTCCAGAATGGATTTTTCAATGGTCTGAACTTCCTGTGCAGTCTTATAGATGGTAGAAGACTGGGAGTGTCAAGAGCTAAAGAGAGCAATTTGAGGAATACTAAGAAGGAAATTAAAATTAAACATAAATATTAGCAATGTTCTCATGTCATTAATGTATAAATTAAATAGTAGTTATTCATACAGCATGAAATAGAAATAGTTAGTTAAATCCTCTTCAGTTAGAATATTGCCAATTAGTTATTTTTCAAAAACTGAGACAGTTTTTTCAGAATGTGATTCTTCTACAGGTCAACCATTAAAATTGTGTTTTTATGGGAGGAATTCTTCCCACCAGATCTAAAGCAGTGTCTTCTGCTCTGTGTAGGGTCAAATGGTGATTTTTCAGAGTATAAATTATGATGGTGGTTTCACTTCTTGTCTACATCCTCTGTATCCTTTTGTTCGATAGTTTGACTGGTAGACAGTAAAATGCTTTTCCCTCTGCTTGATTTGTCTATGACTTGAAACTTTTTGCCCAGGTGTAACAAATTCTTCTGCATTAGAATAGATGAGGCTGATTTATATAAAAACTGTTGCACAACTGCAAGCACAACATATTCATTCCAAAAATCCAGTAATTCTTTAAGTTGTTAGAGAACCCTCTGAGAAATATTTGTGCATTATGAAGTTTTCAAATGCTTTCTTGTACTGAATATGCAAAGGACAACCTACAGGCTTGATTCTGTGTGTGGGATGACATATTTTGCATAGGAAATTTAATCTAATATATGATAGACAGATAATGCAATTGCATTCCTAAAAAAAAATAGTAAAAAGGCATCTTCTTTCAAGAGTCCCGTTTAATTGCCTACTTCATCTTTTTACTTACTGGACTACAGGTTGCTCTTTAAGTCTCAGAGAAATTTAAACTGAAATAACAAACTTAGTGTCTGAATAGTTATATTCTTTGAAAGCTATAATCAAGCTTTCTGCTTAAGGTAAATAACTTGTATATAGATCTGTTTAATGTTCCACTGGTATATCATTTTAATGCAGAATAGTTTCTTTACAGGGAATTCAGCTTGTCACTGGATGTTTAAATTTTCAGTGTCTGTTGTCATGGTAACATGAATTGACTCTGGTACCCACTGTGCTCAAAATAAATTAATTTAAAGTCACAGTATCTTTTTTTTCTTAGATTTATTGTGGTAAAAATCAACTATACTGGTGTCCTGGTTTGAAAGACAGGTATCTGCCAATAAAGGCAGAAGCTTCTCTTTGAAATGGAGAATGTAAACCCCCTCCCTCCAAATTATTATAAATTTGGAATTAAGGGGCTGTCACGCAAAGATATGGGAATTAGGAATAACAGTTCTTTACCAGGAAAATTAAAATAGAAATACAGTATTAGAAAAAACAATCCCAACCCTGACAGAGTCAGAGTACAACCTGACACTCTGTCAGTCAGGGTGTTGGTAGCAGTCCAATTAAATGGTGGCTACAGTCCCCCTGCAGTGGCAGATGTGGTTCAGCTGAAGCAGTGGTCCTGTAGAAGGGTGCAGCCTTCCTCCAAAAGGCCAGGGATGATGTGGAAAGGTCCAGCTTCTCCTCTGGAATCCAGTGGAAAGAAAGTAACTTGCTGTCCAACAGCTCCCTTTTTATCTAGGTAGGAAAGGCTTGGCTCCTCCCCCTGGCTGAAGCATCTCCCAGTGAGTTGATATAATTTTATCAGTCATACAGTGGGACTTAATGGCTTATTAGCAGACGATATCTTCCTGGAGGGAGGATGGGTTGTAGAAAAGATAAAGATGATTGCCCCATCTTGTCTTAAAGATGGATCATTAGCAGATGGTATGTGCCACGGAGATAAGGAATACTACCCCACCCGGTTTTAACAGATGGTGATAGAATACACATTTCTGGCCACATCAACCCAACACAACTGGAAAGAGAATTTAAAATGCAATAATGCTCAGCAAATTATTAGTTTTACTTGCAGTATTCAATAAATTGATCTTAATAAATAATGTAAGGATGGAAAATTTTTTCTCCATTTTTTGTGGAACCATACTTTTCAATATAAAAACTGACACATTTTAACCGTTCTTTACATTTGAATTCTTGTGTTTTTGTTATTGTTCCATTGCTTTCAAATATGCACATTGATCTGACAAGTAAATTTTTAGAATTTCCTCTAATTTCCTGATTCTTTTTGTAGTACTGTCATACTTCCACAAAAACTGCTAGCTAATATTTTATGTTTAATTTTATCCTAATATGCTCTATCAGAAAAAATCTGTAAAATGCATCTATGTATATATAAAAAAGAATTTGAGAGAATTATGTCTTGATCTCTTGGGATTCTTACGGTTCTAAAGAGGATTAAGAAGATGCATTAAATACATGCGGTAAGAGACAGAATATTATTCCAGCAGGCATAACAAAATTATTTTTCCTCTTGATATTTGTGAAATTAGTCATAGCCTAATCTGTCCTCTAGATAAAAAAAGCAGCTCTTGATGTATAGTATCATGTAGAGTTCCTCAGTGCAGGAGACTCTCAATGACTGTTTTGCATGACATAGACAGAGGACTATACTGAACAATTTTTTGAAAGAGTTGTGTTTCAATTTTATGTTATGTTGAAAAGATTATATAACAATTTTATAAATTGTGGGAACAAAATGCCATCTTTTCTGGATGAAAGAAAATTTCAAAGAAAATTCAGTTTAAGTAAAGTGAGTGTTTCGTAGCTAATCAAAGCATAATTTTTTACTATTTATCCTGGAGATACTAAAAAAAGGACAGTGTTCTGTTTGAACAATCATCTTCTGGATAATTTCGTTTTATATAATAAAACATTTTACACTGCAATAAAACATGTTGTTCAGATTCTATTTAATTTCTGTGTGGAAAACACTGATTAGCATTTAGGGCTTTAAAAATTACTGCTGAAATTCAGCTGTTAATATCTAGTTTTGGCTCTATGTACCTAACAGTTGTAACCTTGCAATGATGACACATACTGTAATGAGATACTTATGAAAACAGAAGCTGCTGCTGCAGCTCTGCATGACTCATTTGCACCAGCCTTACACATTTGTTAATAACCCATCAGAGAGAGCAAATCTCAATATAGGGTTCCTCTGGAGATTTAGGTTGCTGCATTTTCTACAAAAATCTTAATAGCTGCAAACTCTCCTCATTTGGATTAAATCCGCCAAACTTTCTTAATGAGTATGCTGTCACTCACTGTGTTAAATCTTCTGTAATAAGCTTGGAAGAAGAAGGACTCAGATCGCTACTCTCATCTGTCACTGACAGGACAATTATGGTCTTATAACTGACTTCATTTGTAGTCTGCTTGATTCAAACTGGAAGTGAAATACAATATGCTCATTCCTGAATTACTGAGAGAGGTTTTCTTCCTAGTTCAGTGAGCAGTAAGTATCATAGAGTTCACAATAAAGATATAGAATCACAAGGGTGTGTTCTTAAACAAATATGGATTTAGGTATCACATCAGTGAATGTATTGGATAGCACAGAGCTTTGTTTTCAAGTTGATTAGTTGATGAACTCAGTTTATCTGGTCTTTCCTTTCCTTGGTGAGACAATCAGTTCTTTAGTGTCAGCCAGGTCTGGAAGCAGAGATTTACAAGCTCCCTCAAAACACCATATAAACCAATATTTTATATTATGTTGCATTACTTTTAAGGCACCTGTCTGATCAGGGAACTTTCAGGTGATTAAGCCAATATTTTTCTCTAAATTGCCTATTAACCTTAAGTTTCCTTTCTGTTACAAGTGTATGTAAAGGTAGTATTTCTATAAGATAGGAAATTGTAATGCTGAAACACTCCTTTTACTACAGATCTTATTTTACTAAATTACTCTTTTCATACAGCCAAATTTCCTTTTCAAGAGTAAGGATGATTTATGTAGCTCCTGGGGAATAGTGTGTAACTTATTGCATACTTAATTTCACCAAGGAGACAATAAAAACAAACTAGTAATGAAATATGTTGCCTGTTAGAAAATGCATGCCATGTGTGCTGGGCCCACACGGAGCAGAGAGGGAGCCCATCTCCCAAGGGAGCCCCTTGTAAAGCACATGGGCTTGAAACAAAGAGAGCAGTCTCCTGTCTGGGAGCCTCCCCTGAGGCTGTGGGGACCAATCAGAGACCTGGGTTGGTGATTGACAGCCCAGGAAACCAATTAGAAGGCTGTTTCACTTTCACAAATCACAGGGAAGAAAAGGGTTAGTGGTCTCTTTTGCCTTCCGATCGGGCAGGGGGAGAGGAGCCTGCAGGGCTCCGGGCCCCCAGCATGGGGCCCGGCCTGGCTTCCTGCACGTTCCGAGCCCCGGCAGGGGGGAAGGCCTGGCCCTGGGAAGGCCCCAGGGTTCACCCGGCTCTGGCCCCGGCGGGCCCCGGCCCCAGGGGGAGCCCAGCACGGCCAGCTCGACTCAGCCCCCGGTCCCGCGCGGCAAGGTTCAGCTCGGCTCGGCTCGGCCCCCTGGCCCCGCGTGGCGGCAGAAAGAAGTCCAGCCATCTCATCTTCATGTGGCAGGCCCATTTTTCCCAGCATGGCTTTAGCCTGGCTCTTTACCGTTTGGATACAAGTTTAACTCTTAGTGCCTGGATGAGACTTTAGATTGTTTTCCTGAGCTCCCCAGAATGAAAGGCATGAAGCAAGAAGAATTACAGAAGTCAGCAGAATGAAGACCAAGTTCTCATGGAAGGAGAGATTGAAAAAGTCGCCACTGATAAGTAGCTGAAAACCTTTTTTTTTTGTTGGCTTTAGGGGATTGTGACTTTACTTAAATTCCTTTAAACTGTGGAATATACTTGGGGAGGTTAAGTGCTTGAGATGAAGACTTTTTTGCCACGGGACATGAAGCTCTCTGTCTTTGGGACTGGAATTGGACAGAGACATTTAGTGAAGAATGAGGTAAAGAGACTTTTTGTGTTTCTCAGCTGCCTGCCTTTAAAATGACACCCCATGTGTTTCAGCAACCCATATACAGCTCTGGAAGGACTGTGAGAATGGGAAGAAGAAAATCATAATTTGTAGTTTCCGGGCAGATGCAAGTTATGAGAGTGAGACACTCTCTAAGCCTAAACTAAAAGAAGAGACTTTTCTCTCTAGAGTGAACTGAAATGATTATTTAAGTAGATGACTGACTGAAGTGTTCTCTGTATGTTGCTGGTATGATGAAAGGGGGAGGAGAGAGTAGTCCGGAAGTCTCATTCTGAATTGTTTTTTATTGTTAATAAATTTCTTCTTGTACCCCTTTTAAGTTTTAAGCCTGCTTTGTCTTTACTCCTAAATTCAATCCCCAAGAGAAATTAAATATATTAAAATTGGTAAACCCCAGTCACACCGTGACACCATGTATCTCCAGAAGAATTCTTTGTATAATTTCTTTTTACAAGGAGAGGGAAAAGTCCAAGGCTTTTCTAGAAATACATAATGCTATTGCTAGGGATATATTGTATATTTACTTGTTGTATTTCACTAATTTGGTTTATATTGCACTGAGAAAAATGGTTTGTTCTGTACTCCCCTGAAGCTCTATGAAGTTAGTTCAGCCCTCCCTTAGCTCCTCCCTGCCGGTGCAACCTCATTGGCTGCAGTTTGGTTTCCCCTCCCCTCATCCGAGGTTTGATAAAACCCCGCCATTCCATTCTCTCTTTTCCCTGGACCCTGTTCAGGAATAAACCTTGGATTACCCAGGAAAAGAAGCCTCCTTTGGTCTTTTGCTTTGTCCATGCCAAATCTCCTCCATCTCTGACCTAGAGCTAGCCAGAAGAAAGGTTGGAGAGTGGGAGATCTCGACATTGACTTTTTAAAATGGTTGGCAAGATTTCCTAAATAAACCATTCTGAATGTCTTTGCTGTTACCCTAGATAAACCTTCCCCCAACCACATGTACATTTGAATGTGTCACGGTGTGACTGGGGTTTGCCAATTTTAATATATTCAGTTTCTCTTGGGGATCAAATTTAGGAGTAAAGACAAAGCAGGCTTAGAACTTAAAAGGGTACAAGAAATTTATTAACAACACAAAACAATTCAGAACGAGATTCCCAGATTATTCCCTCCTCCCCCCTTTCCTCATACCAGCAACATACAGAAAAACACTTCAGTCAGTCACTCAAATAATCATTTCAGCTCACTTTAGAGAGAAAAGTCCCTTTTTCTTGTTTAGGCTTAGAGGGTGTCTCACTCTCATAACCTGCATCTGCCCAGAAACTACAAATTATGATTTTTCCTCCCATTTTCCCAGTCCTTCCAGAGCTGTATATGGGTTGCTGAATCACATGGGGTGTCATTTTAAAGGCAGGCAGCTGAGAAACACAAAAAGTCTCTTTATCTCACTCTTCACTCAAATGTCTCTGTCCATTCCAGTCCCAAAGACAGAGAGCTCCATTTCTCAAGGCAAAAAAAGTCTTCCATCTCAGGCACTTTAACCTCCCCAAGTATATTCTACAGTTTAAAGGAATTTAAGTAGAGTCACGATCCTCTAAAGCCCACAAAAAAAAGGTTTTAAGCTACATATCAGTGGCGACTCCTAAGATCTCTCCTCCTATGACCTTGGTCTTCATTCTGCTGACTTCTGTAATTCTTCTTGCTTCATGCCTTTCATTCTGGGGAGCTCAGGAAATCCGAAGTCTCATCCAGGCACTAAAAGTTAAACTTGTATCCAAAATGGTAAAGAGCCAGGCTGGAAGAAAACGTGGTCACAAAGGGGACCACGAGGAAATGAGATGGCTGGACTCTCTTCTGCCACTGCACGGGGCGGGGGGGAGGGGGCCGAGCTGAGCCCTGCTGCGCGGGGCGAGGGGCTGAGCCGAGCCCCGCCGGGGCCACGCTGGGCTCCCCCTGGGGCCCAGTCCAGGCCGGGTCCTTCCCCGGGGCCACCTGGGACCGGGGCCCGCCGGGGCCAGAGCCAGGGCTGGGCCAGGTCCACCCCGGGCCTTCCTGGGGCCGGGCCCTCCCCGCCCCTGCCAGGGCTCGGGCCAGGCCCCGGGCCGGGGCCGGGGCCCCAGATCTGCTCAGCTCCGCGACCGGAAGGCAAAAAGACTCTCACTAACACTATTTCCCTGTGATTTGTGAACTCGAAACAGCATTCTAATTGGTTTCCTGGACTGTCAATCACCAGCCCAGGTCTCTGGTCCCCACAGCCTCAGGGGAGGCTCCCAGAGATGGGCTGCTCTCTTTGTCTCAAGCCCATGTGCTCTTAAGTGGCTTCCGTGGGGGGATGGGCCACCATCCCCCTCCCTGCTTCATGTGGCCCCAGCACAGAATGTAAGCAGCTAAGTCACATAGCGGAAATCAAACTTCCATGAACAATTTTCACTTATCTGAAAAGCCAAGATTTGCCAAGCCATAGTTCAGCAAGGCTTTTTTGTTTGTTTCCAGAGACTTTATAGAACTCATAGATGTTATATTTTTATGCTCTTACAAAGGAAAACATAAACAAGTCAACCATGATAATAAATATTGATGGTTTTGCCTTAGGTCAAAATTACTGAGTTTTGTAGTATTCCTAGTTTCTCCAACAGTCATTGATAATGTTTTAATTGCTACCTAATATTGCTTCCCTCTGATATTTGAAGCATATCAGCTGAAAAGGATAATTCAAATTCAGATGTAAGACTGCAAAGGCTACTGTGTCCTTTCCTAATTAATATAAGATCAGACAAAGTATCTTTTGCATGGATGAAAAAGGGATACAAGAGGCTCTTTCAGGCTAGTTTATTATGGCCGGTGACATGGCTGGAAAGAGGCCGGGACTCTCTGGGAATCGGGTCTTCAAGGAGCAGGGAATGGGGAGTGGTTTTGGCTGCCAGCCAATGGGGTAGGGACACGGGGGCTTAGGGATCAGAATACAGAAGCCCCTAAGGTGCTTCAAGGTTACTTAGGGAAGGTCAGGGGATAGTAGGAATTCTGGGATAAACCGGAAGATGTCAGGGTATGTACATCCTTCTTCTACCTCAGTTTATCAAATTGCAACATAAGACAGCAAAATTATTTGCAGCAAATAAAGTAGTTTTCCTGACTTTAACAGTTTCTTAAGAAATTCCTGAAATTTATGTTTGATTTCACACTGATCTTTACTGGACACTTGCTGATTAAGCATTAGTCTCTTGAAAAAATTCATGATACATTCTTCCTAATCCTGAACTGCATTTTTACCCCAAAAGTCAGTGAACGCAAAGAGACATAATAGCATTTGCTTTATGGTCTGACTTTTCATGGGGAAAAAATAAGTGTCATCTTGAATTTACTATGAGTTGAGTTTCCTTGGTTAGTTTGTCTGGTATGGTATAACTATGTGAGCAGTGCTGTCAGGAATGCATTTAATGCGTCAATGAGTTGAATACTTTTAGGATGGTAGTTCAAGTTCTTACAGACATGATTTAGAATAAGATTTTGATCTTCTGTGAAATGAAAAAATCACTGTATAAAGTATGGGGAAAAAAATCTGCAGCTGTAAAATCAATAGATGTGGGCAGGAGGCAGGGAGGGGATTCCTTGTCTGTTTTAGAGTAATATGCAGCAATACATTTCCTGTGCTCATGCGTGACTTCCTGTGCATTGAGATTCAGGGTCTGTTTGAACTTTCTCTCCTCTATGTAATTAGCATTTATTTCAGGAGAATGCATTTTGCTTTTTTTGCTACGTGGTAAATTTTCCTTAGCCTTCTTTCTACTCACTGAACCTGATTTTAATTTACACCAAGAAGCCCTTGTGCCACTGGGTTATTTCCATTTTAAATGGCTTTTGTACTGCTAGTGTGATGGAAAAGGTCAGAATGCAAGTGAAAAATCAAGGCTAGTAGATTCCTGGAAATCTTGTTTTTGTCTTTTAATGTGATCATCAATAAGAAGGGAAAATACTACTTATAGTTATTTATATCTTCCAGTTATTTATATCTTCCAAATACTGAAATTGTCTTAATTTATAAGACTTCTAGAAGAAGGCTGCAAAATTATTCTGAAAGCTACTAGAAACAGTTTCAATACTTTCAGATTGAATGACACACATTAATAAGCATCAGTTTATTTGAAGTAAAAAATTCAAAATGAATATTCACATTACACGTGGATTTTTGGTGGTAGGAACAGTTAATACAATGCAAATGGTAAAAAACTAGGAAAGTCCCATTTTCAGTTTATATGATCTACTGTTAACCATTAAAATTGTGATTGATAAGCTTGTATACTAAAGATGTGATCCTGGACACACCACAGACTTAATTCATAACCAAATGACAAGCACTTCTTCCAAAAAGCTAGCTTCACATAGCTACTTTTATCAGAGATCTGTTCAATTTAATTGGCAGCATCTAAGGTAACTAATTCAACATCATTCCCATATGGAGATTCTTCCACAGTCTTGCAAACCCTCTGCTCAGGATTTTTTTCCCAGTGAGGCAATTTGTGTTTCCCTTATAGCCATATTGAAGTTTTTCTGTTTCAGTCTTTTTCATGGATTTTTTAATGCCAGGCTATTGTCACTGACATTTACAGAAAATATGAAGACTCAGTGATTTTTTGAAAGCCTAAGAGATGTAGTTAGCCATTTTTTATTCATATACTTTAGGAGAAAAATTTGATAGATAGGAACAGATCAGCAGACCAAACTACTTCTGTCTTCTTCATCCCAGTTCTTTATATACCTATTAAGAGCTGTTTGTTGTCTTCTCTATTGCTTTCTTTTATGACAGCTGTAAAACTTTATTATTCAGACAAGACAATTTAGTAATATTATCTATAAAAATCACTCAGATTCTTGAGTACCAGGCTTATCTATGAATTAAATGAAGATACGTGTTTCAGTAGAGACATTGCAATACAAACAGCTGTAAATCATATGGAAACACACAAATACTTAACAAAGTGTTAAATTCCATAGAGAACAGACTCTGGAATCTTACTATGATGTATCTGTAACACAATTGGGTCCATATTTATATTGAAGCCTCTTAAGCATTAGCCCTCCATAAATAATAAAGCAGATCCATGTGAATAATTTGAAACAGTTAAAGCAGATGAGGATAAGCTATATGTAGCAATGCTGCAAAGCTGTAGATCAGTGCTGCTAACACTAAGACAACATCTTTGGCAAAGAAAGGCAGCATTCAAGATATCTTCAGGTCAAGCGTCAGAACCTTTAACTGCTATTTTAAGTAGAGAAGCCTCTCTTCACAGCAAACAATATATGGAGGAGTTTCCTTCCTGTGGGCATAATCTGATTAGCAGTAAAAATTGTCACTGTGATGTAGCCATATTCAATGATTTATTTCGCTTTCTAACTACCTTCCTTAACAGAAACAATTAAAATTATATCCCAAGGACAAAGGTCCACTCTTTTGGAAACATTTGCATCTCAGTGTTTATGTTAATTAACTGTTTGGCTTTCTTGGCTTTCATCCAGCAGCAGAAGACTGTTATCCCGAAACAGGAATATACGATAATTACATAATTACAATTACTTAATGAAAACATCACATGGACTCCGAAGGTAAATGTTGCATCTGTCCTATTTTCAAGCTGAACTGCATGAGTGATCCTGTAATTCAAAACAGCAGCCTCCATTCATCAAAACTACTATCTGTGTCATGCTTCACTATCATGGTGGATCCAGTCCTTGTTTTACCCAAAGCACTGGAAATACCTTTGGTAACTTGACAAGGACAAGAACAAAATCCAACTGAGAGGAACTAAATTTGCTAGCTAAATAGAGTGACTATGTTTTGTACTGGTTTCTCATTTTCATATTACTTTAGGTAGTACAGCATATTTAGCCAGAATAGCAATCTCTCAATCTCACTCACCTATACAGAACAAAACTGCTGCATTCTGCCAAGTATTTGATTAAAAGACATATGATTAGCTTTTCTGTTTCCACTGGGACAGAAACTAACTGTTATGTTCATGTCCTGTTAAACAAACCAGCTAACACAATATTTATTGCAGATTTGGTGGTATGGGAGACCACATAATTAAGTAACTACATAATTTGTTCTGGTGCACTAGTCAAAAATAGTCTTTATTTGTAACATAAATTATCCTGCTTATTGTAAATCTTACGCTATATAATATGTTATAAAATGGGTTATTATTCAAGATTAAGGAAAAAATATTTCCAAACAGAAAAAACATTTACACAGTCTTTAACACTGACTTATTTCAGAATAGATGAGCAACTGAAGGAGATTTTTTCCATTCAAAAATTTGGTATAAATGTCTGTTGTGGTTTAAGACTGGCTGGCAGCTAAGCAGCACACAATGGAATGGGGAGGAAAATTGAAATAAAAAGTGTCTAAAAATTGAAATAAAGTAAAATATAACAGTAATGATAATTAAAAAAAAAAATAAAAATCAAGCAATACACAATACAATTTTACATCACCTGCTAACTGATGTCCAGCCCATTTCTGAATCTCCCTTAGTGTGTTATGAATGAATTGTTAAGTGTTATGAAGTGAAAGATGCCGTTACCTGAATTAATATGCAAATGAGACCACGTGCTGAAGTTCAATAATACCGACTTAATTAACAGTAAATTTGAGGTAGAGAGATATAAAAAAGAGAAAAATCAGGTGCAGGAAAGGGAGAGAGAGAGCAGCAAAAGATAATCACTACCCGTGGATCCATCTGTGTCTTTTCACCCCAGCCTTTTTGTTGTTGGGGGTGCCAGAGATGTTCTTCTGAGCGTAGCACCTTTAAACAGTGTGTGTTCTGGGAATCCACAGGGTAGTGGTTCATACTGTGCCCACAACTTGAAGTGATATATATGCGAGCAGTTGCTTCCTTTCCCACAGCTTGCCAGAGTAGAAATATTTTTCTGGATGTGATGCCTTGAGAGGCTACCTGGAACTGAGGCTAGACAGTGTTAAGGGAAGAAAGTAGGTATTTATTAAAAGGCTTTCAGAGGATACGCTTTGGGCAGTACAAAATGGACACCCAGTCACAAGTTTTCACACTTTTAAAAGTTGTGGTCCACTTACATATTGGGGTTAATTGTCCAATTACAGCTCCAGGTTATGAAGTCCCAGATTCCTCTCCTCAATTCACTGTTGTTTATACTTTTTGGGCCTGAAGCTGCAATGGTGTCTTTGGTTCTCAGACTGGAAAAGTATTGTTTTGTCTAACTAAACTATGAAACGAACTTGCTAACACTTTATATGAAGTTCAGAGTTATATACTAATCCAGTACAGAATCTGGAAAATTTGCAGGCTAAAACTTAGGACATCAGATGCATTAACCAGGATGTGCTAAATGGACCTCACCTCTGCCAGGCCTGGAATTAGCACCTTCCTCTTGCAAATTCCTTGTCTTAAATGCCTGCTGTGGTGGCTTTTCATACGGAAAGTTCCTTCTGTTGTCTTTTGAGACAGGGAACTGCGCTCTTTTCAGTCTTTACATTATCCCCCTTCTGGACGACTCCCCCATTTTTTATACTGGTCATGACATTCTATGATTGAAAAATCACTTTTGTCAGTTTAAGTCACCTGTCCTGGCTTTTCTCCCTGCTGGCTTCATGGGCATCTCCTCACTGGCAGAGAATGAGACACTAACAAGTCCTTAGCACTACTTAGCAACAGCCAAAACATGAGTGTGTAAATAACATTATCCTCATACTGAATCCAAAACAACAGCTACTAAGAAGAAATTAACTCTCGCCCAGATGAATCCAGGACATCATAAGCCATCAATTTCCATCCCTCCTTCTATCTCTGATTCTCACTTAGAAGCCCTTGTCACTTGCTGAAAGAAAGGTAGGTTCTAATGGTGAAATACTGTAGTTACAGGTTTGCTAAGAGATAAACAAAGGTAAGAGATACATTTGCTTACTCATGCAGAGATACTTGTAAGTGCCTGGATACTCAGTTAATAATTGTAATTCTGTGCTGTCATTCAGTTAATAAGGTTGTCTAGATGTAGAAGATATGTCCATTAGTTCCTCTGATAATGACAGTTACATTACTCACTGGCATCAGAAGCCTTCTGTATCTTCTGCCAATTTCAACGGTTTTGTTCTGCTTCTCATGCTGAGTCTTTTTTTCCTCCGTAGATATCCAAGGAATCAGCCATAAATATTCCTCTTTTGCAACATAAGCTATTTTATTCTCTTATCCAGGACACTGATTTTGAGGGCTTTTACTGAGATACTGTGCAGCAGACAGATCTGTTATTTGAAGTCTCTTCAGTGTTTAATCTGTAATATCCAGTTCAAGCGGTGGTGCTGGATTTCAGAGCTACAGGCTTCTCAAACTGGAGCCAGCTTGCATCATTATTGCTGTTTTAGGCTTAAGATGAGATTAAACAAAGGCATAGAATAATTTTAGAAATAACAACGATAACCACAACAATTGCAACAACAACAATGATAATAATGATGAAAAATTATACCTGTGAACAATGAAAATGTCTATAAGGAACATGGTGCAATTCTTGGTAATTCCTAGTTTTGTCTAAGAAGATGTAAGACAATTAAGAGCTCTCTGATACTTGGTAACAGTCCAAGAACTCCTTTCAGTTCTATACCATCAAAGAAATACTGGGTGTTGTTTGATATACACTCAGACTTAATTAATGCAGTTGACAGGATGAAAAAGGTAGAGCCACTGTCCCACACAGATAAGGAGAAGAGAAGCAGAGAATCCCTATATTATGTCATTATATAAGCTCTAGCAATTGTAAAGGATATTAATGACATGGCATAGACTGTTCTGAAAACAGGCATTGGATGTCTGCTTTCATTATTAGCAATAACAATCCTTCCCATCCCCCCAAAATATGCTCCTTAAAGTTGATAAATATATTTCTAGAGGGCTTCCCTTTTAGACTGGGAGTAATGATTCTGCATCTTACTTCTCTGTTACAGATTATAGTTTCTCTATCTCTGTTATATCTTTGTAGGCTGAATAAAGACCTGTCATGAATGGTCAGTTCCTGGCAACATTCTGCAAGAGTTTGGAAAGTACAGTTTGGGGGAAATCCCAAGTCCCAAGGTTTGGATAACCTCTGAAGTATCAATACAATTATTTTAATCAACTGAAGCAATTTCTGTTATTCCAAGACTTCCATAACTTCTCCTTTCTTTGCTTGCATTTACTTCCCTCTTCCTCAGCTTTTAACTGTTGTCTTGCTGTTTCTTATTTACATGCTTACTGCATGTAAATTCCTGCTTTCCTAATATACCCTTCAGAGAAATGACCTTTGTGACAGATGCTACTTTCAAAACCTTTCCTTTACATCTATTGCTCCTGGTCTTTGAGAGCCTAAGAAAGACACATTTAAAGAAATTGTGAAGGAAAAATACAGTGAAGATAAAACAGAGAAACTTCTTTTAACAGAAAATTCAGAGTCCAAGAAAAAAAGACAGCTTTAGGAAATCCAGAAACAAATTCAAACTCCTTAGTTGAAGCCACTTTTTGAAAATTGTGATGAACTTTCTGTGGAGCAGGATGGCATGTTATGACAATGCCTTCTATTCCACATTTTCCTTTGGATGTTTAGCCATATTTAGTAACTTATCTGCTAGAGCAGTACATGTTATTGAATCAGTATGTCTGATATATTTCAATATCACGTTCCTCTGCTTACATTTTTACAATCAGTTTACATTTAGAGCTCTCAAAATATTTTATTTAACTAATAATTTTCTTCCCATTACATTGGTAAATATAGAATTTATTTTGAAAACTTTTGCATTTTATTAGGGAAAAAAAAAAAGTACATTTCCCTTTTATTGCTTTTCCTAAACCTGTGGACTACAAAATTAATTTTTTAGCCGAGAGTCTCTGTCCATTAAAAACTAATTGATGCCATCTTGTGGCGTTTCAAGAAAATACAAAAACAATCAACCCACATTCTTGGTCACATCCTGTATAATTTTACACCACATTTTTTGTGCATTTTCTTTTCTTGTGTTTTTTTCTACCACTATGTCCATGCCACTTTATTGCAGCTCAAAGTTTAACTCAGTTCAACAATTGAAAAATGTTTACTTTAAAACCACAGTTTAAGAAATTTTTTTAAAGAAGAACAGTTTGTAATACATATTATCATCAAATTAAACCAGGAAATATGAAGAAAATGTTAATTTTATGAAACTAATTTAGTCTTTGACAATTTTAAGTCTAAAGAGAAATTTTGGAAAGCCTCTCTTTGGTTTTGGCATCACTGTGATAACACAAAATTTGTAGGTTCAATAGGTTCAATAGGTTCAATATTCAGTGGAACTACTTGTCCTTGCTATTAACTGGAATTTCTAGCGCTCTTCCAGTTTCATATCAGTATTAATGTGATGATAATTTTTTTCCTCAGAAAGTTTAATGTCAGATTGGCCATCTCGTCTATGGCATGATTTGATCACTGCAATTTACAGGGCTACCTAATTGCCACCATGAAATGATTTGAAGCATTTCTAGTATGTAATGAAGTTGACCTTCTATCTGTGATACACAGACATCCCAAAGTGGAATGTATGTCCCATTGTGTCATCACTTTGTCAAAATTCCTACCTGATGCTTTTATTGTCTATGGTTTTAGCCATATTCCTGCAATAATAAGGTACCTAGCAAAAGAGTAGGTAGTCAAATAATGTATATTTCCTTTAAGGAGTGTCTAGGAGCCTATGAGGCTCAAAGATATCTTATCCTACAGTATTTTTTTCCAATAGTAAATTTATGGAAGAATATCATATGGAGGATTACCCATGGAATAGTTGCAAGAGGAGTACAGAAGGCCTGGCCCTTCTGGCGGCAGACTTGTGACACTCTTTGTCTATGCATTTCCATCTTTTTAATTGTGTCTGTCCTTCTTTAATCCAGTTTCAATATCAAATAGCCCTCTAGCCCCTTTAAAATTGTCCCTTGCTATTTCACAGCTGTAGTAGAACAGACAAGCTCTGCATTGTGTTCATTCTTTTCAAAATCTTGAGGTAATGTTGTGAGATGGGGGTGATATATAGTTCCTCTGAGCCCTACCAACACAATGCTAATACCAGAAACTTTTGAAAGAAAATAATTGAAAACGTTAATTCAACCAAGGGTATATGGTAAGAGTAAGGCAAGGACAACATTTTCATATTTCCTCTGGTCAGATCACATTTCTCTGGCAATATCAACACATTCTATATCTCTTTCATAAGGCTCCACATGGCACAAGGACAGTCCTTTCTGTAATTTTGTGGATCACTACATGTTTGTGAAAATCAATGGTCTTCTTGGTTTGCTTCTCTGCAAAAACAAGCAGCACAATGTGAGCATATGATCTGAAATTCCATGAAACATATAATGGTTAATTCGAAGACTGTTTCAGGTCTTTGTTTTCACTGAACTGTATAAATGCTTCCTACATAGATGGTTATATGTCATTATAATATGGAGAATGTCAATAGACAATTTTCTAATTAGGTCCCTACACTTCAAAACATACTGTGTTATCCCATCTTACTTCCAGGAATTTTAAAGCAGGTTCTGATAGACCATGAGACTGCTGAAATGGGTCTGAACAGCCGGTGTTCCTTTTGTTCCTAGAATATGAATATTCTACTCTAAATTTACATGTTAGTTGCAATATCTAAACTGTGTAGATGGAAACTGAATAATGAAAATTTGGTAGCTAGAGTATCTGCCTTGTGGGACTACAGTTCCCATGGGGAAGGAAAGAATATATTTGTCATTAGGTTTTTTAAACTCAGGATCCAGTATGCAGCCATACTGAATAGTTTTGCCTTCTTTTATGTATGCCAAAAGGAAAAATCCCATGCCTAAGAAGGTGAAAATAGTCATAAAATTATAATCAATGTATCAAGTGGTTGAAGGAAAAATAGGGATAATTATGAAGATGTGGAGATCTTTTGTTCTGAAAGTTTCTCTGTAAAACCCTTCAATTTTTAATTCCAAGCAATATTTTTCGTTACAAATTAGTCATTCACAGAACCATTCATTTCACAGAACCATAAAGTCTTGTATACACATTGAGTAACATATCACTTGATCTAACTCTGTGCTCAAAGCCAAGTTAATCACACCTTCAATATGTCTAAGATTTATTTAACTAGTTCTAAGGACCTCCAGTGAAGCAAACACTAAAGTAGTACCAGGAAATCTGTTCTGGTTCCTTACAGCCATCATTATTCACCCATTTATCCCACTGTTTAACCCAAATCTTGCAGCAAATGTGCTATTCAACTCGGACAGGTAGAACTTTTTTTCCATTTCCCTTTAAGAAAAACCTTTACAAATTTCACCCCCCCCCTTAATTTTTCTTTTCCTGCAGCTGCTCAAGCTTCCCCTGTAGATCACACTGTCTTCACCTTCAAACATCTCTGTATCTTTCATCCTTATTGATCCATACGTACCCTGAAGCATGGTGCAAAAATACCCTGTAAATGCCCAAATACCTCACTACTGTAGTATAGAAGTAAAATATAATTTACTGTTCTCAAATCTTCTGTTTCTTTCTGTTGAACCTGTGGTCTCTTTTTGGCTTTATTTGGATTTTTTGTTTATTTTTGGTTTGGGGCTTTTTGTTTGTTTTAATTAGATTGCACAGTTTGTTGTTTTGGCTTTTTGGTTTGGTTTTTTTTTTTTTTGTTTTTGCTTTTTTTGGGGGTGTTTTGGTGGTTTTTTTGTTTTTGTTTTTTTTTGGGGGTTTTTTTTTTGTTTTTTTGTTTGTTTGTTTTTTAAATTATATTGCATAACTCACGTGGTCAGCTTTGCAAACCACTGTGAATTCACATGGTGTTCCTGGAAACTCTTACCCACATGATTGGCTCACATACTGCATTTGTGCAGCTGCCAATTTCAGCCTACACACAGCCTAGTAAATTTGGCACTGCAGGCTTTTTAGTTGTTTTGAAATGTCATCCCTTTCTTCCTCCAAATTTCTTCCCATATGTAAAATTAGTCATATATTAATCAAATATTCTCACACAGTTATCCTGTGTATTAGAAAGTCTAGATTCTAGCTCTGTTACATATGATTAAAACCAAAGAGAGCACAGGAAACAATGAATTTTGGATTATGTCAGAACAATGGTTTTGTTTTCTGTAAGACAAAAGATCTCTCTCAGCAGAAAAGTGGATCACACATGTTCTGCATCTGCAGACAATAAGATGCCACATGGAAGAGTAAATCACTTCAATCTCCATAATCTGTTAGTATTCAATAGGAAAAGATCATTACCTCCCATTTTACAACCATGTTCTTTTTGTCATTCTAACTTTGCAAACGTAGTCTATACTCAATAAAGACAGTAAATAATGTTCATTAATGATCCCCTTCATGTCCTCATTCAGACAGTACCTTGTGGGACAAAAGCAGAATATTAGAAGGTAGAATGATGACTGGCACAAATATTCTTGGTAGATGATGCAGAATGTGGTTATTATCAAATGCTAAAATAGTGGTTTTGTGAGTATTATGAAATCTTGTAGCCCATAGCATAAAATAAGCAATAAGACACATGAAATTGGCGTGGATGATGATTATTTCAGTACATAACACAAACATTCCATTTAATAAAAACTTTTCCTATTTCTGCTATTTATGACGAAAAGTAATCTTTTCATTTTCTGCTTTAAAGCATATGCATACTGATATACTCAACATTAATAGTACGAAAAGGAAAAATTAATAGAATGAAAGCAGTTATGAAGTAAAAAAATCCCCATTAAAGTCAATAGTGAATTAATGACTAGCTATTTTTTTCTACCAAAACTCTTCTAACAGTGTGCTGGGGACACGGGGGAGGTGGTGGCCCATCCCCCATGGAGGCCACATGGAAAGCACATGGTCTTAAGACAAAGGGAGCAGCGTCTTCTCTGGGAGCCTCCCCAGAGGCTGCGGGGACCAATCGTAGACCTGGGTTGGTGATTGACAGCCCAGGAAACCAATTAGAACGCTGTTTCGCTTTTACGAATCACAGGAAAGAAGTTAGTTTGGGTCTTTTGCTTTGCGGTGGGGCAGGTGAGAGGAGGTTGCAGGGCTCCGGGCCTCCCGCCATGGGGCCCAGCCCGGCCTCCCGCGCGGCCTGAGCCCCGGCAGGGGGAAGGGCCCGTCCCCGGGAAGGCCCGGGGTGGACCTGGCCCAGCCCCGGCTCTGGCCCTCGGCAGGCCCCGGTCCCGGATGCCTCCGGGGGAGGGGACCCGGCCTAACCCGGCCCTGGGGGGAGCCCAGCTCGGCCCCATGCGGCATGGCCCGGCCCGGCTCGGCTCGGCCTCCCAGCCCCACGTGGCAGGGCCCGGCTCGGCTCGGCTCGGCTCAGCTTGGCCCGGCCCTGCCCGGCCCGGCCCGGCTCCAGGCCTCGCACAGCGGCAGAAAGAAGTCCAGCCATTTCATCATCTCATGTGGCTGCGTCTTTTCCAGCATGGCTTCAGCCTGGCTCCTTGCCGTTTAGGATACAAGTTTAACTTTTAGTGCCTGAATGAGACTTTGGATTTCCTGAGCTCCTCAGAGCAGAAAGCATGAAGCAAGAAGAATTACAGAAGTCAGTAGAAGGAAGGCCCGAATTATAGAAGGAGAGATGGAAAAGTCGCCACTGATAAGTAGCTTAAAACCTTTTTTTTGTGGGCTTTAGAGGATCGTGACTTTACTTAAAATTCCTTTAAACTGTAGAATATACTTGGGGAGGTTAAAAGTGCCTGAGAAGAAGACCTTTTTTTTTTTGCCTCGAGAAATGGAGCTCTCTGTCTTTGGGACTGGAATTTTAGACAGAGATATTTAGTGAAAAGTGAGATAAAGGGACTTTTTGTGTTCTCAGCTGCCTGCCTTTAAAATGACACCCATGTGTTTTTCAGCAACCCATATACAGCTCTGGAAGGACTGTGAAAATGGGAGGAAAAATCATAATTTGTAGTTTCCGGGCGGATGCAAGTTATGAAGGTGAGACACCCTCTAGGCCTAAACAAAAAGAAGGGGCTTTTCTCTCTTGAGTGAACTGAAATGATTATTTAAGTGAATAACTGACCGAAGTTTTTTTTTCTGTATGTTGCTGGTATGAGGAAAGGGGGAGGAGGGAATAATCTGGAAATCTCGTTCTGAATTGTTTTGTGTTGTTAATAAATTTCTTGTACCCTTTTTAAGCTTTAAGCCTGCTTTGTCTTTACTCTTAAACTCGATCCCCAAAAGAAATTAAATAGATTAAAATTGGCAACCCCAGTCACACCGTGACAAACAGAAATATGAAACTGTGATTTATTTATTTTTTTTTGTTTTGGTAACAAATACGAATTTTTGCTAAAAATATCTTTAAATGAATTTCATCCTGCAAAGCAAATTTCTATTAGGGATTTTTATTTTGTTCTTCCCTAGAATCTGAAAGAAATCTGGATTGAAATTAAAGCAAAGACTAACTGCTAAAAGCAGCTCTGGAAATGCAATGTGTTGCGTTCTTTTTACGTCACAAAATACTCCCAAAATTTTCTTGATGTGGTGGTTTAACTTCAGCCAGAAGACACACCCACACAGCTACTCACTCATTCCTTCTCTTGCCTCATGTAGCAGGTAAGGGGATCGGAAGAACAAAAGCAAGAAAACTTGATAGATCAAGATAAAAATTATTTGACAGGTGAAGGGAAGAGAAAGGTAAAACAAATGTGACAGAACAGCAACCAGCTCCTACAAGCAGACTGATGCTCATTGCCACTCTGAGTGATGGACACCTCAGAATCCAAAAGTACCCCCTTCTTTCTTCTACTTCCAGCATTCATTGCTGAGCCTGACATTAATGAGGTATTAAATATCCTTTTGGCTAGCTGGCATCAGCTATCCTGCCTGTGTCCCCTCACAGGCTCTTGCCCATTCACAGCCTGCTCACTGAGTGAGGGGAATGCAGAATAGAAAAAGATAAATCCTTATCACTCCTGACTGTTCAAAAATGGCCAAAGCATTGGTTGCTACTAACTCTGTTTTAATGATGAATCCAGAACAACAGATGTGAACAATCATATGATAAAAGAAGATAATTGTTCTTAATAACATATTCCAGAATGTTGCTTGTATCATCTGCATTGTATCATTGCATGTATGATATAATTGCACGTATTATTTAATTTTTAACTTAGATATTGATGACATTGACCATTTCAGTAGATTTTTTTCCAAAAGTAAGGCTAAAAGCATCTTTTTCACCATATATTCTTGTCTGTGGCAGCTACCTGCAAGTAATTTTGCTATGTGACCGGAGCCATATACAAACATGAAAACAACTTCTGTGTGTTCTTCCTCAGTAAAGAAGGTGCTGCTTCTGCTATGATTCAGCTCACTAACTCACTACCTGTCTGGACTGAGGTCTTCAGATACTCGTCTTTGCTGGACAATGCTGAGGGAAATGAGCTGATACGTAATGATATAGAGTTGAACATTATCATCCAAGAGTATCAGAATGTCTGTCCAAATGGTCTCAAACAAATTAATATTATAATAAGATATGAACAACAAGATGGAGCCTTGTAGAATAATGAAGATGTAAGTGCCTACAAATATTCTTTGTCAGTGCTCTCGGAAAAGGACCATTTTCTCCCAAGATTAGGTAGAGCACTAAAATCTCATGATGACTACTGAATAACCAACAGATAGATGTAAATGAGAGTGATACGAGACTTTACCTCCTTACACAGATCAAGATACTCAGGCAAGGAAACTAAAGTAAATGTGCGGCTAGAGATGTCTAGTCTGACTTCATCACATTGTGGGAGATTTCAAGTAGATAGGCAGGTGGGAAAGATGTCTAGGGAAAGAAAGAGGTAGTTCTTCTGCTTGTGATACCACCCTGCCCTATGCTGATCTTTACAAGGCAGACAATTCCTGAACTCTGCAGAAGGTCAAACTGCAATGTACATAGACCTTTCCAGTATTATATCTGCATTGTCTAAATGTATCACTTAGAATTTATTCCTAGTATTAATGTCTGTCTATTTATAATGTAGTCACATTCCAAAGGAATAAGTGATTCTTAGTGCTTCAGTTATTGAATTACTCCCTCTGAGAACTGGATTCCTACAACAGATTATCATTGCTGCAGTTTCTTCAGTAGCATGCCCATCATTTTGTACTTGATGACTCACTGTTCTTTCTAATTTTATCTTAAATCTTGAAAAAATGCTATTTAAATGTAAAAATTAAAATATTTATTTATTTGGGAGTCATAAATATTAAGTTAGGTTCTGTTACAATACTGCAAGGTGTATATTCTGAAATATTCATCTTACCATTCTTTTCAAAATGACCCTGGATTTGGTACATTCTAGTGGTATCTGTGGGACCTTTTCTGCTAGTATTTGAAGGAGTTCATTCACATAAAAGGAAGAACGGAATTAATGAATGTGTATGTAAATATATGGCATCCTGTATTTTGCACTTCAGTTCTATAATAATGAAATACATGTTAACAACAGACATTTCTTTTTTCAAAAATTAATATTCTTAGCACTTCAAGAAAGAATATTGTAAATATAAACCTAGTATTTACACTGTGTTTTACTTGGTACATTTTTTATTAGCTCACCAATATTCAGTGTATGATATTTGCAATCATCTGGGATCTCAAATCTAGACATGTGGAATGTAAGCAGAATTCTCTGCATCTCTTGAAGCAGACTCTTCTAACCTCTTTTTTTTACTCTGTTTTCCAAATCTACCACTTAGTTATGTGATGACTAAGAAAAATGCATAGGCATTTTTTAGAATATTCACATACTGACTGAAAAATTTACTAACGCCTTACTTTTCTTAAGTAGGAAGGAATATACACTATTTACCTATTTTAAAAATATTAATTATTTAAAAAGGAATATTTTTGCCATCTGGTTGGGAAGAGAAGAAGAATCAAGTGTAGCTGTTAAAATAAAGATGACAGTCTCACAATAGACATCAATAGACACATGAACATAAGGACAGAAGATGAATAAATGACCCTTTCCTTGCAGTTTTGGATGAAAGTGAGAGCGATAGTATAATTTGGAATGGAAGCAGAGAGGTTTTTATAGAAAAGATAGGGAATTTGTTTTTGTCTATGCAATGCAGACATACAGGAGGATGATGTTAGAGGAACAAAATGAAGTGCAAGAATACAGTTGCTAGCTGTGGACTGAAATGCTGTTCAAAATGCAAGCAATTTAACAATGTAATTTACAGTTTCCTTTTATCCAAAAATAACTTGTCTTCCAGTGTCTTAAGTGGCTTCTCTTCTAATCCTGCTAGCAACCAGAAGCAATTTATGATGGCAGTAAAGGGTCCTCAGTGAATTACTGCTTAATTAAAACAGTAATATTTTATTTTGCTGAAAGATTGGTAAGAAAACATAACAGCTGCATGCAAGACTCTAGATATGAAATTGGGGAAACTTTTATAACATTTTATGTTATTTTATATTATTTATTTTTTCAGTTTTCTTATTTTTCCTCATTTGCTACTGAAATGATTGAGTATAGAAATTCTGTTTGTGAATGGACTCCATTCTACTCACAAAATTAATTTCCATCAATGCAAATGCCAACATAAAAAAGTGAGGTTTCCCTTGCCACTAGGCCACCTCAAATCAGATGTACATATATCTGCAAAATAAATGTTAGCAGCAAAGTAACACCTGTCAATTGAAACAATTACAATAATGGATGCAAAATATCAAATTAAATAATGGCAATATTAAATTGTAAAATATTAGTAAAAATAGATTTATTAGTAAAAAATATAAGTAACAGATTTGTATTGCTGAATAGTTTATGCCAAATATCTGAAAAAACTTTCTACAAGTTTAATTTGCCATGGAGCAGCCGTAAAGTGTTTTAATAAATACGTTGCCTGGGTACTGAGGAGAAAACTATTGCTAGTCTCATAATGTCTGTCCTGGGAACTATCAAATTGAACAGGATTCTTCCCCAAAGACAATATTTCTATAAGCAATCTTTGAATTCTTATAAGTAGACATGATGCTTAAAGCCCACTAAATCTGACCATGAGCTCCAAAGGAGAAATTATTTCAGAAACAGCCAAATTCAGACTTTCATGTGTATTTATTTAGGGCCTTATCTTTGCTAATGACGAATTCTTTGTAATACAAACAAAGTTTCACCATGGTTTTTGAACTCAGAATATAAATAACTTAAACTCCCAAGCAAATAATGTAGCAACTGTCCAGCAATCCCAGTCCATCCTAAACTAATACATTAAATACATAAATTATATACCTACATTAAGTTTCTCCTTTGGAAACTTCTCCTCCTGAACTTGAGTCAGCTTACTATCTGTCTTGAATATGCCATTGGCCAGAGAGTCAAATTATATAAATAAAGATAGTGACATTGAAATACTCCATTGATTTACTTTACTATGTTTTATTGCCTTTCAATCTTCAGGATTTTTTAAACTGGTCTCAAACGTAATAATGTAGTTCTAAAACAATGTTTCAAGCAGTGGCATTGATCTTTTTATATTTACATTTTCACTTCTGACTGCTGCCCAAAGAACTCTTGTGAAATTGCACTAATTTGGAACAAAACTACTCAGTCTCACCTCTGGTTTCAAGCTGAGTGAAAGCTGAAGAGATTTTTGACAGCAAATAATGTTGAAATAGGGGAAAATTACTTCCTTGTGGCTAAAATATTTAGCTGACCCAATACTGGTATAAAGGAAGAAATTCAGCTAAATGCAGCAGTATTCATAATTTGGGAAATCCAAAGACAGAAGGAGAAATAGCATTTAAAAAACACTGTTGAAAACTTTGCAGAAATGTGTAATGACTGTTTTTTAGTATTGGTGAAAAAAAAGTAATTTCTATTAAAGACATAATATTTTACTGACTTTATTACACACTTAAAAAGAGAATCCAACAAAAGAAATAAAATCAGTATTTCTTCAAGTGTCAGTAAGTGTTGACAAGATTGAGCTCAAAACTTTTGTGACACAAAAATTAGAACAGTACAGTCAGGGAACCGGCATAGACAGTTAGAACAGGGAGCTGAAACGCCTTGAAGGGTCAGGGCAGTAGGCAGGTGTGGGTCATGATCCCGTATCTGCTGCTGATGAGAGGATTTTCTGGTCATTAAATAATTGCAATGCCTAATATCTCAGCTTCCTTCTTGGGAGCGAAAACTGCAGCCACCCCGTCCTCTGAGGATTTTGCTTTGATAAACTAGTCGTGGATATTGTGCTGGTTAAATCTTCTTTTCCTGTATTTACACATTTGTCAGCTATTAAAGAAAAGTTGGTTTACTGCATTTTCAGAGATAAAGATTCTCCCAAGCTCTGGAAGGAGAAATGAGAGATAGGGGAGGCTAGGAGTTATGTACTTGCCCTGGCTGATATATCACTGGTTTAAGCTCTTAGAGCACCATGCATTGACAGCTAAAGAACTAGTCTCTGCTTTTCCATACCTGTTAACACACTCAAACACAGCTTTAAAAATATTTGTGCAGTGCCCAAAGAGAGAGTGCAATAGTTTACTTATGGTAACTGCCCAACCCTGGGTAAACAAATGGGCTAGTTTAATATGTATAAATAATTGTAAAATAAACTGCAGCAGGGGTGACTCAGTGTCTCACGGCTTCTTCTCTGTATTTGCATAGCACATCAGCTCATCCACTTCAAGAAGTATCACCATAAGTGGATGTCTGCTTTCCGTGCAGCATGAATCCTGTCATAGAAGCACATTTAGCCCTCTAAATGAAACTTAACAGAAAGACATGAATGCTAGAAAGACATAGTTTAGAAGAAAAACATTTTTTTGTCAAGGAATTCCTTTGTGTTTCTTGTGAGAGTTCCTGTGTGCTCTCCCAAGATTCACTTGAGGGTGTGGACCTATTAGTTTCATTTGAATAAGATGAATATAGCAATTTTGAATGTACTGTGTTATGTGAAAGGTTTCAGTCATACTACTGATTTCAAATTCCAGGAAAAAAAAAAAAAAGCTTTAAAAATGGTATTATTATAGCCATTTGAAATTCATATCCCTCACAAAGAAAAAAACAAAAACAAACCAACCCAAACCCAAACCCCAAATCAACAACAAATAACTCTGAACTTTTAGTGTTAAGGTATTAGGACAAAACAATATATGACTGATATCATTGTTGACACCAATTATGAAATAATATAAAAACTTACTATA
The DNA here is from genome assembly GCA_030060385.1 of Muscicapa striata striata. Classification (NCBI taxonomy): domain Eukaryota; kingdom Metazoa; phylum Chordata; class Aves; order Passeriformes; family Muscicapidae; genus Muscicapa; species Muscicapa striata. The sequence continues at coordinate 112,963 of JAREIS010000502.1, read as the reverse complement.
AAACAGATTATCACTGTGTACAGCAGACCAGATGTTCCAAAGAAGAGTGACAATGATGGCTGAAGCAGAATATTATTGGAACTTCTAGCCACAGTGTAGATTGCTTTAAAAACTGAGAAAGAAAAGTTTAATACCTTTATGTCCTAGTACAAGTATTGGCTGCATCTAGAGCCCCCTGGGCAGCAGGGGAGGGAGGGGATTCTGCCCCTCTGCCCCACGCTGGTGAGACCCCACCTGCAGAGCTGCCTCCAGCACAGGAAGGACATGGAGCTGCTGGAGAGAGAGTCCAGAGGAAGGACACCAAGGTGATGAGAGGGATGGAGCACATCTGCTATGGGGGAAAACTGAGACAATTGGAATTGCTCAGCCTGGGGAAGAGAAGGCTTCCAGGTGATCTAATTGCAGCCTTCAGTATCTGTAGAGAGCCAACAAGAAAGATGGAAATGGACTTTTTATAGGTGCATGTAGGGATAGGACAAGGGGGAGTGAAACAAGGGTCACTGAAACAGGTTTAAAACTGAATCTATTTAGATCAGATATTAGGGAAATTTTTTTTATTGTGAAGGTGGTGAGGCCTTGGCATAGACTGCCCAGAGAAGCTGTGGATGCCCCATCCCTGGAAGTGTTCAAGGCCAGATTGGATGGAGCTCTGAGCATCCTGGTCTAGTGAAGTATGTCTCTGCGCATGGCAGCAGGTTGGAACTAGATGATCTTTATGGACCCTTCTACTTCTATGCAGTCTTTGATTCTGTGATTCCATGAGAATGCAATATCCAGTTCCTTCTTTGTTGCATCTGGTGTTGCTTGGAGTGACAGCAAGTAAAAAGCAGGAAGGGCCTTTGCAGGGGTTTCACAGAGATGTTTTATTTCAGCCATGTATGTGCATCATCCATGGTTCAGGGAACAAAAGCCAGGTACTTTGTAAGAGTCTAAGGTTAAATACATGGGATGAGCAGGGCGTGGAGAGCATCAGAGACCAATTACCAGGGGACATCGGGGTGTTACAAGGGAGGGGTTAGGGCAGAGGGCCAACAGGGAATCAGGGTGGGAGTGACCAGAGACTGAGGGACAGGGAGAGCACAAGGCTGATCCAGGGAGCAGAACAGGAGTTGCTTTCCCTAATTGGGAATGCCTTCTGTCTCCACACCTCTTCAGTTATTTGGCCACAGAAAAATAAGTTTTCTCACATCCATTGTTTGTTACATTACTTTTTTTTTTTTTTTTAATCTATCATGAAAGGTGTATTCTAATACCATTAACAGCCATTTCAATTTTTAAAGCAAATTTAAAATTAACACCTCTACTAATATTCAAACAACTGGACTCTGTCCTCCCACAATGACATGATACAGCAACATGGTCAAACCTTTCCTCAGTGTGTGCATTAGAATAGAACCTCCCAGACTGCTGTCAGTAGCATGTACTAGACAACTTACCCTTTGTTGCTATCTCTTACTGCTGTAGCAAATTTTTTGAAGCTGTGGTGAAATTGTCTTCAGAAACATGGCCTAAAAAAAGCTAGAGAAACCAGCTTTGATTGTATCGCCTAGATTTCTGGGTCGCAGGTAAGTTCTTAACGCAGCACTGCAGATATAACAGGGCAGCTGCTTTCCAGGTGGTTGAAAATGGATATTGACCTAAGCCCCATTGACTCACAGCACAGATAGACCTGACATCTGTTCTTTCAAATTAGGATGAAATTGCGGGTTATTAACCACTGCTATAATGGAATGCACTATTCGCTTTTAGCTATTAAGCGTTCTTAGGCCTTTAAAAACTAGAAATTACATTCTAATAGATAACTGAAAGGCATCTTATTCACTGAACTCCTTTCTTTCTTTCTTTTGTAAGGCAAATAAACATTTCCAGTTTTGTTATTGAAAAAATGCTCCCAAATAAATGAAATCAGAAAAAGAGAAACATAGGCTCCAACATTTTCCTAAATACATTATTAAGAAACATTATTACATTATTATGTTGAGGTCTAACTCAACATAATGATGTAATTATTATGTTTTACATAATATTTACATAATACTGGCTAATCAGGTACTGGTTTCCAAGTAGATGAAGACCGCAGAAGTAGTAGCAAGTTAGGTATTTCCAGAGTGTACCAATGTTTGTAAATAAAAATGCTAAACAAAATAGTATTGAAATCAACAAGTTACTTTGAAATGTGAATTCATACCATCACACAGAATATGGAAATGACAACAAACCCTGGCAAAATGTTTTGTTTTTCTCAGCAGTCTGATTTGGAGCCCTCTCCTGGAACTTCCAGTATAAGGCCAAGTGAAATTTAATTTAATTTAGTATATTTGAGACCTTGGGCAGCTACTTCTACCTCACAGAATCTGTTTCTTAAGTTTTTCCACTTGATATGAGTCACATTATTTTTATCAGCTCTTCTATCTCAAAAAGTCAGACATACAACAGTTGCATTACTTTGGCAGCTTGAGACATTCTACTAAGTAATATTTCTTAAAGTATTATCCTCTAAATATTAATATGAATTTAATTTTTAATTTTTTTAACAAAAATGAGATAATGGAAAAACAGCAGATTGCTTTCTTACATTTACAAATGTTTTGCATATGTTGCAATTGTATTAATGAATTTATTAGTTGAAGATAACATCTTATTGCTACAGTATTTGATTTGAAGTTAATATTTACAACATGGAGTCCAAATTTACAGGTATGCATATTTGAAATAAAACTGATTTCATAATTTTTGTGTAAAAAATTAAGTAAAAGTGAATCAAAGAGAATTTGAAATATTTCACAGAACAATGTTATGTGAATTATGTCAATAACATGTATTTTAAGACATTAAAGTACTTAACAGATAAAGGTGGCTGGCCCACCCCTCTTCAACATAAAGAATGAATTGAGAAAGTTATATGAATTGAGAAAATACATGACAAAGATATGAAAAATCTCTTCCTTTAAAACAGCATTTTTTTTCTCCTGCCTGCTTCTTCAACCTCTCCACATATTCACAGCAGAGTCTGTGTCTCATAGACTTGACAGAGAAGATAATTTCTGAAGGCTGAGGCCAGAATTTTGGAATGCTTAATCTGGTTCTGAAAGAGAGCCTGTGTTTTATAGATTTCACTAATCAGTTTATTTCTGAAGGTTAAAACCAGAATTTTTGAATGCTTAATTTGATTCTGAAACAGAGCCTGAGTCTCTGTGGAATGATTTTGGCATAGGGATTATGCATAGGAGACCACTGCCTTTAAATCTTATTCAGACTACATGTTAGTATTTAACCTGTGCGAGGCATCAGATGTGGGCTTCTTTCTGACCCCTGGTGCTCTAAGGCACCAAACTCCGGAGCTCTTCGGCTCCCACTCTGTCGGACTATTTTAATAAGCAAAGCAGCTAATAGTTAAAAAGGTTATTTATTACAAAGCACATCTTATTACAAAGCACATTAGTCTCAAAAGGCAATAGCAAAAGCAATGACAGGCAATGGCAAAAGCAGTAGCAATAAGCAATAGGCAAATGGCTAGAAGCCCTGGCAAAAGCCAATAGCTAAAAGCAACAACTCTCCCAATACATACTATTATATAGGATTTTCCCAACAAGCTAAGATGCAAACTCAGACCACCACTCTTTAACCAATTAGAATTCTAGTTTCTTAGCACACCAGGTTATGTATAACACTACACACAGAATCTGTCTTGTTCTATCTAAGAAATGTAAGCAATATCCTTACTATAACTCTATTATGTCTAAGTCCTGTCTACAACTGTGGGCTTGGAGCCTCTACTGAAGATATCAGTATATTTGCAACCTTCACTAAAACACAAGCTACTACTGTGGAATCCAGACCTTTTACTCACTAAAAACATCAGAACTCACTCTAAGACTTATTCAATCCCTGCACTCTGATTTCTTTCTGAAGAATTCAGAGAGACCTCTAACTCACTGACTCCAATGCCTGTGGGGTGACTGAGTGGGTAGAATTTCTCTTTCACAACTGCCAATTATTTAGTTCATATTCTATCACAAACATTTCAAACATTCACTATAAAATATTCTCTCATCTAATGTACTTGTTTTCTTTTTATGGAAGAATTTCTCCATTTAGTTTCTGTGTTGTTATGAATACTGGAAAATATATGCTAGTCTCTAAGAACAGATGGTTGTGAATTCAAGATGATGCCCTGGCTTTCACTGTGAAACCAAAGTCACTGCTGATATCTTTGGTTTCTTTCTCTTTCTCTTGACTCTAAAATGTCTTGGACTCTTTAAAGGGAAAGGACTTTTCAGGACTAACTTGTACTGCCAGAGTTGAACACCAGTGGTGACAGCTCTCAGTCTGGATCCCCAGACTGTCTCCCAGTTATTCTTGTGCAGATAAGTCTAATAATTTATATTAAATGCAAACAAACTCAGACTTTCTTATGCCCTTGACAAATTCTCATTATTTATGTCTGCAACTGAGTCAATGTGTTTGATATGTTTAATGACTGGGAACTCTGGCATGTGGAAACGTTTTGAGGTACAAGAAGAGAATAACATTTCAAAAGGATAGCATCTGCAAATGCCTAGAATTTTTGTTGAGGGCAGATCATGTTGCCTAAAGTGGGAAAGTACTATAGCTGGTACATTTCGCAACTTTTCCCTTTTTGCAACACTTACACGGAGCATTTTAATGGGTTGTGGTTTTTTGTTTGTTTGCTTGGGTTTTTTTTGTGGCTTTTGTTGTTGTTGTTTTTTTGTTGTTTTGTTGTTGTTGTTGTTTCGAAAGAAACGTTCCTGATAACTTTTCTCAGGTACGTGATTTTTCATTATTACTATTATTTCTTTTTTCCGTCAGAAAGAATGTTGCTGGAGAACATCGACACGCCTGCCCGTTGTGGGGGATGTCCGTGCAGGGTCGGCCGCGGGGCAGCACCGGGGCAGGAGCTGGGCGAGCCGGGGAGGGGCGGCGGAAGCGCCACCACTTGCTTTGGCGGGGCCGGGCCGCCCTCGGGGCATTTAGCGGAGCGTTGGGCACGAGTGCCGCTCGCAGCCGCGGCTAGCAACGGCCTTGGGCGCCATGAAGAGAAGCGGCATCGAGAACCCGGCGTTCGAGACGCCTTGTCCCGGCCTCGGCCAGCGGTGCCACGCGGACCCCGCCGGGGCAGGTGCTGGCGCCGCGGCCCCCCCCGGGCCCGGCCCTTATCCCGGGGAGGGGCCCTGCGGGTGGGGCCCCTGCACCCCCAGAGTTCTGCAGCTCTGCAACAATTCCGAGGGGTATTTGGCTGCCTACAGCCTGTTGGCCATCTTCCAAGGTAAGCTGTCCCTGCTGTCCTGGGCACATGCTGTTTCCCATCCTGGGGCAGCGGGGAACCGGGCGGGAGCCTGGGCTGGGCAAGGCGGAGAAAGAGAGGTGATATTTTGGGTGATGGTAAGGAAAGCAAGGGCTCCTTACTTACAGCTCTGGTGCTGTTGCTGAACAGTAATGGTTTGACTAGGGGGAGAAAGTACACTTGTGCCCGGGACGGGGAAGTTGCACACTATTACTCTTTGTACTTCACTCTGTTTCTCCTTTTTTCTCTTCCCACGTACTTTATTGACCACTGCTGGGTCCACGGTTCTACCAGCTCTTTGCTTCATGCACTTACCAATGCTGCATCCCCACTCACCACAGGGAAATAGGGCTTCATGTGCACACACAGGCAGTCATTTACAATCCAGGGATTAAAACACCAATATAAATATAAAATTGTAGTATTCCACTACTTTCTTACCTGCTTGCTGATTGAAACACTATCCTGGCCTGGTTGGGTGGAACTTCGGGTAAATTTGAAAACAGCAAAAACATGTGATTTTGTTTGGTGAATCCCAGTGCTGCCACCTTCCTAAAACTTAACTAATGATTTAAGTTGACATTGGAAGTAACCTGAAGTTTAGCTTGCCCGAAATTCCTCTTGTTCAGCTTCAGAGATTTTTGTTCATGTTTTTGTTTTCTGTAGTGATTGGTTGGGGCCTTAGCAAGCCTTAGACTTAGAAAGTAGAAATGTTGACCGAGGGGAGGAGAAGAATTACTGTAAAAAATATAAATAATTGAGATTTGTGAAACTTGGATACTTGTCTACGAAAAGGAGTAATTTGGTCCACATTCATCCAACCTTTCAACTCTGTTTAACTAGCTAGAAAAGAAAGGGTGTTTCCTGAACAATTTAAAGCTCCCTGTTACTCATTAAGGGATTTCTATAGAGGGGTGAAGGGGAATTTTGGGTATTTGATGTTAGAGGAGAGAGTAGCCTACACCAAAGAAATGCAGGGTTTGGATGGATGGCTCCATTCCACCAAGAACCACACTGAGGCAACTTCAGTGGTATGAGGAGAATTGGAGGCTCTGCTTAAAACCTAAAAGGATTTTAATGCTACTTTTGATGCTTGGTGAATCAGTGCATGAGCTAGTGTCTTAGTATGTGTTTCTGTGAACTTTATCTGATTTTAGCCCCTTTAGATTCTGATCTTGTCTTAGCATATAGACTTAGTGTTAGAAAAGAAGTATTTAGAAAGTTTTGGGATAAGCCTGTTGTTTCTTGCTTGATTTTGAAAGGTAATACTACAGCTGGTAGGATCAGAAGATGATTACTGTTGCAGTTGTCCTGCCAAATTTTCTCCATAAATAAAAACAAGAGGGGTGTGTCTGTGGAAGAACTTCTTACTTCATTAGATTGCGATAGTAGCTGAAGAGTAGTAGAAGACTTTTAAAATTCACATATAAACCTTTTTGAATGACATAAGAACATGGATTGGCAATTAAAAATGCCCTGAATATGACACTGAAAAGACTGTTAAACTAAACAAAGGGTCTTGAATATTTCTAACATGTCTAAATTTCTTAAAATCAGTCCTTCTGTTCTGATCTGATTGTTGAGGTGAATAACAAACTCACCATACTTTAAGATCTTGGTTGTAGTCTGGATAAGTTCCCAATCATAAAAACAACTTGTATCATAAGAATCTCTGTCCCCATAGGAGGCTATGGGTATTGCTTGTGCCACTCATCCAGCTATTGCTTCTGTTATCTAACTGTGTATGTATGCCAGGCACCTATCGAATCTAAGTCAGGTTTAGGGCCTTAAAGGAAGGAAACTTATGATGTTTGTTTTGGAAGCTGGTGTAGGCATGGCTATTGCAGATCTTGTAACATTCTTGATGTGTTTACCTGGATTTTCTGAAAAGGTAATTTCCTTTGGTTAGAACATAAAGGAAGCTGGGTGCTGAAGGCAAGCTGCAATTCTTTTTGATATGTGGGAGAAACAAGGATTGTCAGCAAGAAATTCAGGCTTGTGTGTGAAACTTTGTGAAAATATTCAGGTCTTGTAGCTTCAGAGTTTAGATAAAAGCACACAAAGCACAACTAGTTTTGCAGTTATGTGACCTAATACTGTACTCTAGTTTGGCTCTAATAATTTGATTTACCCTCCAAATTACAGAAACCATCACTGAAGAAGATAAGATATATACCTATTAAACTTGCCTAATGCACCTCTAGAAAAGATTATTTCTTAATGCGTTGTTATACTAGACTTATTTTAAATGAGTGAACATAGTGGATGATTATCTGCACTGACCTGGTATGTTGTGAATCTAACTGAAAGCATATGTTTGTCAGAATATTTTCTAGCTGCTCTCTAAAATAGATTGTTATCATTAGCACCTGATAAGCTGTATTGCAGCTTCTTAGAAGATTTCAGGTGGAACTTGCTCTAATTTCTGGCACTTTGTTTCAAGTACATATGAAACCTCTATTTCCAGAGTACAAAACACTTACTTTGCCTAGAATGTTTTTCACATGACTAATACCTGCTTTCTGTCTGGTGCTTAGAGTTACCTAAATGTATGATTGCATCTAGTAATACAGTAACTGGATATGCTGCAGTTCATAGCTATAGTAGAAAACAAGGTAGATGTTATCTCACTATTTTGAGTACAAGAAGGACTGTTTATTTATCATGTCATTAGTAATTTTAAGTAAATAAAACAACAGAACCACAGTTTGTGATTAATTCAGTCTAATCTACCTAAAATCTTTGAATATCACTAATATTTTATAGACTGATCAGACCAGGTACTTTTACCAAGACCTTTTTAATTGTTATTTTTGTGTGCATGTTGTTAAAGCCACCATTCTTATAAAAACTGTATAACACATATTTCTGTTGAATGGATGAAGAAAAGAAGTACTCTTGTGTTTTGCAATAGCAAATGAAGTTTGGGTTTATAATTAATCTGGATTTTATGCATCAGTACACACTGTCCATAAATCTCTAATAGATGTAGCAGGACAACAAGAATAGTTAAAAACTAATTTCTATACTACAATTTTTAGTGTTGGGATGTCCTTAAGAATTTGTTTATCAGATTATGTTAGTATCAGCCAGGTTCTGTCTGTTAAAGTGACTTTAGTGATTAATCACTAGGTGATGTAATTGAAGAAGTTATGCTGCCATTCATCACATCTGAATTTTACAGATGAAGTCTAATTATCCAATATAATTAAATGGAAGGTTTTACGGCTTTTAGGATGTAAATTAAAGGTAGTGACTAAAACTACAGGTAAAAGACAATACTTTCTGGCTCTGTAATCCACTTGCTGTGTAGCACATTTTCATACAAGTGTTTTAAAGCCTTAGTAAATGAAGTTCTGGCAGATGGGGGAAAAAATTGTTTGTTCATTCCTTCATGCTGATATTGTTCTTTGGTTAATGCTTCTTAAGAGGAAAATAAAGTTGTTGAATGTGTAACTAATGGCACTGGAAGGACACCTGAATACTTGTGTCAATCCCATATAAGTTTAAGTGTGATGACTAAACTGACAGGTGAAATTCTCAGCCTTAATAAAGAGGCCATAGTAGGCTATGATTGTGCCAAGAGCTGTTTTCATATAGAAGACTGAAATTTGGCCATTAGAAAACAGCTGGTTTATTTAGAGTAAATTTTTTTAATACTTTAGAGTGCTCTAAGGTGATGTTGAAGTTTGGCTCAAGTAGTTGTAATTACAGATGGTGCAATACTTATTGAAAACTAACTTAAACACATTTCCATCACTAGTCTTGTGTTCTCCTCTTAGAATGACAATAGAAAATAATGTTTTAATTTTAGAGTAAGAGTAACTGCAGGGCCTGTGTCAGGAGAGATCCTCATCCACCATCTGTAAGGTTACAGAACTCAAACATATTTGTACTTCTGACACTAAGGCTTAACAAATTTTTTTTCAGGTATATATTTTATTATAGGCACAATGTAATTAGACTGTGATAAAGTTATCTGACAGCGTTATAATTACAGCTATTTATCCTGTAACTGAATCCTATTCTGGGACTGCTAAAACCAAACTCCTGAAAGTTTAACTACCTGGTCTTTTTCACAGAAACAGAACGTGAAGCAGGGTAGAAGATTCAAGTTAGTCTACAAACAATGCTTTTGTAAAAATGGACAGTGTTTAAGCATGCACTGGCAATTGTAGCTTAGTTCTACTTTTAGTTAATTTTTTGCGGTTCATCTACACTTCAGTAGGTCAGCTTATGCAATGACTTTTTTCCAGGTTGTTTGATACTTTTGCTTCAGGGAAATTACAGATTCAAGGGGAAAATATTTTTTGCTCAGTTGCTCTGAAACAGTTATAAAGAATTTTTAAATAGCTTTACACTTTTTTATATTACACAGGATGCATGTTCGTTCAAAAGTCTTCTTTTATCTTACTCTTGTGTTGGTAGGGAGTTGGTTGTTTGCAATAATTTGGAAACTATGTCCTGAACTTGCTTCTGTTGTAGCATGCATTCTAATGCAAGTTATAACCTTGACTAAATTACCTTTCAGGTATTTTATGACACCTTAATGCATCCTGTTTGAAATCCGTGCTTCAGACAAATATGTAGCTCCTGTGCAATTCAGCTGCCTAAGCTGGCACTGTATTGATCTACTATGTACTTGTATCTTACAGCTAATACCTTATAAAGAAGCCTTGTATAAATTATATTAATTTTAATCTTTCCATCACACAAGGGTAAGTTTACCTCTGCAACTCTATTGAATTAAAGTATCTTTGACTAATTATCTTATTTTTTTATTTTTGTAGGTATTGTGGTAAATGGCCTGATTAACATTAGTATTTCAACAATTGAGAAGCGTTATGAGTTGAACAGTTCTCTCACTGGCTTAATCTCTGCAAGCTATGACATTGCTTTTTGTATATTGTCGCTGTTTGTATCTTACTTTGGAGAAAGAGGGCACAAACCACGATGGCTTGCTTTCTCAGCATTTATGCTAGGAGTGGGCTCACTTGTATTTTCCTTACCACACTTCAGTAGTGGAAAATACCAGTATGGAGGTAAAATTGAAGGTAAGCTTCTGGTTGTTTTGAAAATTACTATGAAAATTACTATAAAATTTAAAATTTCTGTATCAACTTGGTGCAACTCCTTATTTGATACAACACAGTTAATCTCTATCAATGTCCTGAAATAGGGTGCGATCTGTAACTGAAAATTGATTCTTTGAAATCCATAAGTTCAAGAGCTGCCTCTCTGCACAGTGAACTTTATTTTTTCAGAAGCAATCTGAGTGTCAGTATCAGTTCTTACTCTTAGGCAACATTTGAATAAGATGCTTTTTTTTTTTCTTGCCTTGATGAATGCAATTAATATTCACTTTAAAGAAAGAATTATCTGACATTTCTTTGTGACTAGGAATCAAATTACGTCAGCAATATAGGAGAAATGTTAAAGCTTACTTTACTTAGTAAAGCTTACTTAGACTTACCATCTTACCTGAAAGGTGACTACTTCTTGCATTTCTTCGTTTTGAACTATAAAAGGCATATTGATTAATTCATTAGGAAGTTTCTCTAAGTTCTTTTAAAAAAGAAGGTAATTTTAACTTGTGGATTTATTTGAAATAAAGAGGAAACAAGCAGTACTGAACAATGCAGTACTTAAATCAGTGGTTGAACTATCTCTCAGTTCTTAAACTTTTGTCACAAAACAAGACTTAGCACAGTGTGATTAATGCCAACTATTTGTATTTCAGTTTGGTGGCACGCCTATAAATCAGAAATGTTCTCATACGTTTAAAGCAGGATGGCTTAATCTTTTAAGATTGTCTTGTTATTGCAGTCTTTAATCAAAATCATGCCTTCAATGGCTAAGTATATTAGCGTGCTCAGTAAAAAAAAATTAGTAGCTATTAAAAGAGATGATGAAAGGTTGTTGAGTCTCAGATTCATTTCTTTAGTAATAATCATGTTCATTTCTACAAGCTGTCTAGATGTTAACTTAAAAAGTTGGGCAGGCTATTTTTTGCTGTCTAATAAATGGAGATCTGAAATTAAATTTAACTGAATAAGGTCAAAAGAAACCATCTTTAATGTTTTGGGGGCTATGAGCACATAATTACTTGTTAGCTCTTGGGAGAAAGACAGTTGGTTACTTGCTCTTGGCACTGTTACTGTCCCATTTCCCTTTAATTTTGGTTTCAGTATTGACCCCTTTACTTCACTATGATGAAAGGGAAACTGAATTTAATATATAAAAGTTAAAATCTGCTTTTGATTTTTTTTTTCATTTGGAACTAGATAAATGTGGGAGAGCAAATTACCAACTATTGCAACTGATCTTTCTCCTTTCAAACAATTTTAGTTGAAATCCCAAAGAACATGTTACTGTTTTTCCAACATCCATCACTGAAGATGGCTGTAGCTATTGACACCTTTATTAGGGACAATGTTCTACATGGACTTTTGAAATCTAAAAGCAGTGGGGAATTTGTGAATTGGAATGTGTTTCTTCACCATAGCTCTGTTAGCTAACAGCTTGCCTGCTGTTTTGACTGTTGTAATGCAGGTGTCTATGCTATCCCTGTGGTGAGCATATTTAAGAACTTAAGCTGACTTAAACAAAACACTATCAAAGATAAATTACTCAGAGTGCAAGGAGTGTCTGCACTCTGGCAGTCAACATAAATATTCAGGTGCAGTGCAACAGCATCTCTTAACTGTCAAGTAAACCACAGCACGGGATTATGGGGTGTCTGGTTTAGCTAGTTCTGAGGTTGATGAAACACATGAATTATACAATTAGTTGCAGAATTTACTAGCACCAGACCCCAGAAGCCTTCGTTTTTAATTACTTGTGTGAGTTGCCTACAGAGATGTTAAATTTTTTTTTTTATTAAGCTTGTATTTGATGCTTCGTATTAAAATCTACCACTTAGTTTATTTCGGAACAGGTCTTATTACTAGTTTGTTTCTTGATTATTAATGTTTGTCATATGTCAGTGCAGCGAGTTTTTCATGCAGGATAACTTTAAAGTATAGTTTAATGCAATATTTAATGTGGCTGCCATATTGATTAATAAGTCTAGTCTGAAATATGAAATACATCTAGCCTCCCGCATAAGTCTTACAGACTTTCTGGAACTTACTGCTTTATTTTGAGATAATACTTCTATTCTGAGTATACACATATCCTACTACGCAAATCTATTTGATAATTTATTTATCATAATACCACTTCCTAAAAATAGTTGAATCTATTTCATAGTGAAAGATTTTCTAATCAATAGTCTGCATAATATTTTATTACAGCCACTGTAAAAATGTGTTTTCTATTCTCCAGAAAGGTTTTAAACTCAAATTTGTAATACAGATGCAACTAACTGATCTGGTAACTTTTCCAGCTGGCTCCTGTATGTGCAGTAAGGGGCTCCCTCTGCTGGTGCATCCCCTAACAGAATCAACTTAATTTGTTTAATCAGATGGCACAGAGGACTGTGAAAACTGCAAATATTATAAGCAGTATACCTTTAAACTTCATTGACAGATTTTATTTTAAAAATTAAACATATCTCAGTATGTCTGTCACAGCAAATGTGAGTCGAAGGTTCTCACTTGGCACATGGGAAGTAACTTCATTGTGAAGACATTGGGGCCAACACTGGGACAGATTACTCAGGATCCCTCCTAAGCAGAAAGGAAGGAAAACTTTAAAGACTTTCTTTTGAAGTGAGGTTTTCTTATCCCACATGTTGACTTGTTTCTGTGCAATGACACTGTATCACCTATTATGCACTGCAGAAAGTATTGATTAAGATGTTTTCTTTAAATACCCGGTGTGTGGCCAGCACTTCCTTACACTTTTCTTTCTAAGCCCAAAGTGTGGATTGATCTTGCCCCTTCTTTGCATAAGTAAAAGGTGTTCTCTTATGTAAAAGGGTCTAAGGAAAGGCTATAATAATTTTGTGGTGAAACAGTGTGAATTAGTATCTGTTTATCTGACCTGGAAGATATTTTCATGTATTTATTCAGTGGAGCTCATTACTACCAAGACTATATCTTGTCTCTCAGTATTCTTCTACCAAAAGCTCAATGATAGCAAGAGAAAGGAGAAGACAACACAATACCCCCTGTTTTCAGTTCCTCTTTTTTGTCCCTTCCTTGTAGTACCAAGTATTACAGCAGCAGACATAACCTTACGCTGCTGTACTGCTACTTTCCTCTTTGTGTATGTGTGCACAAGTACAGAGGCTTTACATTAATTTCTCCTTCTAGAGACATGGCAGTGTGTGTTCTATGAGAGATAGTGGTGTAGGTTTTTAAGGTTTTTCCCTTCTTCACAGGCAAATACTTCTCAAAATAGTGAATGTAAAGGGAGTATTTTCTTTGCTAATGACAGACTTCACTTCCCATATGGTCCAGATTTCCTCAGGTTGTTCAAGCTGCTCTGTCACTTTAGAGTGGAAGTTAGTGCTCCTCAGAATTTTTATAAGGTAAAAGAATACAATGAAGTGGCTATTACATAGTCTTCATAACCTATGGAATGACCATTTGACAGGTGTTTGATTGGTTGGTTGGTTTTTCATACACCTGGTCAATAGTACTTCCAACAAGTCAAAGCATATTTCATTCCTGTTGCCTGGAGAGGAAAAAAAAGCCATGCTAGTATTTCTTTTGGGGATATGCGATCACAGAAGGCTTGGCATATTGGGTATAATAATAAATATGAAAATTAAAATGGGAGCCTGACATAACAGCATTCTTTTGTAGTTTAGCTTTCAGTACAAATTATTCTTCAAGTTGGACTATGGTGAGGTAGGTAACAGAGTTGTAAAGTCTTGCTGTCTCTGTTTTTCAGACACATGCCCAACTGCAGAAACCACCTTTGCTAATGCCACTTGCAGTGCCAGCACAAACCCTTCACTTCACAAGTATCTGTATGTCTTTATCCTCGGACAGCTGCTGCTGGGAGTTGGAGGAACTCCTCTATATACTTTGGGGACAGCTTTTATTGATGATAGTGTCCCAAAACACAAGGCTTCCCTCTATATAGGTAACTTTAAAACTGCTATTATACTTTGTCTGGATAGATCATAGACTGCAATGCATTCCAGGTGTTTCTATGAATTCCTGTAATTAAACAATCTTGTAATTATTACTTATGTGCATAAAGTATTTCTACACCAGTTACTCTGCAATTTAGATAAAAGACTGCTTTAGTCTTTTCAATTTTTATTCTGTAGAGTCTGGTAAAGCTACTTTGAGCACTCCTCCTATCACTTCTTCATATCAGTAACTGAAAATTGGTAAATGGTTAATGTGGCTGGTCTGTTAACAACGGAACAGGTTGTAGCAAGAAACTTACACAGTTGAAAAATATTGTGTCAGTCAGATCAGTAGGTAGATCATATTGTGTCCTTTAATAATTTTATTTATTTACCTTCTAATAGTAGGCTGTCCCTTCAGTGTATAAACACTGATGTGCCTCATGTGATCAATCCAGTTCTCTACCCACATGCAAATTTGTCACTTGGCTGTACTGCAAGTACAGAGATTGCTTCACTGGGGATGTTTAAAAGCTAAGGTTTTTATCTTTTTCAGTCACCATTCTCTAGGTTATGTTCCATTTTATTGCCAAGTTCATTGCACTTTATGCTTTCTATGAGTATGAAGATATTTATTTACCCTCTTTCATATGTAAGCAGATTAAAAACATATTACCTATACTTGTAACTTGCAGGAGGAGTTCAAAACTTCTCAGATTCCAGGACTGCTTTCAGACTAAATCAATATTTTAAGGGGAAAAATTGAAATCATTATCTGTTTGCATGCAATTTTTGCACAGTTTTTCTAGGCAAGCTACTTCATTTGATGCCAACAAATAGGATAGGTTCATGTGATAAATCTTAGATGATGAAGACAGGTTTTGTTTTTCCTGTTTCTTTATTTTGAGAGAGATAATATTCTATTTTCTCTTCCTCCTCTGCCTCCTCCTTTGAAACCAGTAAAACAAATAGAGCAGAATTAGGGTTGTCTGCAAAACTGGGGTAAAAGCAGTGACCTGAGAACTCCAGAGAATGGTGTCAGTGTTCATACTTTTAAAAAAAAGACCAATACAATAAACTAATGCATGCATTGTCTTCGGGCAGTTGAGTTGAGTTCAGAAGAGCAGTGTATTCTGCCTAATATAACAAAACTGCAATGCAAGTGAGTGTGTAGGTAGCTAAGCCTTGATGCTTTTTCTTGCTTCATGCAATGCATTAAATGTTAAAGTATGTGGTGTTTCTTTACCTTATACAAGAAGGCTTACGCAATACAGAAAAAAAACCACAAAGCCCAAAAAAACAACCCACAAAACCAAACTAAACCCAGGACACACTCCTAAAATTGTCCATTAATAGCTGCTAGCACCTTTTTACTTAAAGCCTGCAACTCAGAAGTTGGTATTTTCTTTCTCTTCTATACTGGGTGCATTTTCATGAGGTCTGGGACATCTACAACTAGAGTCACTGAAGTTAAACAATTCCAAATGGTGTTTAAATTGAGTGTGTGGGAGAAAATAGGCACTTTCTAAACTCAGTTTGAAGTTCTGTAGGATCAATATGAACTTAACTCAGAAAGTTCTTACGACTATGTCACTATTTCTGAAATGTGGGAAAACCTGGGATATATCTACTCAATATATATTTTTACTCACTTGACTGTCACATTTTGCATTGCTTTAACCTCTTGCATTCCTTTTACTCTCCTGACTCCCCCATCATTTTCTCTTACTAACTAAAGGGAAATTAGGTACTTTTGATCCATACACTTCAGAAACAAATGAGAAATCCAGATTATTCGACTTTGGGAAACAGGAGGAATACATTTTTACTAATTAAAGATGGATCTAATTGCTATTAATTGCATGACTTCATCTGTAGAGACAGTGTTCCTGTTGTCAGTGAGTGCTAAACTGCAACAGAAATCTGTCTGGTAGACCAGGAACCCTGGTGTCACATTGTGACATAAAAAAAGTCTCTTTTGCAGGGTATGATTACACCAGCAACTTTTTAGGTTGGTGTTTTCTTTTTCTGGGGGGAGGGGGTCAGGGGGCTTGTTTGTTTTGTTGTTTGTTTGTTTTTTTTTTCTTTAAAACTGTCATGAGCTGTTAAGAGCCTTGGTCTTGTATTTTAAGGCAGATACTACTCCTGTAATACTTTCATGTAACTCTGTCTTCTGGTTTTAGAAGATCTAGAAAACAGCTTAAGATTCAAAAATATAAATAAGCAAGTTCTTAAAGATTGTTGTTAATACAGTTAATAACCGATGTTCATAATTTCACTAATTTTTTTTTTCACCAGTTATCTTTTAATGATAGGCACAAAATGGGAAAAAAGCAATCTAATAATGCTTAAAGGTGCAGTCAGTGAAATGCCTTTTACTGAACCTCTGATGTGAAGCTTCTGAGAGCTGCAAATTTCCTTGTTGAGGCATAAGTACAGATTTTGTCTTCTATATGCTATAACTTAAGTAGCGGCAGTGAAAGAACAGATTGACTAATAGAAACCTTTTGGTCTGAAGTTGACTTAAGAATTTTATTAAAAGAAAGCTTTAAAAAATTTAAGGAAGTCATGGTGAACTTGATGTATTTTCTCTTCTAGGAATTGGCTATGCCATGTCTCTGCTGGGTCCTGCTATTGGCTATGTCTTAGGAGGGCAGCTGCTTAAGGTTTATATTGACATTCAGATCCCCAAAAGGTAAGATACAACTTAGTTTATTGCTTCCTATTTTCTTTTCCTAACAATTTTTATCAAAATATTCAGCTTTTCTCTCTGTGAAGGGAATTTTTTTCAGAAAAGACTGTATTTTCAAGAGCTTCCTTAGCATGGAAACAAGTTACACTTAGGCTTCAGGTGAGTTACTTGCCAGAGTTAGTGATTCGATTGTGTTTGAAAGTTTCTCTGTAGTGCAAATAGTTCTAGCATTTAAATATTAGCTATTTTAAACCTCAGTACCAAAAAATGCTTTTTCTTTTGCTTAGTCATTTATTGGGGGTTAAGCTGCACCTACTGATTTCTTGTAGAACTGTTTCCTTGAGTTGGAATATGAGGGTTAGGATATTGTTCCTTAACTCCTAGGGAAGGGCTTGCTAAAAATTCTATTAGTTGAATAATTGTCCATTTTTAAAAGAAGTGTTATAAATTGTACTAATGTCTAAACCAGCAACTTCATTTACACTTTTATTTCCTCTGGTTTAGAGCTTTCAGATCCATGCAATGGCATCCTGAACTTCTGAATTGGTTTTGATACAACTCATTGATTATGGGGAATCTTTCTAAATCCAGCATTTCCAGTACCTTCATAGTACCTCAGAATCTTGAAATCGAAGTCAAAGAATAATCTTTAAATTGGAATGACGGTAACTAATGAATGGAAGGCTACATTTGGTAGAATTCAATATTTTTATAATTGCCCAGTAAGTTGGTTTAAACAAGCAAACAATAAACTTAACGTGTCAAACTAAGAAAACAGCAATATTAAAAGGCTTTCTGTTAAATAAGTATGAAAAGGAAATATTCTAGCTCACTGAAATCTGAAATTCAGAAAAGTAAATTTGCTTTTTTCTGAATTACTTTTCCAGTTCAAAGGTGGATCAAGATGACCCACGTTGGCTTGGAGCATGGTGGATAGGATTTCTTGCATGCTTTTTTGCAGTTTGGCTTCTTACAATACCTTTTTCATGCTTTCCAAGGCACCTACCAGGTAAAGGCTTAGCAATACTTGGCTACTTTGGAATAGACATTTGTTCATATTTGTGTGTTATAGATACTGGACTGAATGTTTCCTCTTTGATTTTGTTTCTCAGTTATATGCCTTTGACTAAAATCTGAGGACAAGTTTGTTTGGTTTTTTTTTTGTTGTTTTTTTGTTTTTGTTTTTGTTTTTTTGTTTTTTTGTTTTTTTGTTTTGTTTGTTTGTTTGTTTGTTTCCTCCTTCAATATGCAGCCTTTAAAATGAGATGAGGGACGATCTTGTGTATGGTGGTCTTGCCCATGGCCAGGGGCTTGGGAATAGATGACCTTCAAGATCCCCTTTCAACGCAAACCGTTCTATGATTCTCTATAAAGATGTACAGTAGGACTGGAAACATATACCTCAGTGTGGAGACTGGTGGTGAAAGTTTGAAAGATGCTTCTAGCTAAGCACCCAGGACTATATTTAGAGCTTCTGTGTTACACACCAAGAATAATGTAGAAATTCCACAAGCATCCAAAGAGACTTACTATACTAATATTGAAGGAGAAATTATGGAGGAAAAGAAAAAAATTAAGTAGGAAGTGGGAGAATGTGAGGTTAATTTTAAAAAATAAAAAAAGTACTTCAGCATACTCTGAAGTTTTTAGGATGTTCCTGATAATATCTTATTGTAGCCAAGACCTTGCAAAGGAAGTGTGATGCTTTCAACAAAAATTTTCTTTCAACAGTACATTACTAATCTCTTTAAAAATCTGTACCAACAAGACAGGCAAGAAGACCTATAATATCTGAAATAGTTTTCCCAACTAAAGGAAACATACATTTTTGTAGATTTTTAACATTGTCTAAGAGTGCAGGTATTCATTGTTGATAAATATGACCATTTGTAGGAACTGCAAAAATTCAGGCTGAAAAAATCTCTGAAACCCATGATGATGGAAGTCAGGTACTGGTTCAGATGAACAATATTGGACAAAGTTTTAAAGACTTTCCTATGGCTCTCCTGGTAAGAAGAATCTCAAATTTCCTGAAATTGAATATATTCTGAGAAATTAAATTCTTTTTCAGATGTTAGAGGTCTTTAGAAATGGCTTATTATGTTGTGATAGGGAAGACTTCAATGTTACTGATAATTTAATGCACATTCATTTTGTTGATGCTTGAGACTGCTAGAAAACCATATTACTGAAGTTCCATTTAAGAGTATCTACTTTTAAAATATAATGACTTTTACTTTAGTTGTTACCAAAATCCAATAATTTCCAGAGCGTTACGATAATTTCTCCCCATAGATACTGTTGAGGAATCCAGTGCTTATGAGTCTAATAATAGCCAGTTCCTCAGAAGCTTTAGTTGCCACTGGATTTGCCACATTTCTACCAAAGTTTATAGAAAATCAGTTTGGAAAGTCGTCAAGTTTTTCAGCAACTCTTGGAGGTAATATGGCTTTTTATTTTTAAATCTTAAATATATTGTGTTGAACACTTCATTAACATTATCAGTGGAAGATAATGAGTATCTTTTTTATATGAGATATTTGTGAATATATTTAGATGGAATGCAGTAATCAGAACAGTATTTTTGTTATTCTTGCCTGCCCTTAATGTTTGCAGGTTCTGAAGACTTGATACTCATATTCAGAGTAGACTGAGGATTTTGTGTGCTGATGAAACTGTAGTTTATTCCTTTCTTATTCTTGGTGAAAATGTTCCATTTTCCTTATTTAAAATTGGCTGAAGAAAATGTGTTTGGGAAAGACTTCTGAATTACTTCTCTGGGCAATACTAGATAATATTGTTGCATCAAAGCAAAGCGTCTGCAAGTTTTACATAAAAACACATTGAAATACATGCTCAGTTGCTAGCCAAGAACTAGGAGTGAAGTTGAAAACTGAGTGTTGCATTTTTTTGTCCATAGACTTTGTTTGAATGTCTTTGAGTTGAAAATACTGACAGTGCTTATTAAATATACAGCTTTAAAGAAATGCCTGCAGTAATGTTGAAAGTGGCTATACCTGAACTGAGCTAATTAGTCTAAGCATTACCAATGACCATGGAAGCTATTTAAACTATCATTGATTATGGTTTGTGGAATGCCCAGGTCTGTGGCCTGGGCAGTTTTTTTACTGTACCTGAGGTGTCTCTAAAGATAGCTGTCTTAAGGTGGTGTAAGTTATACTGAGTTCTGTGTTGTATTATAGATTAGCCATATCAAAATTCTCAGTTGTTTATCTCGAGTGTAAAGAGGATAAATCATTGTGGACTGTATGGACTATGACAGCAAAACAGATCCCACTGATCTAGACTTTTTAAAATCTTTCAGTAGGTGTCTTCTTGCATGTTGTGCTGTCTCTTGTATAGTAATGGTTATGTTCTCTTATTAAAAAGTTCATAACAGATGTATAAGAAAGAACATGGACATGTCAAAAAAAAACCACCAAAAGAATGAAAGAGGATTTTCTATTTTCATGGAGACGCCTACTGGTGTTCAGAGTCCCGTTCCATAGTGCTCCTAAGTTATCTAGTTTGGCTGTGTTGAAGTTGGGTTTTCGGTAACTATAAATTACACTCTCCAGTTAAACCTCTGGAAAGGCTAAAGGTGATGTAACAGTAGAATAAATTATTCATGCAGTTAGATTCTGGTAGTATGGTTTGAAAACAATATCACATGGACTGCATTTTGCAGGTAACTGTTTTGATTTTTTTTCTTAGCATAAATTACACTCTTAATTACTTCACAATTATGTCTTGCATTTTTATGTAACTACTCCTTGTCTTGTTTTCCTCTAGGACTTGTACTAATTCCAGCAGCAGCCCTAGGCCAAGTCATAAGTGGTATCTTGGTTTCCAAGTGTAAAATGGATTGCAAAGGCATAATGAAGTTCACAATAAGGACCTATTCAGTGGCCCTAATATTAAACACGGTGTTTTTATTCGCTAAATGTGGGAATGAACCTTTTGCAGGTGTCTCTGAAACATATAATGGGTAAATATATTTTAATGAACTCTTGGCTTTAATATTTTTTATTCAATTCCCATAGTTTCAAATATTACACAACAGCACTGTTTAAAAGTGGAGAGAAGGCAACTAGCTATTCCAAAAGTCTGCTCTCAAGTGGTGAGTTACCCTGTCATGAATTAACAGAGCCAGAGGCAACACCAACTGTTTGAGAGTCTGCCAAAGAGCCAGATAGTACTGTTCAAAATAATTCTAATAGGTTGTTACTTAGGGACTTCTAGATGCCGTCTGAACAAATCATAGGCATGAATTGTGTGCTGTGTAAATTGGTAAATAATTTACCAACACCTTTATATCGTTTTCCCAAATCCCCCATTTTATGTAAAGGCAAGGTACCACTCTCTTGTATAAAAGCATAATCTGATTGTTCTTCTCCAATGCATAAAAAGGCATTTGAAGCTAAATTAGATGGGGAAGAGGAGTGGTACACTTACTAACACAGTAGCATATGTACCATGAAAATGCAGAAGATGGAATTGGTTTTGTAGCCTCTAATGCTCATGCAAGGTAGTGGGAGATAGAAATTTATTCATATGCAAAACAAATCAACAGAGTTCTCTACACTGGTGACTGAAAGAAAATAAAAATCCTTAAAGCCCAAATTACCACTCATTCTGATTTCATCTTTACAACTTGCTGTATAAATTGACAGTAGTTTAAAGGCCAGCGTTGAAATCTGACTAAAATAAGGCTTTGCTTCAGTGTCTGAAAAAATTCTAGTAGACAGATGATTTGGACAACTCAGAACTGTGAATCAGAATTCAGATTTTGGTTGTAGAAAGCTTATAGTTACATACTGAACAAAAGAATATGTATTCAATAAAATGCTGAAGATACAGTATAGAAAATGGTACATGAAATCATCCATATTTTCATATCAGGTCCTGTGATAAGCAGCTGACAAAAGTTAGAGCTGAACTGATTTTCATCGTAAGTTAAATACAGCTAACTTGTATTTTACAGTTTTGTGTAACTTTTATCAGTAATGTAGCTTAGCTGTTGCTGAAGACTACTTATCTACAGCAATTTGAAGTTAACCAGTCGTGCAATATATCTCTTCCCTTGGCATCCATTATAAAAAATGCCTCAGTTCTACCTTATTTAATGTTACATATTGGATTATACATTACTGGACATGTGCACCAGAATAGTCTGTGGCACTAATACAGTGCCAGTTCTTAAACTGTTTTCTATGAAGAAATAAAATTGTAGCAGTAACTTTAAAAAATAATAAATGTATAAATTAGTGGAAGAACAAGGAGCCAAGTATTGCCTCCTGCTTATAGTAGTGAACAAATGCTTCTGTTAGAATAAATTATGAGACTGCTCTGAGAGTTGACTTGAAATTTCATGCAGATTTTTGTGGAGCATTTCAAGAAATCCTTCATGGCAAGCATTATTTTCCTATTGAAAAATAGCCTGGGAAGGTGAGGGAAGTTTTTGCAGGTCTAGTCTCAGAATTATATGACTACAGGATCACTTGTTTGTGGTAATGAAAAGAGTATCTTACTTTTAGTAACAATGTTTATTACTAAATTAGACTATCAGCAGAACCATCATGGTTTATTTTGTCTAACAGGCAAAGAATTGGTTTTGCCAAATTTGATTGCCCAGTGCTTCTTTGAAAACTTGAAGGAAGAGAAATGCAGTGACTATTTCTGTACTTCTTTCATTTTCACATATCTCTGGAACTCTTGTTTAAAAACTCCTATAGAGTTTTATAAGGAGCAATTGATGACCTCATCTGCTAGATTTTTTAGAAAAGCCAGGGGTATATTTTTTTTGTTATATTTTTCTCTGACTGTGCATAACTAAATGTTCAGTCCCTCTTTGGAGGTCAGGGCAAAGAGACACTGCACATGTAAACAGGACAAATGACACCAAATTATTTAAATATTTCTAGGCTTTGCATGCCTCACAAGCCAGCAAGGCATTGAATGTACAAATCTGTGATTAGTGAATTTGCTTATGGTGCACTGTAGTTCATTCTTCATACTTAGAAGAATTGAGGTTGTTTTGCTTAGGTTTAAATCAAAAATTAATTTAGTGGGATTCTTCTGTACTACAACAAAATGGATTTTATATGTAATTACAAGGTTCCTAATACTCCATTTGAAGTTTTATTGTATGTAAATGAATTCCTAGATAAACTATTTCTCCTATTAGTATTTTTGCCATGTCAAATTCTCATGAACCTCTACTGGCAGTGTCAGTAATCTGGTTATAGCTGACTGAACTTTTAACCTGTGGAAATTCTTTACTTACTAATGAACTATAATTAGAAAATCAAAGGATGTTTTTATTCTCTTTTATTCTCTCCTAAAGCACTATGTTATGCCTTTAGGACAGTCATCACAGAAGCCAGAATGATTTTTCATGCTAATAATACATTGGGACATCTTCAAATAAAACCATATGATGACCTGTATTGAAAGTAAATGTCTGAATTGAAAGCAAATGTAGTATGCAAGAGTTAAAGTAAACTCTCTTAGTTATTGGTTATTCCCTAAAAAAACAGAGAAAATCTTTACATCCTTCAGGGTGTGTCTCTGCACTCTGCATTTAACATGTGAAGTTGTCTGAATGCTTATACAATTTAGATTGACATGGCATTTTACTATTAAAAATAGTAAAAATAAGGTGGCTTTGCAACTGGACTTAAATAAAAAAGAGGGAAATCTTGGAGTATGATCAGTAGAATAAACAACTCCAAATACTGTTTTTAATCTTATATATTTTTTAAAATTATAAATTGAAGAAATTCAAATACCTAAGTGGAAGGGAGAGGATAATATAAGAGTTGGGCTGAGATGCAGAAGTTTGTCATCTCTTTTGTGGGTGGAAATTAGAGGAATAATCTTTAGATAGAAAATAAACTAGATGTAAAATATATGGAAAATCTAGAGCTCTTAACTACTATGCTTATTTTTAAACAATTAAGTGCATAAATAACATGAATAGAATATTTTAAAGTCTATTATGCTATAAATATTGCATTATTTATTTACATATCTTCTGTTTTTCAGTTGCTTTATTAAATGCCTGTTTACTTCTGCTTTTCAGAACAGGCACTCTACATAACTTAACAGCACCATGCAATGCTAATTGCAGGTGTTTGCGCTCCATGTACTACCCAATTTGTGGCAGAGATGAAGTCCAGTACTTTTCTCCTTGTTTTGCAGGATGTGCCTCATACCATTTTAACAACATGAAGAAGGTACTTTGTGCAATGAGGATAGCTGATAATATTTTCTGGTTTCCTATGAAATGCACTATATTTCAAAATGGCCTTCCCTACAACACAAATACAGGTTGTGTTTAGCAAAATCCAGGAGTTACAATACACAGTTCACTTATAGAACCACTATGGCTCCCACTTCTGATTTCTTAACATATTCACCGTCAGAGTGCTGGGCCTCCCCAGTTGTTGAGAAGGCATACATGGTTTGAAGCCACATGAAACCCATTGCTCTCTGAAATATTTCTGGTAGTTGTCTGGCTTTTTATAATCTGTTGGGGTGAGCCACATTCCCTGCCCTTCATCCCCCATGTTCATGCTGGCCTAGCTAACTTAGGAAAATGTTTCCACTCTCTTAATGAGCTCAGAGAGAAGAATTTACACTACTGTTGATTCACTGAAGTGCCAGAGCTGTTTCTTTTCTGTATAGCTTTCTTTGCAACAGTTCTGATCATTCGCAGCCTGCATTGTTCTCTGAGCTTTCCGTGCACATCACTCTTTCCCACCTCCGGGCCTTCTTTCATTGTAAAGGTTTTCTGGTTAGCCACAGTGTTTCTCACTTGTGTGATACCATTCTGCAAGTGTACTTCTCCCAGACTTTCTAATGCTGAAAATAAGCTAAATCTAAATGTACTTGATGTAAAATTGACAATCAGAAAAGTCAGCAATTGTCTTGACGTTACCTGAAGTTCTTATCTTGCTCTTTAAGCTAAATGCAATGTTTATTGTATACATGACAACCTGCTTCTGTGAGTTTTGAAAACTTGAATGTCAGTAGACCCTGATGCAGGAATGGTAAGTCCTGAAAGTGCCTAGGTTATTATCAAGCCTTCCTGGAACTGAGCGGCTTTCTGTGTTTGTCTCTACTAGTACAATAAACTCTTGAGTGGGGATGTGGGAGCAGTGTAGGGAAATCCAAAAGGCAAGCTGACCTAGGAAAGGCCTTTGTACTTTTTATATTGGAAAATGAGAGGAGGTTTTATCCATAGGAAAATGTAGGAGACTAACTACTTTTGGCTGTCAAAGCTTGACACTTCACTGATACATTATATTTTTCTTTGAAAACAAACTCCTGTAGATTTAGATGAAGAGTATATTCCATTTGTTCACCTGTTCACCACTTATAGGAGTGGTCCTATATTGCTTCTATTCTTTCCTGTCTTAAGTCTTAAGAGTAGAGCTTGCCTTTCTGCATATGGTTTGCTTCTGACATCTGCAAGGGGGTTTTTTTAATGTTTGTAGCTAAAAGCTGACTCTATACAAAAAGTCAAAAAGCCAAAAATACCTTTTGCTCAGTTGAGGTAGATCAGTCAAGTTCTGATGAACCAGTTTTAAAAATTAGTGTCATTGCTCATCAGGAAATTTACTGTTTCCCATATGGTAAAGTGACTGTTTATTCTTCTCTTGTGCAATGAAAATGTACCAAAACTGTGTAATTTTGTGTAATTCTTGGAGCTAAATTTTGTCTTATAAATTATTTGTAGACATACCACAACTGTTCTTGTATTGGGAAACCAAAAAAAGAAAATGGTTTAGAAGACTTTCTCCATGAGGCTGTCGCTGGGAAATGTCCAACACAATGCAAATTTTTACCTTTATTCCTGACCTTCTTCTTTTTTGCTGTTGTTTTTACATTTATGGCTACTACTCCAACAACTGTGGCCATTCTCAGGTATGTTTTTTGGTATGAAAGAAAGGTAACATTCTTTTTGAAATCAGTGGAATACTTTTATTTGTTTTCCTTTACAATGTGCTATTTGAACAAGGTTGTGTAGTAAGCAAGCAGTATTTTAAACAGAGCACAGTCATACCACTGTTCACTCTTGTTAGTAGATAAGTTTTGAATCTGCTTTTAAAAAAATCTAACATGAGGCAAAATCCATTTCATGGGAGCACTCTTCACTGTTTTAGTTAAAGCAAAAAGGAATAAATGTGCCATGTGCTTTGATGAAGAAAATATTTGACTAGCCTGTTTATTGACAGTGTCAGCATTTCAAATTATATCAGGAAAAGGATAAAATAACTATTAGTCTTGTATTCTCAACCTTAGATTCCTGTCTCATTTCAGAGTTCTGGCTTGAAAAATTGTAGTCTGTACACTACAAACTACAAGAACTGTAGACTTCTTCCCATGATATTCATGTTGTATGTATGGTGGTGATTAATGTAAAATGTGATAGCAATTTAACCAGTGGTTTTGCTATCTTTCCAATTGCTGAAACTTATGTCTGAAAGGTAGATTTTTTTTGTTTTTTTGTTTTTTTGTTTTTTTGTTTTTTTGTTTTTTTGTTTTTTTTTTTGTTTTATTTTTAAAATGTGCTTCTCATTCTGAATTTACAGCTGTTTTGCTTTATGTTGAAGTTTGATTTGTACTTCTAATACTTTTAGTGAAAAAATAACTATGATGCATAAGCATGTACCTTTGTGAGGATGTGGGTAGATGCCCCTTGGCAGGTGGCTGAGGAAATCAGTAGCATCCTACAACACTGCTTTGAAGTAGCCTCCTTTCTAGGTTTGGTGTAAATCTGAAATTAGCAGCTTGTCATATTAGTGTGGGGGCAGAATGACGTGAAGTTCTGCATTATCTTCAAAATTGAGCTGACATAGCTTTATTTCAATAATTCTAAGCAGTAGCATTTGCATATTTGAATCCTTATATAATTTAGCTGAAAGAGTGGAACAGTTTTTATGGAAAAAAGGACTAAATAGTTTAATTTTTCAAAAACTAATTTAAATACCTAAATGTCAGTGAATTTTACAGTATATTCTGGTATCTTTTCAGTGAGCCTATTTTGTGCAATTTCAAACACAAACCCATACATTCATGACAGTGTTCTAGTTCTATAAATAATAACCTGCATGATGTGAAGCTCATTCTACTTCTCTTAATTGCCTTTATGGATAATAGAATTCTAACACTGCTGAAAAGTGCTCATCTTGGATGTTTTGATGTGGGTAATTCTCACACATACTCCAGAATGTGGGAATAAATTCTGAATGTGTAAATATGGTCTTTTTCAACCCTGTTTTTCAATACAGTTTATTAAATAAAATACTTCTGAAACTAAATTACATAAATTAAGCAAGTTAAGTTATATTTAACCTCTATGGTAGCACCTTTAAGACACTATCATAAGAATATGTTTGTTCCTGGAAAAATATCTTTAAAAAATAGGTAAAAGGTAAGTAGATAAATTCTGCTACTTGTTAAATCATTTGGTTTGCGTAGGATAGGCTACCACAGTTTATTTATAAGGTCAAGTGAATGTATGCAAAGATTATGGAAACACATCATGTTGTGC
This sequence comes from Muscicapa striata striata, assembly GCA_030060385.1. Lineage (NCBI taxonomy): Eukaryota > Metazoa > Chordata > Aves > Passeriformes > Muscicapidae > Muscicapa > Muscicapa striata. The sequence goes on along the minus strand of JAREIS010000502.1, from coordinate 85,377 downwards.
TGTGCTGTAGTCTAGTCTCAATTCCTGTATTGCTTCTTTAGGTATAGTAGCTCAGTATTGTATCCTAGCACTGTTTTAATTTCCTTGGTTGTTCTATGGAAAAAATGTTCAACAGTGTATCAGGGTGCTGGTAGCAAGCTTCCTTTTCGTTTACACTATTTTGTTAAACTTAATTAAATCTGAAATTTCTTGATGGGCTACTGGTGTCTTTTATCTAAACACCACTTGAAATAGTTTGGTTAGTTGTTCTGCACACTGGATTTCTAAACCCCTCAGGAATTAACAGGTGAAAAGAGTATATAGAGAAAAAGCATATTCATTGAGGGACACAGCACAGAAGTGAGACTTGTTTACTGTCTTAAACTGCAAATCTTGTTTACAGGTGTGTGCCAGATAAACAGCGCTCATTTGCTCTTGGAGTACAGTTAGTGTTTCTGCGACTACTGGGTATGACTTTCTTGTTGAAATATTTACCTCTGAATAATGTACTTATTTGACACTTTTTTCTAGACTTTTAAAATTAATTAAGAAGCTTTCAGAGCAGCTTGAAGCATCTGGATTCAAATTCCTTGCTAATAAGGCATTTGTGCTCTCTGTAGCCTTTCTTGTTCTTATGAGCACAAACCAAATACAGGTAACTGTCATTCTTTCATCTGCTGCTACTTTCCCCAGAAGAAGGCCTACTCTGAAAGCTGAGATAAGAAGAAGTGATGTAATAGAAAACAGTTTCATGTAACATCTGAAATCCAGAAGTTAACAGAAAAGTGAACATGTGGAGCCTTTCCTCCCCTTCCTTCCTTTAAAATGTCTTTGCCTAATTTTAGCATTTATTGAAATTGTAGATAATTGTACATAAATAATTAGAGAGTATAATGTGGGGAATATAGTATTTAAATTCTAAATCTAAGCATCTCTAATATTCCAGTGAGACAGATGAAGCTCCTTAAGTAAAACAAAGCTAAGCATAGGTATTTTCTGGTCCACGTGCATTTGAATTTTCTCAGGCATAATAAAAATCCTTATTTTGGTAGTAGATGGTTTTTAAATGGCATATTTAATTTAAGACTGGGACTAGACAAAGTTGCTGTTTGGATTTTTATGCCAATATTTAATACTTCAGCCATTCCCTCTCCTTTGAGATTGTATATCTAACAGCCTGAGTTCTGCATTGCTGTTTTCAAACGGATTAATCTAAGTCATTCTACTGATAAAGTGTAATAAGAAGCAAACATTCTTGCAGTTAGGAATTCGCTGGAAGACTGTGCTCAGTGTTGTATGAGGGTCTTTCCATTTCACTTTACTCAGATTCAGATATTTATGCTAGACCTCTATCTCCTGACTTCACTGTGGCATTACTTTACATGGCATTACTTATAAGCAATATATTTTTGCTGCAGGCTTTAGGAATCATACAGGGGTTTTAGGCTGAAGGCCTAGTGAGGGACATAGTTACTTGTTTAGCTCTAAGAGTTTAAACCTTGGGTAGGTTGGGTATGCAGTGATGTACCTGGTGTGTTTATTCAAAAATTGGTACTTAGTACGTAATATGAAGCCTATGACTTTGATTAAAATATTTTGTTTAGTATTTGGTTCTCCCATTTTGTCTTCTCTACCAGCTTGGCATTTCACTGTATGCATGAAAACCAGGTATGCAAAGTAACTCAAACATTCTAATGTGTTAACTATGTTTTTTAGGTACTATTCCTGGACCAATTTTGTTCGGTGTTGCTATAGACAGCAGTTGTACTCTGTGGGATATTAATGAATGTGAGATTAAAGGAGCTTGCTGGGTATATGACAATGAAAGAATGGCTTATTTGCTGATGGGCATAAGTAAGTCTTCTATATTAAATGCATATACTAGGTAACTGACTGCTAGATGGGAATTATTTTGAAATAAAACCTTACACTTTTCATTTTTAGCACCAGTGGTTTTTAACTTTTTTTCATAAATAATCAGCAAAATATTATGGAAGGAGAAACACCACAGTAAGTAAACATTAAAGGTTACTTTAAAAATTATTTTAATAATAAAACAAGATAGTTTTGGTCTTTGGTCTTGCTTCATTGTCATACTTTATTTACTAGATTAAGGGATTGGCTCACACTTTGGTCTGTCTTCAGGGCAATGAGCATGATTAGGAATGTGAAGATGATTAGAGGGATAGAGCACTTCTCCTATAATGAAAAGGCTGAGAGAATTGGGTGTCACTGGGAAAGTGAAGTCTCCAAGCTGACCTTATTGAGGCCTTTTGGTAACTGAAGGGTTACCTACAAGAAAGATATGAAAAGGACTCTCTATAAGAGCATTGTGATGGAACAAGGGGTAATGGATTGAAACTCAAAGGGTAGGTTTTGATTTGATATTAGGAAGAAACTGCTTACTGAGAGGATGGCCAGGCACTGAAACAGGTTGCACAGACAAGTTATGGTTGCCCCATGCCTGGAAGTGTTCAAGGTGTGGGATCCTGAGCAATCTGATCTAGTGGAAGGTGTCCCTGCCCCCAGCAGAGAGTTGGAAGTAGACAGTCTTTAGGTTCCTTTCCAACTCAAACCGTTCTGTGATTATCTGGGTTGGTGTGTTGGCAGTTAAGGTCTGCTTTCTTCCTCTTTTTATATTGCAGTTATTTTCCGTAACTTACATAAACTTCTTGAGAATATCTCAGAACACTAGTCAGAAAAATTCCTGACTTGTTTTACAATCTGTCCCTTCAAATACGCGGTATATATGCCAGTGGGAGAGAGGGTAGGCTAAGCTTGCATCTGAGATAAGTGCTGTTGTTGTATCTTCTAGCAACGGTGATATTTACAGTATGTTAACTGAAGTATGATGTCTAATCCTGAAACTGAAAAAGCAGTAATCATAACTTGAGGTTAAGAATCTCATGGCATATTTGTGATCAAATGCAATCTCTCCTGGTTTTTGCCCTTCTTTTTGGCCTTCAGAGTTGCACAAAAACCTTTCTGTAACCTTTTAAGAGAGCTGATGAGAGAATACTTAACAAGTATTCTGTATGGGAAGTTTTAGTTTCTGGAAAAGAGAATATTGATATAATAAATGAGTACTGAAACAAGAAATAAGAAAAACTTGCACTTTAAGCTAGTATGGGGTGAAGGAATACAGAACTGGAGCAAAGGTTGCTGCTGCAAGCAAAAATTGGCAGGCAGGTGAAGGGTCTGAATTCAGCCAGATGATTGTCTTTATCTGCTCTTTGCAATTGTAAAATACATTTAAATGGAGGCTATGAATTTCAGTCTTACAAGGTGTATGTAACTCACCATATGAAGTTTTATAAATGTGTGAAACACTGTGTCTGCTACTGAAAGTAAGTGCAATACTCTCGTGTTCTTTGCATTCAGGTGCTGCTTGCAAAATCATCACAATCATCTTTGCGTTCATGGCAGTGTATTTCTACAAGCCTCCACACTTAACTAAAGCCCTGCCACGAAAGACTTCAGAAAAGATATGTGCTATACACAAAAAATGATAAGCAAATCAGGGACTTTGGGAAAGAAAACTGTAAAAATAAGTATTATTACAACAATTGTACCAAAGTTCTTGTACACTGTTGCCTAAATATGAAAGGTCATATTCAGCATTTGAACAACTTGGAACATTTTGAATCTGTACTATTCTCTAATTTGCTAAACATTGTATAGTATTAGATTGTGGCTATCCAAAAAAGTTACACTGAAATTTGCAGTCTAATTTTAAAAGTCTAGTATGTAACTGAATTGCGACAAGATGGAATACTCTGATCATAAGAAACTGAACTCAGCTGACTGAGTCCCATTTATTCCTAAATGTTATTGTAGTGGGAGAAAACAAGTAGCTTGGTATATTGAAGGGAACTGTGTATGTTTAAAAAGGACTTAATGTGCACATATTCTGGGCTAGTGCCTTTGGGGATTTGTCTGTAGGAGCACTTGGGAATGCCTGAGTTTGGCTATGTTTTAGAAATATTTTTACATGTTATCTCAATGGTGTAAGTTCACTTTTTAGTATTTGTAGGAAAATGTAAATAGTTATGATACAAAAGCTGAGTTGCAAAATCAAAATATTTGTTAATTTAAGTACTTGAGTTTCTATCTGGACTATATACAGAAACTTGCTGTCCAGCTGCTTTATTTAAGCACTCTTAAAATGTTTCTATAAAAGTTTAAAATAAAACCTATTTTCTTACTACATCTGTGTATGCTTTGTCATTTCCAAATATGACGGAGTTATTCTTAACTCCAAGAAACACAATGCTGAAGGCTAGCAAGAATGTGTATGGAAGCTTCAAAACTAAAGTATGGCTTTATTTTCTTTTATACTTATGTTATATTTTCATTATGTTGTGAGTCATGTTATTAAAGTCATATTTGTAGACCACAATGCAAGTGGTTACAAATTAGCCACTGTTAATCTATATTGCCTACTACTGAAATATCATTTAGTATTGACAGGAAATTTTAAATCAGTAAGATACCCTCTACACTTGCTTTACTTCGGTAATAATTTTTTTTTCCTGTTGCATTGGCTGTTCATGTCACTCTTACGAAGCAGTATGCCCTCTTCCTTGGGTTACAAGGACTGTGCCCATTGACTCTGCCAAGATTTGTAAACAAGAGATAGAACAAAGGATTATGGCATATGGGTCAAGTTTCATCTAATTCTTTAAATGTGGCTGTTAGATTAGGTAGAGGTTAAGTATGCAAATCAAGAAGATCCTTTATTAGTAAATAACTACTCAGGACATAAAGCAAAATAGACTACAACCTATGAAAGCACAAGATTTGATGGCTTTTGAGGGAGAGAAGGGGCAGAATTTGCTTGCTTCATACAGATGTCTCCTGATAAGTTTTGTGCTTGTTTCCTGATGAATGGGGTCATAGCAAGAGATGTACTACCCCTGAAAGAATGAAATACTGATCTTCCTTAATATTTGGCAATATGGCCTAAAACTCTGAATTAATTTTCCAGCTCTGACATGGTTTGTGGCGGGTGCAGCAGACATTAAAAGACATACAGTATTGTAGCTCAACTGCTTCTTTTGTTATTGTAGACTGATACAATAGTTTAGAGTTTCTGCTGCTTAATGTGATTGCACAGATTACAAAACTTGTGGGGCAGAGTAATGTGAGCTTTCTCTTCTGAAGAAGTTATCAGCAGTCTTTCCTGCACTGGAGTGGTTTTTTGGGGGGAAGGAAAGAAAAATTGCTGTTGTAATTTATAATCTAGCTTTATGACTCATTAAAGATTTCCTTTGCTAGTTTAGGAGTATCACAGTGACTAGAAGACAGACCAAACAGAAGTTGATCCATTTACTTTGTTTCATAGCAATATGTAGTGGAGGCAAGTAGATGTTCTGTCAAAGGTTTTACAAAGTAAAGGTAAACATCACAGATGAGTGTGCTGTATGTATCCAGACAGGGAGGGTGAACTAAAAACTGACCCAATAACTGTGTCCAGAGCGTCAAAGCACAAAGTCTAGGTTGAGTCAAGTCGCTTGTGCTGAACCCCACAGATCAATACTGGAGCTAGTAAAATTCAAATCTTTTGTAATGAGCTGAATGATGCTCTGGACAAGTGGCTGAGAGACTGGCTGGTTACTTCCACTAAGAGGAACCTTTACAAAACTGAGAAAGGGGCAAGCAGGAATTTCAACAAAGTACAAAAGTCTGAATCCAGGGGAAAAAATCCCATGCATCTGTAATATGTAGGGGACCACCCAGCTGGAAAGCAGCCCTTCAGAGAAGGCACAAGAATTCATGGTAGACAAGCTGACCACAAGGTAGCAATACATGCTTTCTGCAAAAAAGGCCAGGAGTGTCTTTAATCTGCTTTAGGCAAATAGGGAAGTGATGCTGTCCTTACTCAGTGCTGGTGCGATCACATCTGGACTTCTGGCACCAGTTCTGGGCTCTCCAGAGCAAGGGTGTTACAGACTCGCTGGAATGGATGTGGTGCAGAACTACAGAGAAGAATTAAGGGACAGGGATATTATTCATACTGAGAGCTAGGGAAGTTCCCTCTGCTCTTTAGATAAGGCTCAAGAGACTTCTAAGCCTTGAAGAAGTAGAAACCTTGCTGTTATTAATTCCCAACTTTCTGGACATTGGGAGACAGTGCACACAAAGTGAAGACCTGAAATTTCCTCTGAACACAGGAACATTTTTTTTTAACTGTGAAGGTGGTCAAACATTGGAATAACTTTCTCAGGAATTTGTGAAGGTATTCTTGTTTTTAAAATTTGGACAAGATTGGACAAGATCTTGACTGATCTATTCTGGCTGATCTTCCTTGAACAGAGTGTTTGGACTATATAATCTCAAGTGTTCCATCCTAAATGGTTCTGTATTTCTGTGCAATGGTCCTCAGTGGGGCTTTTGCCCCATTCACCATATGACGTGTAGCTTTTACACGTGTTTTTACAAGGACAGAGACTTACCTGGTTTTACACAGTGTTTTTTGGTTTCTTTTCTTGGGTTTTGTTGCTGTTTTGTTTGTTGGTTTACTATCAGCTCATATCTATTATTAATATTAACACTTAGCAACTAATATTCTGTGTATGTCTCACTGGGTGATTATGGTTCTTTTCATGATAACAGTGGTAAAACATTTCAAATAGAACTGATTTTTACATGCTCTGTGAACTGTTATGTAGAGTGGTTGGACTGCTAAATTCCTGGACTCTTTTCTTTGAGGTTTACTACAGATTAGGGGTTTAAGAAATTCAGGTATTGTCCAAAATAAGGATGATTTAAGACTTTTTGAAAGTTACGTCTTCTAATTAACATGATTACTTTTAGAAACATAACCTGCTGTAAAAAAGACTGTCCAACTAAACATTGTAATAGAATCGATGTTATAATTCATCTATGAACCAGAAGTAAGCTTCTAAAGCTAAGTATATTACCCTATATGCCTAGTACAAGTGAATTATCCAAAACTTTACTGGCGCCTCTGCCCAGTAAATACATAGGATTCCATGAGTCTTACAAGGGAGTGACTGTAATTAACTGTTAGAGGTGAGACTAAACTGATCTAAACTTTCTTAGTTGTATGTTTTTTTAATCTCAAAACCAAGACTGCAAACTGCATTTTCTCTCATTTGAAGAGGAAGTATGATGACAAGGTAACCTCAACCTCTGTCTGGACAGTGGAAGTGAGCCACTGTTTAAAAAGTTAATTTTTTTTTGTTTGAGAACTTCTCCAAATTTAATAGGTTAACACCAAAATTTACTTGCAATGGCAAGAGTACATTCTTTCTAGTGTCATGAGAAAGGGGAAAATAAAAATTTTGTTTTGCATGTGGCTACCATAAATATTATTACTTAAACTTCAAAATATTTTGTATACACATCTGGTTTGTGAGGTCTCTTTGCACATGAGTAAAAGCATCTGAAGCAAATGACCTGAAATACATTGGTTATAAACAGAGGAGACCAAAGTACATCTACTGACAGATTATAGACAGAAACATGGGAACCTTAACAATGCTAAAGCTTATTAGCTGTTTTTACATGTTTGTCTGTTGCTCACTACTACTGAGATGATGACAGTATGAAGAACTGCTTGTTAAAGTAGTTACCTTGTTAAGGGTAGTTCAGCTGTAAACAACTGTAAGAAAATTACTGAAAAATATCTGAGTCCGAAAGCCTTCAAAAGGTCTATGGTTTAAACAGTATTTCTTTTTATTAATTAAAAGCATGGAGGAAGTTGTATCACCCGACTGGCCTCTATTAAAGTCCTAAAACTGCGAACTTCAGGCTAATTTGGGGTTCAAAACAGCCCAAACAGACAGGCGCCAACTGCTAAAAGCTACTGTGTCCTTTTCCTAATTAATATAAGATCAGACAAAGTATCTTTAGCATGGATGAAAAAGGATACAAAGAGGCTCTTTCCTTAGTTTATTCCTTGGCGATGATATGGCTAGAAAGAGAGAGAGACTCTCTGGGAATCAGGTCTTCAGGGAACGGGGAATGGGGAGTGGTTTTGGCTGCCAGCCAATGGGATAGGGACACAGGGGCTTAGGAATCAGAATACAAGAGCCCCTAAGGTGCTCCAAGGTCACTTAGGGAAGGTCAGGGGACAGTAGGAAAAGGGATAGGAATTCTGGGAGGAACCGGAAGATGTCAGGGTATGTTAATCTTTCTTCTACCTCAGTTTATCAAATTGCAACAAATTAATGAGTATAAAATACTATCTTAATCTTTCGTTACACTAGAAGAACATACAGTAAGACATTAGAACTTTGTTTGCAGGGTTTATTTATTTGTTGTGGGTTTTTTTATTGTGTGTGGGCTGTTTTCCCTCCCCACCAGATGGTTCTGTTTCTGCTGAAAACAGACAATTTTGTTGGGTTTTGCAAGCAATATTACAATTTTTAGAGTGCAGAGCAGATAATATGCAGCTTTTGCAAAAATAGTTAATGAAAGTGTAACTGGTGCCTTTTGTCAGCTTGATTTCTGCTTTTGCAGTGGCAGTGACTTTTTTTTGTGGTAAATAAATGAAGATGCTTGTTTATGACTTATTTTCTTTTCATGACATGTCTGTGAAGCACACTGCAGCTCTGTTTTTATATGGGTAGAGTTTTTTCCCCCCAAAAGACAGAAATCCACAGGCAAAAAGATCAGTGTTAGATTAAAGAAGCTTTACAAAATTACTGAGGAAGACTGTTACTCTTTTATCTCAGTATTATATGATGAAAAAAAAATGGAATTATTTGTGTGCTGCTTCCACGGAAAATATAGCCAGAAGAATGAGTCTGCTACATAGAGCAGTCTAATGAATTTGGGCAACCTGCTCATGTGTATGCCTTTCAAAATCTGTATAATGGGAGTGTTGGTAACTGTTTGTAAAACACTCACTCCTTTCCAGTCTACAGAATACCCTAGTAAATGCCCAAAATGGAAGTACAAGTGGCTCATATAAAGTTTCTTTCTGATCATTATTACTCTTTGAGCTTTCATAATGAATATATTATTTTTTAGTATGACATGGAGCTCTTGAGCAAAGGTGAGCTATTGCTGTAACCTGGATAGCTGTTAAGATGGTTGCAAATAAAGAAGCAAGAAGGGCCTTTGTATGGGTCCACAGAGATGTTTATTTCAGCCACACACGTGGATAGTCCAGGGTTAGAGGCAAATAAAAAGGCAGATCCCAAGGTGAGGGTCCAGGTTTAAGTACACGGGTGTTCGGGACAGGGGGAGCATCAGAGACCAATTACCCGGGGACATGGGGGTGGCACAAAGGTGGAGTTAGGGCATGGGAGCCAATAGGGAAACAGGGTGGGAGTCCCCAAAAGACTGAGGGACAGGGACCAGGCATAGGCCGACCAGGGGAACAGAACAGGGGTACATTGGCATGACAGAATAGGGTTTGCTGTAAGACAAGCCACTTGTGTCTCCCTAAGTAGGTAATGCCTTTTAGGGTCACCACAAGCTATAAACCAGAAAAATCATTATCTTCTCCAAATTATTCAGGTACCTCAAAAAATCTGCTGGGCTCAATTGATACCTGCTTTGCCTTCAGTATTTTATTCTGAAATTGTCTTTAGAGATACAAAATGAAATGATTTTCATTTATATGGAAATAAAATCATAAAGTAGAGGGTCTGAAGTCAGTAAAATTTTGCTATGTATTTTAAGGGAATTAGGATGCTTAGATAAATTGCAAAATAGTTATTTGATGTGTGATGTGCATACTGTGTATCCAGTTGGAGGAAGTTTCTGTCACAAAACTGAAAGGATTTGGTAACCTATAAACCTGGTAAGAATTGACTGAGCTATGACAGAAATGCAAGCTAGTGATAGAAAATTAGTGCTTTTCAGAAATACTTTTTTCTACTTAGTCCTTACTTTAAAAATGTCTCATTTGTCATGTTTTAATTGACTTGATGTAGAGTTTGGTTTCAAATATTAGGAAAAGCCTGCTGATTAATGCAAATCCACATCTCCACCTTTGCACTTCACATTTCTCAAGCATCTGTAGCTATTCCCTCAAATGGCAAGCTGTTGGGCTATGGATAATGGAGGCTCCAAAACTGAAGTAATTGCCTGCAATAAATGAGCTGAAGCAGTTCCTGCAGGATATTGGCAAAGAACATGCTAAAACAGCTATATGAGGAGATACGAAATGAAACCAACAAATGCAGGCTGAAAACGTGACACAGGCAAATTGATGTAGGAGATAAAGATTACATTGCTGATGTATTTTATTCTTGTCAAGTTAATGTTCTGCAGTTGAAAAGCTTTGTACATCACTTATTTGTGTGTACCAGAACACAAGGACATACAGTCAATGATTGCATAGGTACAGAATCTCCTGGAAACAAATCTGGTAATGGGAACATTGCAGTATGTAGTAGGTATTGTGGTTTAACTCCATCTGGCAGCTAAGCCACACAGGGCTGACGTGGCTCCCTGGAGCCTGGGCTAGCTCACTGGAGACACACTGGCATCATGCCAGGTGTGGGGAAGTGCCCCAGAGTAAGATTTCCTAGAGGCAGAACCTTTGAGCTATTTGCTCCACAGTGTGCTCAGCATCTAGAGTCAGGTAAAGGAGGTGAGAGATGCTCTCAGCTACTGAGGTTCCAACAGATTTATTAGAGTTGGAGGGTTCAGGAGCAAAGAGCCCTGAGCACTGCTGTGCCCAGAATTAAATACAGGGGCTAGTTAGGGGGTGGGCCTAAGGGCCACTGCAGTGTACCCACCATCCCAAATTAAATTGACCTGGAAGTCGTCTGACCCGGTGTGTGTTGAGCAGTGGCCCATCCCTGAGCCTCGAATGTCAGCTCTTCTTCAGCTGCTTGAGCGAGAATTAAAAGAGGGACACATTGAACCATCAAACAGCCCGTGGAACACGCCAGTCTTTGTCATACCAAAATGCGGCAGCGAAGGCTTTTGTCTCCTCCATGACTTGCATGCCGTAAATAGGAAAATTCAACCGCTGGGTCCTGTGCAGACAGTGTTACCTGCCAATTCCACGATCCCAGAAAACCAACCATGTGCAGTGCTCGATATTAAAGACTGTTTCTTTTCCATACCTTTGCACGAACAAGATAAAGAGCGATTCACCTTTTCCGTGGTGTTCCCCAATGGCCAGTGACCAAGCCTATGATTTCAATGGAAAGTTCTTCCCCAGGGAATGGTCAATTCTCCCACCATTTGCCAAGTTACTGTGGCCCACGCACTAGCGCCAATCCGATCTGCATACACAAATGCCACCTTAGTACAATACATGGACGATATCCTCGTTGCCGCACCAACGCCAGATCAAGTAGACCATCTCGTGTCAACAATATCAAAGGTCCTGAAAACCAGTGGCTTTGAAATAGTGGATGCAAAATAAAGAAAGGACCCTCAGTTACATTTTTAGGTGTAAAAATTACTAACTCTTATGTGTCACCTCCTGTAGTAAAAGTCCGTTGTGATATCAAAACACTCCATGACGCACAGCAATTAGTAGGATACTTGCAATGGCTGCACAATGTTGTCCTAATCCCACCAGAAACCATGTCCCCACTGTATGAGCTCCTCAAAGGGAAACACCCGTGGGAGCAAAAGACTCTCACCAAAGAAGCTGCACGTTCACTTGACTTTATAGAACAGCAAATGTCTACAGGTGTCCTCTCCAGATGGAACCCAAGTTTACCGTTGGACTTGTACATGCATTTTACTATAGAAGGGGGAGTAGGAGCATTGGTGCAAGGGCCCCCTAACACAGCTAAACCAATACAATGGGTGGTCCTTGGGAAAACATCATGTGCATTCACCCCGGGAGTTGAATGCCTTGGAAACCTTATTATGAAAGGCAGGAAGCTCGCCTTGAGTCACTTAGGTTTCGAGCCTGCAAAGATATACTTACCGTTTCATAAACAGATTTCAGCCTCATCTGTGGCAATCTCAGAGTATATGGCCCTCTTCGGATTTGTAAGAGAGTTATGCTACGCCACAAAACCACCGTGGACTCAGCTATTGGCAATGGTAGACCTTGACGTTCCACAAAAGGTCATGGACTGATCTTTGCCAGGGCAGACTGTCTTTACAGATGCATCTTCAACTACCTCTACTGCAGCCGTGGTGTGGCAGACAGGAGAACAGTGGCAGTGTGTCAAGATGACTGACAAGTCGATGTCAGTCTAACTGTTGGAAGCATCCGCTATAGTATTAGCGTGTGGACTGTTCCAATCCGAACACCTTAACATTGTGACAGACTCTATGTTTGCCGCCAAGCTTTGCCAAGCAACGTCCAGACCAGGTGTTTTGGCATCCTCCGCAGCCGTCATGATTGAAGAAGCACTCTTTTCGCGGCAAGGTACCATATCGGTCATCCATATCAACAGTCATAATCCCGTCAAAGGATTTTTCCAAATTGGCAATGACAAAGCTGACGCTGCAGCAAAAGGGCTCTGGACTCTATAAGGTGCACCACAGTTACATGAATCGCTCCACTTTGGAGCCAAGGCACTTGCAAAAAGGTGCAACATTCTAATCACAGACGCCAGACATATAGTGGCCACTTGTCCTCATTGCCAGAAAACACCTCTGTGGTCCAGTGGAGTCAATCCTAGAGGCCTTAAGGCCTCAGAAATCTGGCAAACAGACTTTTCTCTCGGTCAAATATTGAAGCCCAGAGCCTAGCTTGCAGTAACAGTGGACACGTATAGTGGCATGATTGCAGCAACCCAACATGCAAAAATAAATTCTAAGGCAACTGTTCAGCATTGGTTAACAGTGATGGCATGGCTTGGCATCCCAAAACAAATTAAGACAGACAATGGCTCAAACTTTACTTCTAAGTCAGTTCAATCGTTTGCTACCAAGTGGAACGTCACTCTGACACATGGCATTCCATACAACAGCACAGGGCAGGCCATCGTCGAAAGAGCAAACCAGACCCTGAAATCTAAACTGGAGACTCTAGCTCAGGCAGAAGGATTCGCCAAAAACATTCCCTCAAAGGAGCAACCATGCTTGCTGGCCACCGCTTTGTTGGCGATAAATCAATTTCCCAGGGGAGATGCGACATTTTGTCCCATTAAAAAACACTGGGCCACTCAGGCACTAGGAGAAGGCCCACCAGTTAGTATAAAAAATGAACTGGGAGAGTGGGAATCAGAGTGGAAATTAGTTCTGGCAGGCCAGGGTTACGCAGTAGTAAAAAAAGATAGCAACATCAAATGTTGTCCACTAAAATCAATAAAACCGATGTTGCGTAACAAAACTAATGAAAATTCCGAGTTTCTCTTAACAGGTCTGGAGGTGTGACTCTCCTCGCCATCTCTACGTTCCAGTAACAAAAAGTGAAAATAAGATGAGAAGCACTCCCATGGCACCCAAGAAGCTGGCAACAGTGAACCCTAAACAATGTTTGTGCCTCTGTATTTTCCTGTTCCTGCTGTTGCTTCCTACAGGGCAGGCAAACTCAGAATATCATCCCTATCGGCCATATACGTGGATCTTCTGCAATCCTACAGATAGTAGAGTAATAGTGAAAAAGACCGTAGCCAACGCCCCCAGTTTTGTTGTCAACCTCAAAGATATATTTCACGCACAAGGCGTTGGTCAACACGTATATTGATGCCCCAGTTCAAACCCAGGAAAAATTTATTGTACCTATCCAGGGTATTGGTTTTGTGGGTACTGGGGTTGTGAGACCATTGTAACCAGCAATAGATGGAAACCAGTAAAAAAAGGATGAATTTTTGGAAGTAAAATATTGGCCAGACAACTGTAAGATGCAGATGGTATGGTAAAGAGAGTTGGAACCTGTACCCATCTAAAAGTAGTAGTTCTGCTGCCACAAGATAAGAGTTGGTCTTTAGGTAGAATGTGGTCTGTATTTCTCCATAAATGGGGCACAGACTGGAGCACAGTTGTTCAAATTATCAGAGTCCTCCCGCAATCATACACCGCCATTGGACCCAGCAAAATCTTGGATCAGATGCAAACTAAAAAAGAAGTTGCAGCCAACCTCCAAGCGGTAGGCCCAGCTAACGCTACACCCAAGCCTACCTTGCAAAGCCTTTTGTTTACCAACTTGACATACCCCCACGATATGCATGAGGCAGCCCCCTATGACTTATTCTACCGCATGTTAGATGCTGCCTTTCAGTCACTGAACTCGTCTGAGCCAAACCTTACTAACTCTTGCTGGCTTTGTTATGACACCAGTCCTCCGTTCTATGAGGGTGTAGCCCTCGATATCCCGTTTCCAAGGATTCCAACCCAACCCAATGCTGATGGAATACCCCCGGAGAGGAGTCACTTTAGCTCTAATTACTGGCCAAGGAATTTGTGTGGGCAGTCAACAATTAGTTCAACAAAACAGACATATTTGTAAAACTCTTGCTGCCATTAATACAACATACTCTTGGGTTCTTCCCTAGGCTTCGGGAGTGTGGGCCTGCAACAACACAGGTGTTAGCCCTTGTATATCAGTTAAAGACTTTGATGTTATTAATGACTTTTGTGTTCAGGTTGCTATTGTCCCTAGAGTCCTGTACCACACAGATGATGAGGTAGATCGTTACCTAGAACGGAACGTTCAGTGACAAAAAAGAGAGCTGATAACAGGCGTCACCCTTGCAGTACTCCTCAGCTTGGGAGCAACAGGCACCGCAACAGGCATTTTGGCCCTGATATCCCAAGGACAAAGCCTAATGCAGCTTCAAATGACCATCGACGAGGACCTACAAAGAATTGAAAAGTCCATTTCCTTCTTAGAGAAGTCCCTTTCTTCGCTTTCTGAAGTAGTATTGCAAAACAGACGTGGACTAGATCTTTTACTTATGCACCAAGGAGGTTTGTGTGCCGCCCTGAAGGAACAGTGTTGTTTTTATGCCAACTATTCGGGTGTAATTAAAGATTCAATGGCAGAACTTAGGGAAAGGCTGGCACAACGAAAGAAGGACAAAGATGCTCAACGAAGCTGGTTTGAGTCGCTTTTTGACTATTCTCCTTGGGCTGCCACTATAATATCTACTTTAATAGGACCAATTATAATGATTTTGCTTGCGTTGCTTTTTGGTCCTTGTGTTCTTAACAAACTAACACAATTTGTCAAGGCTTGCTTAAGCAAAATTGATATTATGCTGTTAGAACAGAGACAGTTGTCTTAAGTAGTTTCAATAATTATGTTAGTCGCTTATTTAAAACATTGCAACTTATTTGTTACAACTTTTATTCTTGTATTTTTGTGACTAACATAATTACGAGTTAATAGTTTGTGTTATTCTAACACGTTTTGTAGTTTTGTTTAATCATGGGGGGGGGGAAATATGGTTAGACAGGAAAGTTCGGTCGGAAGATTGTCACGATGTACGGGAAGATAGGGCCCCGCCCCTCCAGTCTAGTTAACCAGTAAGAGATTAGTGATGATGTAAGCAGACCGTAGTTATATAAGACCATGCAAAAAGGAAATAAACGCCATTTTGCCATCCACCGTATTGGTGTCTGTGAGTGATTGGCCCAAACAACATGTAAGTAAGTTGTCATATCTTTCTCGAACCAGGTCACTCTGCCTCAAGAGAGGCAACAGGAATGCCAAAAAAGATAATTTCAGGGGCAGATACAACTTAGGGACAAACCAAATGGGGAAAACATGGGTACATAAGAACAAACCATCATAACAATAAACTGAATAAAATAAACACCACAACATCCACTTTTTTACTCCCTTCTGGTGGATGGTAGAAAGAATTGCAACAGTTAAAGTGAAAAAACTTCAGGATTGAGATAACCACAGTTTAATAAGTAAAGGAAAAGCCACACATGCAAAGAAAGCATATCAGGGAATTCATTCACTCCTTCCCATGGGGAGGCCGATGTTCAGCCATCCCCAGGAAAACAGGTTTACATCACTGGTAATGAAGACTTGGGAAGAGAAGCCAAACACTCCAAACATCCTCCCCTTCCTTCTTCCTCCCTAAACTTTATATATAAAGCATGATGCCATATGGTCTGGAATATCCCTTTGGTCATCAGCGGTCACCTGTCCTGGCTGTGTTCCCACCCAACTCCTTGTACACCTCCAGCCTGCTCACTGGTGGGGTGAGAAGCAAAAAAGCCCTTGGCTCAGTGCAAGCCCTGCTCTGAAATAGCAAAAATATCCCTGTGTTATCAACACTGTTTTCAGCACAAATCTAAAACATAACATTCCAGATACTGTGAAGAAAACTAACTGTAGTCTAGAGAAAACCAGCACAGGAGGACAGCTACAATGAAAAAGATACATTTTGTGCAATTTAAAGGTGCTATCTTTCTGATGCTATGAAAATTATTTACCCTCTTTCAGGGCTGTGTCTGTCATATGCATAACTATATTTTTTGTGGGTTTTGTTTACTTTTGTTTCCTTTGCAGCTAGCTTTTTAACAATAATGGGCATGGCTCTGTTTTCTTTCAGCCCATCATTTGATAAGCACATGAATGAGGAATCTCTTTAATTTGATCTCCTAAGAAAATGAGGCAAATGTGACCTATTATTGTCAATTCCCTCCTTGCTTAAGGTTTCCTTCATGTAGTTCTTGGTAATTTTTTGACTGTGACTGAATCTGTGCCACATTTGACACAGAGAAGACACAAAATACTGAAACTCCTAGAAAAGTTCATAGAATTTGTTGGAACAGATAGGTGAGTGCCATTCACCAGAGAAAGTTATAACCCAGTCACTGGCCTTTACAGCCAAGGCTCAGCCAGGTGATGGAATGGAGATATGGAGGAGCAGATGCCCTTTGTAGATGCTCAGTGAAATTCCACTGAGAAAAAACTTTATGATTGCTAATGGTTCCTTAAAAACTGCATGAAAAACCCAGAAAGTGAGGATTTATCACTTAAACTTCCAATAACTAATACTGAGAGTACACCAGACAAGTATTTTTATATTTAAAAATCTTCAAGGTAACACAAATTTCACTCAGTGCAACTCTGTTCTCCTCACAGGACTACCTAAAACTGCACCATATGACTAAGGCCATCACGCAGACACACTAGCTCTTACAGGTTTGATGCCATGACCACTTTAGTGGGAAACCTATTCCAGTGACCTATCACTGCCTCAGTGAAGAACCATTTCCCAATGTCCAATTGTCCTGGTTTTAAGACAGGGTTCTGCCAATAAACGGCAGAAGTTTCCCTTTGAAATAGAGAAATCAATTTCACCCCCCTCCGAGTGTTATAATTGTTTCAAATCAAGGACTCAAGGCCGAGATAAGGAGGTAAAAGTAACAGCTCTTTACTACTCTAACTCACAGCACAAGTAGAAAACAACAGTAGTTATTAAAATTACCGACGAAAAACAGAAGAAAAAGTCAGTTGTAGTCCTTTCTTAGACGCGGACACACTCGGTCTGTGTCCGTTCCTGGGGGTGTAACTGTAGCAGGGCCAGCACAGCTGCAGGCGCAGGCGGGAGCCAGGGAGGTGGAGTGGAACAGCCGCGGCCGGGCTGGCTCAGGTGGGAGCTCTTCGCTCCGGTCCTGTGTCCAGATGACCAGTTGTATTCCCAGAGGTAGGAAGTATTTGGTCTTTGGTGGTCAGCAGCGCCTCCGAGGTAGCAGGGCAGATGCTGGGCAGCTGAAATGCAGCCGGCCCCCGGGTCTCCTACTTCCTCACACCGCCGAGCAGACTGGAGAAGTTCCCTCCCCTCTCTCCCCGGAAACAGCCGGGCCCCTCCAGAAGCCTCGTGCTCCCCTGAGTAGCTCCCCCCCCCCCCTCCCCGGAAGTCCACATCCCCCTCCGGGTAGCTCCGGTCCCACCCACCCGCCCGTCCAGGGCCATCACAAAACCCTGGCCACAGCCAGCAGGTTTGTTAGCATTACAATGGGAAGAATTCTCCCCACTCATACATTGAAGGAACACAATCCCAACCTTCAACATCAATCTAATCTTCCTCTGAGGCAGCTTCATTCCCTATCCTTGTGTGCTCACAGAATGAGGATACCATTACCTCTGCCCTCATTTCCCTCTTCAAGGGAGTTGTAGTTTATAGTGGGGTCACCCTCAGCCTTCTCTTCTCCAGGATGAACAAGTGATGTCATCCTTGTAAGCTCTGCCTCTAGGACCTTTCACCATCTTGATCGCCCTCCTCTGGGCACACTCTAGTAATTTGATTTACATATTGTAGCACTGAGACTGCCCCATCTCTTGAGGCGAAGCTGCCCCATCCCAAAGCAGAGCAGGACAATCCCCTCCCTTTCCCAGCTGGCAATGCTGTGCCTGATGTTCACGGGACAAGATTGGTCCTCCTGGCTGCCAGAGCACTGCTGACTCACGTTCAACTTGCCATCAACCAGCACCCAGACATGTGCATGTATATATATAAACTTTAACGTGTTTTTTAACCATTCTGAACAGTGTCAAATACTTACTAAAGTCCAGACAGACAACACCCACAGCCTTTCCCTCATCCACCAAATGGGTCCTCTCATAATAGGACCACATTGATCAAGCAGGATGTGCCTTTCACAAATCCTGATCCCTTGGCTGTTCTCTATGCACCATATGATAGCACTTGAGATGATCTCCATAGCCTTCCCTGGCACTGAGGTCAGTCAGACTGACCTTTATATCCTTTTAAGGGATAAAATGTTAATTATTGCCTGTCAGATTATTTAACCTTATTTCTACAGTTAGTGTTTCCTGTTTAGATTTATTTTTACCTATTTTTGAATTAATTATATTAAAACATAATGACTATATTATGGTTTATAATTTAATTTATATTTTATAAACGTTGCTAGTTTCACATTAACACTAAATATACAAGACTGGTGGAGATTAGACTCAAAAATGATAATTAAAACCCAGCAATAAATTGTCAATTCTCCAAAACCATTTGTATTACAGTGGGGTTTATCCAATATAACTGGTGCTTAACTTTATAACATAGCATGGAATTAAATAAGTAAACAGTGAAGTGGCACTACTGCAGAAGACTGTAAAATAAGTCATTTTTGTACACTGTATAAACTCAGATTGTTGTGCCCTGGACTGTACTGAAAAATATTATTTTCTGTAATGTGACCACAAATACATTTCAAATGCGTTATGTGTATGGAACTTTGGTTTTTTACATATTGTGCATTAAGTTAATAGATATATCTTGTACAGGATCAAAAGTTACACATCAAAAGTTAAGCTTCCTCACACATTCACTTTTTCCTATCGATAACACTTAAAAGAACAATTTCCAAGATTTTGGAAAAATTATTGAAGTACAAATACCTTTTTGTAGTTTTTTAGATCTGTTTTCAATTTCTTGGACTGCAACTGCAGCATTGGAATGAATTCAGAGAGCCTGTCTTGCTGAGAACACAGCGCATCAAGGAGAGCTGATATATTCTATAAGAATGTAATAAGTAGCATTTTTAGGAAAAGTTTAATAATAATTATATAAATATAATTATATACTTATATAATATATAATTCTATTTAATAATATCATGCACAATTTCAACAGCCTGATAAGCTGTGCTTTCTGTTTGTGCATATGTTTACCTAGCTGTTAATATCTATAAATGTATCTTGCAAGCAGTTCTTGCCAGTAAGATGTGTTTGCTATCTCAGCTGGAGGAGGACATTCCCTATGATTAGGATAAGCTATTGGGCAGAATTTTGTAAGGTACTAATACCACTTTATTTTTTCCTTCAATCTCACAAGGTTTAACCAAGTACTGATGCTGCACCTGGGCAATCCCTGGTACCAGCCCAGGCTGGGGATGAACAGATGGAGAGCAGCCCTGCCCAGAAGGACTTGGGGGTGCTGGAGGTGAGAATTGGACATGAGCCAGCCAGGGGCACTCCCAGACCACAAAGTCAAGTGTGTCCTGGGCTGCATCCAGAGCCCCGTGGGCTGCAGGGGAGGGAGGGGATTCTGCCCCTCTGCCCCACTGTGGTGAGACCCGACTTGCAGAGCTGCCTCCAGCACAAGAAGAACATGGAGCTGCTAGAGACAGAGTCCAGAGGAAGGACACCAAGGTGACCAGAGGGACAGAGCTCCTCTGCTATGGGAAAAGACTGAGAGAATTGGAATTGCTCAGCCTGGGGAAGAGAAGGCTTCTGGGTGACCTAATTGCAGCCTTGCAGTACATAACAGAAGCCTACAGAAAACATGGAGAGGGGCTTTTTATAGGAGTATGTAATGACAAGACAAGGGGAAATGGCTAACCTAAAGAAGGTTGCTTTAGATTAAATAATGGGAAGAAATTCTTCCCTGTGAGGATGATGGGGCCCTGACACAGGCTGCCCAGAGAAGTGATGGTTGTCCCATCCCTGGAAGTGTTCAAAGTTGAATTGGGTGGTCCTCTGAGCAATCTGGTCTCGTGGCCCATGGTAGTGGGTTGGAGTGAGATAATATTTAAGGTCTCTTTGAACCCAAATCATTCTATGATTCTGTGAACATCCAGTGGGAGAAGGGTTTCCCTGCCCATTTGCTTCTCTGCCTTTTATTATTATATATACAACTGCAGATTGTGTTATTATAATTACATCATATTAAATTATATTAAAACAAAGTTCTGATGCAAAGTATTGACAAAAATTTCCCATGTTTTATTGCTGTTCTGGAAAACATCTGTGTTCTGGCTGTTACCTTAGGTGCCCTTATTGGTGAAGTAATCTATTTTTAAAGTCTATTTGAAATCATATTTTAGAACATCATAATGGAACTAGACTGACTTTTTATCCTTTGAATTTTGTTTTCCCATTTAACCTTTGATCATCTGCCTTTGGTTTTAATAAGAAAATTAGTTTTGATTTTTAAACTCTTTATCCTTCCAGTGTTATAAGACTTTAGATGTTTACCTGCTATATAAGTAATCCAGTGATATTTCCATTAAAAATAGAAATAAAATTCCTTTACGCACTCCTAATAATTGAAACTAAGTTTTCAGTCCTTTTTATGTATAAAAAATAATTGTAGAATAGCCTGGATTTCCAATCTTCATTCATTCCATAGCATCAGTGTGACTGCATGTCTGTCCTGGAAAAAAAAAACCTTTGCTGCAATTGTCTTGGCTCTCTCTAAAAGGGAAAATTTTACAATGAAGTTTTCATTTTCAGGCAGTACCAGTAAAGAATGAAAATCCACATTTATGGTTTGGCCATTATTTGCATGCTGAAATAATTTTTGCAGACTCTTAAGAGAGTGGCTTCTTAACTTAATGTCTTAAAGAGCCTAGAAATGAAATAACACAGTTTCAAGATAATATTAGTATAGCAGGTAATATTAAGGCTGTTATTTAGTCTATACTGGAGGCCTCCAAGGGGCAGATATGGAAAATACGCACCTTAGCACAGAGTGAATACAGTTTTTTAAGTTTAGTAAATCAGCATAACTCACAGAAATTTCCTATTAGAGACATAAGTGGTGAGATAATTCTCTCCCAATTCAATCCTCTTCTAAATCCTCCCCCATCAGATGGTAACTAAACTTTGTTTATGAATATGTGTCTTGAAGAACTGGTTTCAACCTTGGCTGCCAGGAAAAACCAAGACAGGCCTTGGACCTACGGCTTGGAGCCTCTGGACTGTGTTTTGTCCTTCTGCCTATCAAAGTAGGGAGAAGGTAGGGAAAGATACTGGGGCTAGATACAAATACAGTAATAGGGCACAGAGCCACAAAGTATGTGTAAAGAATATAGAGAATATATGAAAGCAAAAAATGTAAAAATCAATTAAGCATCAAACTAAGACTAGATTTATGGGCTGAAGTCTTGTACAAATGCACATAAGTAAATTAATTTTTAAAAGGGTAATAATGTATGATTTGTAACAAGTTTATAAACTTCCCAGAAACAGGGTTTATAATATTATTACTGTTCTATAAAATGATATATTATTAAATAACGCACTGCAAAGCCTAACAAGCTGACATGTTCATCATATCCAGAGACCCCAAAAATACTGAATTATAAACACTGAACTGCCCTCATGATAAATGATGCTGAAACAGAACTTAAGCAGAATCTGAACACTCTTTTGTTAGCAATGGTTCATTTATTGACCTGAAATTATCCAAAGACTTCATAATTTAAATGATACAGCAAAAATTGGGAGAAACACTAATAGAAAAGTAAGGAAAATTTGTCTTTACTTTTTTATATTTTTGATAAAAAAAACCAATTTACTGCTATTTATGAACACCACAAATGTATTTTTAAGCAGTTACTCACAAGGACATTCCGGGATGAGAAGAAATGGCCTGAAGTTGTGTCAGGGAATGTATAGATTACACAGTAGGAAAAGTTTATTCATTGAAAGGGTGATCAGGAATTGGAATAGGCTACCTAGGGAAGTGGTGGAATCACCATCCTGGGAACTATTGAAAAAGCATGTGAGTGTGTCACCTGGGCATATGGTTTAGTGATGAACACAGTGGTGCTGCGTTACCAATTCAACCTTATCATCTTAGAGGTCTTGCGCAACTTAAACGATTCTATGGTTTCATAAAAGTCTTATGCATTAATTTAAAAGCACAGGAGGGATTGCAAGGTAATTGAATGAAAGTATGGTTCTTGTGAGTTATTTTGCATTCTTTACCATGGCAGTAAAACAGAAATGCAACAATGAAGCTAACTGTAGTAGACAGCACTGCAAGCTGGCAGCTGGCTCAGCTCCAAGCAGTCCATTCAAGATACAGCTGTTATAGTGCCCCTAATTACAACTTAACTCCTCTATAAACTTTACAGGGTACTGTATTCAGCACATTTTAAAAGCAGTTGGCTATAATGTATGTCAAATAATATATAAATAGTAAGATTGTAACGTGAATTGGTTTTGCATTTTATGGATTTTTAAAGGCCCCACTGGCATCTGAAAATCAATTTTATCATCATTCAAGTTAGAAGTTTATAGGTTACAGATGTTACGGCTGGCAGGTCACAGCTGTGAGTATAGATTTATTTCATAAAATGGTAACAGAACAGTTAACAATAACTTCTTTGTATTAGTAATGGTTTGCATGGCTGAATTCATGCACCAGATTCTCAGCCTCATTCAACATATATTTCTTGAAGTAGTGATATCTTTTCACTGTGTTTGTAATGACTAAGGAACCAAGATCTGAAGTCAGCAGATCAACCAATGTTCTCCCTCACATATATGAAAATTGATTCTACAATTCTGTGTTAGTTCCAGTGTGATACTGACAACCAATAGCAGACTTTATATTTCTGCTTTGTGTTTTGCTACTGCACCAGCATATATCAGGAAATCATCAGATCAGTGCCAGGAGTTATGAAATAGAGGAACAAAACAACACCCTCCTCCCTGCAAGCCCCCCACACATTCCATCACCAGGTTTTTTTTGAGGAGAAATTTTGGGAGAGCCTGGATACAGAATTTTTCTACATAATTAAGGTGATTTGTTGAAATTTTGAATGTTTTACAAAGCATGGTGGGTGTTTTTTGTTTGGTTGGTGGTTGTCTTTTGGTGCTGGGGTTTTTTTTTAGTTGTTGTGGGGTTCGTTTTGGTGATTTTTTTTTTTTTTCTTTTTCTTTTGTTTTGTTTTGGGTTTTTTGTTTTGTTTTATTTTTATTAAAATAAACTGCCCTTAAGTACAAAGCAATATTTTGATAATGTGGGAAAAGGTGATTTATATGCCCTGGAATGCTCTGATAAATCCCTGACCACTTTGTAGCTCTTGAGTTTTGACCTGTATCACATCCTTCCTGGGGACTGTTAGGGCCTGAGCTCTGAAATGCTCAGGATTTGTAGCATGCACATGTCAGGAACAGCTAGCAGAAGATAATCCTGAGATCTGAAGTTCTGGTCTGCCACCACTCGAGTGTTGCTGGTGTCATTGAAACTGATTCTGGAGAAGTAAGATCACATTGTTTTAATTTGTGTCCAGACCTTCTGGAACTGGTATTTGCTGGGCATGGAGTTTTGTCTGATCTAGAGCTGAACCTCTGCCTTGTGATTCATTTTTTTCCTGATACTGACAAAAGACCATTTAAAGAATGTGAGAATATTGCTTGGAAAACAGCTATGATGGGGAAATGCTCTTTTCAACTGTATGGACAGTTCCTCCCAATTTCTTGTTCTGATGCTACAACTTACAACAATGCCCTGTTTTTCAGGCAAATTTGCTAAAAAAATGGGATATGTTAGGATTAAAACATACATGTATGTATATTTTTCCCCTACCAAAGGCATACTGATGGCAGAACTAGTTGTCTAAAACCATGACAGCTTTAAGTTTCATCTTTTTACAGGGACTGAGACACTATACTTCAAGAATAGGTGAACTGTCAGAGCACATTGGAGGTGAAAGTTGCCCATTCATATCAAATACGTCTTAATGAGCAAGCTTGTCCTTTTTCAGCTATCAGCAGCTATGTTCCTTAGTAGCCCAACCCACTTTGTGAGAGAAGATTGTCTGTGACTTGGAGAAGGCTTGTAAATATTTGCTGCAACAAACAAAACAAAGAGCTCCACTTTGCTGCCATTTTATTTTCTGAAAGCAAACACATCTTTTGTCTAGACCTATTACCTTAACAAAAGATCAAAGAAAAGGATATTTTTCCACCTCAGCGACAGAACTGAGGTTTGAGATGACAGTGTAAGGTTTGTTTTGAAAATTTTGATTTGCAATAATTGCTTCCTAGTTAGCCTGTTGAAGGTCAGCAGAAAAAAAAGGTTAATAATCAGAAAATCTCTCCTCTAGTAACTAAAACTTGATTTATATCTATCTCCTACCTTCAAAAAGTACCATGCAAACCTATGGTATTTTTCCTTTCTATGTTCTTACAAGCAGGTAATGTACCAATTTAGTTCATAAATCAAGTGCACAATTAGTGGAAATTCTAGTATAAATTTACCACACCTTGACTTTCTGAAATTTCTCATTAATCTCTTGGCAATATATTTTACTATATCTGGAGTGTAGGCTTGTCCTTTTTTTTTTTTTACTTTCACTTGTGTTCAGCACTGTGGCAGCTGTATCACACAAAACACATTTTGCCCTACTGTTTATAATTTATGTTCCACAGATTCTGTAGCTGTAAAATTACTAAAATCAGTGGAAACAAAGGTTATGCACCTTGTGATTTAAACTCAGTTTTTCATTATTGTCAATAATAAAATATAGATAATCCATAGAGACAGTAAGCAATCATTTGTTATTCACCTTCCATGTGCCATTTGTGGTATTATGAAGCTGTCTTAACCACCCTGAGTCATGTCTTTTCTAGGTTGATGAAGACTACATTTCTAAGTCTTTCCCCTCAACAGATGTGACTGTCCTCTGAACTTCCTCTAGCTACCCTTTCAGGGTGTATGAACACCATATTTGCAAGTACCAATAACACAGCAGAAAAGAGAATACTCATGCACCAGCAAGCAGCATTCAGAAGTTTTTCCAGAATATCCCAATTATGGGTGTTACAAACATGAATTTACTTTGTAACACAGCCCAGACATACTAGTGTTTGAAGGAGATTTTGACACATAAATTTACTGCCGACAATGAGATTCAATGATACATGCTTCTGTGACTTTTGAAATCTCTTTTGGCCAAACAAAATTTAGTTGATGCTCTTCTGGGAAGTTTTCAAAAATAAATTTATATTACTGGCAAAAGTTTCATTCAGTGTTAGTTCATTGCATTGTATTTTCTTCCTGTTGATGTGACGGCTGTGCTACAGTGTAAGGAACCAATTTAATTTTTACTTATGTCTCAATATTATTTAGTTAAATTTCCTGAATGGTGGGCTAAAAATCCTTTTTTTTTTTTTTTTTTTGCATCGTGCGCAAAGTTCCTAGAAATGTACACATGCTGGCAGTCCTGACACGTTCTCACATGCAGAGGGTGGCTAGCATTCCTGAGGGGGAGGAGACCGCAAGCATTACGGTCTCTAGTAGGCATCCTCTTTAGAAAAAGGTGGGAAATCTGTCTCTGGGGAGACTTAGCCTGACAATATAAGGAGAGAAAACTTACACCACTGGGCTGCAAACGGCTGCCCGTAGAGGACAGGAAACTCCTGTTGCCCAGGGAAGACCTTCCTGAGTAATCCAGTCACTCTCAAGGCATCGGACTACGGCAGAAGCACTGGGATACAAAAGCAAATCACTGCCTCACAACTGGCCTAGCTCGTTCCTTGATTGTTAGCTGCTCCTGTCTTTGTTCCCTCTCCCTTGTCCTGCTTGTTTTTCCTGCGGTCTACCCTGCTTTATTCATTCCTTCCTGCCTGCCCTGCCTGCCCTGCCTGCTCTGCCTGCCGCCCGTTCTTCGCTCCCGCAGCAGCCTGCCGCGGCCCGTCCACGGCTCAGATTGCCGCCGTGATCCCACAGCAGCCGGCCGCAGCCCTGCACTCCATCCTGCCCACTGCTCCAGCGCCCCCTGAGCGCCACCTCACTGCTCGTCGCGCCAATGGTCGCTGCAAGGCCACTATCCCCGGCGGCCCCGTCAGGCTGCCCCGCCTCTCCCGACACTGCGCAGTCTCCCCGACTCACAGCTCTCAATCACCACAGCTGACCGGACACTGAGGGGGCATCCCAGAGTTATGGTGTAATACGCTGTCTCTTTCTCTCTCCCTCTGATTGTTACTTTCCCTCTTTCGCTTTTACTTTTTCTGTCCTTCTCTGGTAGGGATACACAGTTTCTGTCATCAGTAAACCGTTCTTAGATGTAACATTGCCCTCGTTTGTGCTTACTTTTGTCTGAGGTGGCCATTTAAAAGAAACCCTCGCACTTCCCCGAACATGGCATAGTTAACTTATTGTAGCCTTCAGTTACTGACTGTGCGTGCCTCCAGTAATGCATCTCCGAAGTACAGCAGCGTACTTGCATGGAAACGTGTAGGCTTCATGACTTGCACTATATTGAATGAATCAGCATTCCAGTTTGTTTTCTAGACTTCATTGTTACTTATTCAAGTCCCAGTTAAGTGCTTATCAGTACTCTCAACTAGCAGCCAAAATAAATACATATATTAGCCTTGGCTCATTTTTTGACTGTAAACAACTTAACTACATGTACTGCATCTTTTAATCAACAAAACAGGAGGGGAAAGAAAAGAAACCCACAACACCAAAGACAGTTGTTGGCATAATAACATTAACATCAAGTACCATGTTTATAAATACTATGTTTATGAAAACTATGTATATGTTTATAATTTGAATATTTATTCTGGGAGCAATTGAGAGAAATTTCACTTTTTTTTTTTTTTTTTCTATGACTTTACCAGTTGTAGAATCATAGCATGGCACAGACTTCAAAGCTCATCTCATTCCAACCCACTGCCAGGGAAAGGGACACCTTCCACCAGGCCAGGTTGTTTATAGCCTTATCCAATATGACCTTGAACACCATCCAGAGATGGGGCAGCCACAGCTTCTCTGGGTAACCTGTGCCAATGCCTCATTACCTGCATTGTAAAAAATTTCTTCCCAGTATCTAATCTAAACCTACTGACTTTTCAGTTTGAAGCTGTCTCTGAACAGTTTAGAGACAAGTTTAGGAGAAGAACACTCTGGAATGAGTGTTTCTGCTAACAAAAAAAGGGGTTCCAACAACCCTTTTTGCCAATGAGAAAATGAATTCTAGTGGATGGAAGTGTAAAAAACCCAACCATTTACTGACAAACCAATTGTCCACAATGCATAGGGGAAAAAACATAAATGCTGGATACTGAATTGTCATAACTTTAGTCCTCACACACATGCATACCCCCTACCAGAACAAATCACCCCAAAACGCCAGGGAAAGAAAAAAATGGCGGGCCACATGGCACAGAGGAGCAAAATGGCACTAGCTTTTATATCAGGGAAAGAAAAAACGTTCACACAGCAGCTCAGAAAAAAAAAACAAAAACAGATGGGAACCTGCTGACTGTCCAATGTTGAGTCTTGTCCTCACAGAAGACAAAGCTGGTGGATGCAGGGTGCTTACTTTTGCTGGGTTGGCCACTTCCCAGGTCTGGGCCCCAGACAAAGCTCCTCCTTGGGTCCCTGCCATTGGCAGATGCTTCTCCTATTGATTTGTCGTCTCTGATCCTGGGCTAAAACCAAGCTGAACTGTTTTTTCTTGGACCAAAACCAAGAAAAAACAAAAGCTGCTAGAGAACTGCAGTCTCTAAGGCCAGGAAAGGATTAAAAAAACCCTTCTTGCCTAAGCAGAGGTGAGAGCCCCAAGGATCCTGCCCCTTGCCCAGACCCATCTTAAAGCTACAGCAACCATTTCTGGCCATAGAGCAGATGATTAGGGAATAGAGGATCATCATACAATCACCTCAGGACAGAAGCCATTCCTCCTTGTCTTATCACTACATACTCTTGTAAAGAGTCCCCTTCTGTTATGGGGTATTCCTTCAGGCCCTGAAAAGTCACAGATCACCCAGAAGCCTTCTCTTTGCAGGCTGAACAATCTCAATTCTCTCAGTCTTTCTCCAAAGCAGAGGAGCTCCATCCCTCTGACCACCTTGGTGTCTCTCCTCTGGACTCTCTCCAACAGCTCCACGGCACCAGTACTTGGTATATTAAAATACATGAGATACCAATGGGCTCTCTACCTTCTGGATGTGACCACCAAACTTATTTCTTATCCTCCCAACAGTTAATACTCTGAATCCATCTTTCTTTAATTTATGGAGCAGAAAACTACTAATGTAGTTATCAATTGAACCAAAAAGCCAGTTGAAGAAAGAAGAAACTTTTCTGAGGTGCTGGAAGATTCAGTACTGTGTACTTTTGACAAGATGAAGGATACTGGAAAACTTCACAGTGCAATTACTCTTCCTGCTAAATCACATTTTCTTAAAATTGATTTAAATTTTATCTGTTTATGTGACACCACATACCGCGCATGTATTTTTTGTGAATTTTATAATTTCTGCCATTTGAAAATATTGATAATCAGATTTATACAAAATATCACTAATAGGAGTACTTAGTTGACTGAACAGTTGTTCTAGGTCTTTATACTATTATCTTCTTGTAAAGATGTGAGAAAAACAAGGCAGCACGATTTTACAAGGCAACAAAATTTTACATGGCAAAAAAATTTAAAATGTTATGGTGTTAGAGGAAAAAGCACTAGTTTGGTCTTGCATCTGTAATCTCATGAGAGTACCTAGAATAAAAGTCAGCTAAAGAAACATTTGATCTTGGTTTATCAGCAAGGAGAGACCAGAACCTCTCAGGTGGTGGTAACACCTTCACTATGCACCCATGAGGGTAAAGGAAGAGACAAGCTCAGCTCTGCACACCTTTGGGCTGTGTAATCTCATGTCTTTGTGCCATTTGCTGTATGAGAGTTAAAGTGGCCTCCAGGTCATGTTAGTAAAGGTAAGGGAATAAATCATCCTTGTGGGTCTTCCTTACTTCCCAGACCAGTGCAAACAATTTAGAGAGGAGACAGAACGTGTCCTGGAGGAATTTGCTGCACCTGGTTGATTGTGAAAGTGTTTTTGGATTGACAGTTCCCTGATTTTTTAGTGGTGTGAAATTCCTGCAAATTTCAGTCCTCTAGTATCAGAAATAGTTGTCTTACTTCTCTCCAGCTTTGTTATTAATTTTGACTAGGTGTTACAGAGCCAGTTTCAGTTTTGTCTGTTACTGTCTATCTCACTAACATGAAATGTCTTTTGCTGCGTGCATCTTGTTTGGCAAAGTTAATCAGCACATGGGAGATGGAGTGTAAACCTCAATTATTTATGTTTAATTTATTGATCAGGGTCAGCATCCTTATCATTAGTGTTGAGAGTAGCTTGTTTCTGTTGTAGGATCGAAACTGATAATATTCATAATATTTACATTGCTTTATCACAACTCATAGAATCTTTTAAAAAAAGACAATTATGTGTCACTCAGAGCAGTAATTGTTAGCTGACTAACTTTTAATAAGGAGCTTCATATGATGCCTGGAATTTTTTATTGTTATTTGAAACAACAGTTTTAAAGTATTCCTAGTCTTTTTTTCTTCCCCATTACATTCCATATTTTAAAATGTCTTACAAGGGCAGAAATATTTTACGATGTGTAATCATTTAACAGTCTGCGATTTTTGTTTGCTAGTAATTTGTTTTAATTTTGGCTGTTTTTCTTGACTAATCAAAATAAAAGATCAATTCAAATGAACTTAAAATACTGTGATATATATATACCATACTGTAATTCGTGTTTTATATAAAATAAGTCTGCCACAGCTAAAGGCAGTGATTGCTTCAGAGCTAGGTAAATTAACATATCTACAGGCCGGACTGCTACTGATAAGCACCTATCTCCTGGGGAAGCCTAGAAACTCACAGAGGAGCAGCATTTCCCAAAAATCCCATCACTCCCCCCCAGACTGCATTCCCCGACTCTGGTTCCCGTAAAGATGAAGTCCACCACCTAAAAGCAATACACAACGGACACAGAATCTCGTCAAAGAGCAGGAAGGACTTTGTCGTGTGTGGACACCAAAGCTGAATTTGAAAGAAACAAAGGACTGTCTCGCTCCAGGCTATGAAAAACAGTATAAAAAGGGGCCAACCAAGACGGCGGTGTGAACACCAGGGGACCCAGTGCGACAGAGTCTGGGTAACATCGTGTGTTCACCCAACACCGAACCCGGGCTCGGTGTTGTTCTTTCCGGTTGTGGCTTTGCAGGACCGTATTTTCAGTCACAAAAATAAAATTTACCAATTAAACCTTTTAATTCGGTTTGATTCGTTTATTACCTATAACAATCTTGGTGACCCTGACGTGATCCTGATTTTTGGGTTTGGAGGGGGCCCCCTTTCCGACCAGGAGGTGCCTCGCTGACTTCAGCAGCCTGGTGGAATTGGGGAATTCCCCGAAGCCGGTCAGGATCCCGAACTAAAAATTCGAAAAGCCACAATCGGAAAGGGAAAAGTTGGGCCCCGAGCTCTTGGATAACCGCGGCAACGTTTTTCACTCATAAAACTCGACGTACACTAAGAATCCACACAGGAAAAGGAGCCGTAAGTATTGCGTGGTTGAGTGAGGTGTGACTGAGCGCGTGATTGAGACGTGATTTTATCACGAAGCGAGTGCGGACTCCAAAGTCGCAGTTCCATTATCCCGCAAGGGGTGTAGTCGGTTGCGGGGGAAGCGAACGTAACGTGGTATTAACTCTCTCTGTCTCGTGTCAAGCCTAAAACTTGGGAAGTTTTGGGGGTCAGTCACGGGGGGATCGGGAGGGAAGGTATGTTTCCCAGAATTGGGAATTGGTAAACCTCTCAGACCCTAGGGCAGGACAAGCCCAGGAAAAGGAAAAGAGAGCTCGCCTCCTTTCGAAAAACTCCACGGAACGGTTCTCTGTGTGAAGTGAGTAGATTGGAAACATTGAAATAAAATCTGTGAGGCGGAGAAAGGCACCAGGCCGTAGCGGCAAGAAAAAGTACTCCGCTGAAGGCAAAGTCGCGCGTGCTTTAGTCTGGGTTCCCGTCTACCCAGTTTACTGGGACAGGTTGGTCGAGTGAGCGTGATTGAAGGCTCCCGGCCCAGGCGAGTGTTCAAGGCTGGGGACAGAGAAGCGCGGCTGTCCCCTCGGCCTGCTGCTCCCGTTTCGTGAAGAGGAGGAGCGGGCGCCCGCGCTCCTCCGGAATTGGCGGCGGGGCGGCGCCTCGTCCCTTTCTGCCTGGCCTTAGCCGGGCCCGCCGCTCCTGCGGCTGTTGGTGCGTTTTGGCCGGCAGGTGCCGGTGGCGCCGGCTGGCGCAGCCGGGATGCGGAGCTGGGGGCCTGCCCTCCGAGAGTCGCATGGCTCCCGGCCGCGCCTTCCGCTCCCTGTTGCCCAGAGGTGTCGTGTGGAGGGGCTGCGGGACGCAGTGGGGTGGCTCGCCTCAGCTCGCCCTCGCCCTGTCTCGGTAGCGGCTGGTGCGGTCGGACCACCGTGCCCGGGCGGCCTGTGGTGTCTGGCCTGCCCCGGCTGTTGTGGCTGCCGGCGGGCTGAGTTGCGAACTGCTCCGTTTTTTTCAGGCATGCCGGTGTGCGGGGTAGATCGTAGGGGCTGCCCACCCGGCCTTTTTATTTTTTACTTTTTTCTCACGCGGCCTTGGGCTGCGGCGCAGAGCCAGCAGACCCAAGGGGGGCGGGGCCCCTCCCAGGCGAAGCAGGCAGCCGGACGGGGGGAGGCTCTGGGGTGCTTCTACTGTAGGAAGAAAGGTCACTTTAAGAGGGACTGTAGGAAGCGGATGAAAGATGAGAAAATGTTCCAGGAAGATTAGAGGTGTCAGAGGCTTTTTCATTTAGGGTCCAGAACATCCCTGGAACCCCATGTAAAACTAAGGATAGGACCCGAAAAACTAATTTTGATATTTTTAGTAGACTCTGGTGCTGAGCGTAGCACCGTCCAACAGCTGCCTTCAGGATGTAATATAAGTAAAGAAACTGTGATAGTAATTAGAGCAAAAGGGGAACCTTTTAGGGTACCGGTAATTAAAAATGTTGAAATAAAATCTGAAACAAAGTTTTGTTTAGGGAATCTGTTGTTAGGTGAAGAAGCGGATTACAACCTGTTGGGGAGGGATTTGATGGTAGCATTAGAAATAAGTCTAATTGTGGAAAGTTCTCGGCTTATGGTATGTTTATTTAGACTAACAATAGAAGACGAGAATAAAATTGATTCAAGGGTTTGGCACACACAAGGGAAGGGAGGGAATTGTCACACAGAAAGTTCCTCTAGGGTTCGCCATACACAAAATCCAACCTGGGGATCACGTTCTCGTAAAAACCTGGAAAGAGGTTTCTCTCTCTCCTCACTGGGAGGGTCCTTTTCTTGTCCTTTTAACCACAGACACAGCAGTCCGGACAGCAGAAAAGGGCTGGACACACGCCTCCAGAGCAAAAAAGATCGAGACAAGAGAAAAGACTCTCGAGTAGAAAGTGACCTCCCACCCTGGAAACCTCAAGCTAAAATTGCGTCGGACAAGTAAATGAGCACCTTAGATCAGATAAAGTGTTCAGTTTCTGGGTGCAGGTGTTTTTCTTTTGTTTATTTCAGGTGCCAGATTTGTTGTGAGGTTTGGGTCACACATTGTATATGGAGAATCAGGCCTAGAGGTCTCTGTACTAAGTGCCTTGAGGAAGAGCTGTCTCTGACTGACTGAATTCTAATACTTGCCACCGAATTGAATATTATTGAATCGGAGTCGATCAAGTGGTTTCGCTTGTACCAACACGGGATTAGGGGAAAACTAAATTGCAGAATGGTAATTTTGGAAATTGAGTGCCGGAGAGCAAATAAAGTATCTTGTTAGACAGATACAATAAAAATTATCAAAGTGGAATGCCTTTAAGAGACGGTATGCAGTTCGGACTTCACATTGGTCCCCTGAAGAATACTTCTGCTGCCAAGAAGATGGTTTCCCTCGCCGCCAGCAGCAACCTGGTGGGCGTAGGCAGAGGCAGAGAAGTACACCTGTGGGGAGTCCTGGTGAGCCTGAGCTTAGTCATGTGTCCTCTGACTAATGCATACCCAGAGAATGCCCTGAGTCCTGCAATACAAAGCCATAATGAGTGTGGGGAGTGCACACGAATTAGTAGCCCTGCTCACCCTATCCTAGCTAATTGCACCCCTGAGGGGAAGGAGGAGCACTGTACCCTTAACGGCACTCAGTATGTAAAGTGTAAATTAGAGGAGAAAATGGTATACTATGATCCCAAGGCAAGAAACAGAAACAGGCAATCAGAGATATTTGCTCATAACATTCACAAAAGAAGTGCAAGCCAGACACCTCTTCCCACATGTGAACAATGCAATCGTATGGTTTAGATAGGGGGAAAAAGAAAGTCAGTATTTGTGGCTTATTTTCAGGTGAATCACTTGTGTTATGACAATACTCAACTAGGGATGTGTGTCATGGAAGAGAAAACCTACTGGGTGGGCAAAAATCTAAAGTATGAAAGCGGACTCATCTCAGACACTGAACCTGTTATCATAGACCTTCTCGAAGAAAATGATGTCCAGATCTGTGCCCAGTTTGATAACACTTTCTGTTTTTCTAAAGATAAGAAAGGCATAGATCCTGAGAGCAAAATAAAACAGATAGCCATAGAAATAAAGAAACAAGAGTCAGAGATGAGAAGAAAGAGTGAGAATAGAGCAGGAAAGATTGAGGGCCCTAAGTGAACAATATGCAGGCCGTTTGTGTCAAATCACGCCTCAGATGCCCTCGAATAGCACATGTTCCAGTCCAAAAATGGAATTCCATTCTCCAGGCATCTTAGTGGGACTAGTTATTATCAAGAGCTTGGTGAAAAAAGGTAGTGTTCTTTATTGTGTGTTCATTGGCAGGAATCATATTCATACCATGTTTAATACCTTGTTTTATTAAACTAATACACTCGGTGGTACATGGCATGCAAATTGCAGCTATGCCCATGGATCCTGAACTCGCATCAGGAAGGGTGAATGGTAGAGCCTCCAAAATAATAAAATTAGAGAGAGGGGAGATGAACACCAGGGCAATGGAAGCGCTAACAAAATTTGAAGAACAGATAGAGAGAAATCAGCTCCCCTATATAGATTATCAAAAAGAGCCAGTAGAAGAATGGGATGGCAGTGAAGAATCTAAAGAGGATTAAAAAG
Organism: Muscicapa striata striata; assembly: GCA_030060385.1. Lineage (NCBI taxonomy): Eukaryota > Metazoa > Chordata > Aves > Passeriformes > Muscicapidae > Muscicapa > Muscicapa striata. Next base: position 50,853 of record JAREIS010000502.1, on the reverse strand, counting down.
GGGAACACGAATTAATGTGTTTATATAGAAGGGGAGGGATTGTGATATATATATATACCATACTGTAATTCGTGTTTTATATAAAATAAGTCTGCCACAGCTAAAGGCAGTGATTGCTTCAGAGCTAGGTAAATTAACATATCTACAGGCCGGACTGCTACTGATAAGCACCTATCTCCTGGGGAAGCCTAGAAACTCACAGAGGAGCAGCATTTCCCAAAAATCCCATCACTCCCCCCCAGACTGCATTCCCTGACTCTGGTTCCCGTAAAGATGAAGTCCACCACCTAAAAGCAATACACAACGGACACAGAATCTCGTCAAAGAGCAGGAAGGACTTTGTCGTGTGTGGACACCAAAGCTGAATTTGAAAGAAACAAAAGACTGTCTCGCTCCAGGCTATGAAAAACAGTATAAAAAGGGGGCCAACCAAGACGGCGGTGTGAACACCAGGGGACGCAGTGCGACAGAGTCTGGGTAACATTGTGTGTTCACCCAACACCGAAACCGGGCTCGGTGTTGTTCTTTCCGGTTGTGGCTTTGCAGGACCGTGTTTTCAGTCACAAAAATAAAATTTACCAATTAAACCTTTTAATTCAGTTTGATTCGTTTATTACCTATAACAAATACCATGTCTGTAGCAGGATTATGATGAGAAATGAGTAGATATGAAATTCGGTTCTGACTACTATTTTGAGCCATTCACTTTCTGGCAGAGTATGTACCTCATACTCCTTGCTGAAAGTATAATTTGTGAGTGACCATTGGGTGTCACTGCTGCTGCTGCTGCTACATATAAACAGATCTATACAGATCTTTTACAACCACTATCAAAAAAGCAGGCATGAGCATACATTTAGGGAAAAGAGGAGCTCACAGTGATTTAAGGTCTGATTTTTATTTTTTTTTCTTGCAACATGGAAAAGGGTAAGCCAGAAATGTTGTGACTGATACCTGTAAGGGAGAAAATGTAATTTCCACAGATATTCTGCAAGGTCTAATGTGTATAATTAGATGCAATTACTCTGGGTCAATATTGCCTAAAATATGACAAGTTTTTCCATTTAGGAACAAATGTCCATTTAAGTGAAATCAAAGATGCCTTTCTTTGTTAGGGGAATAAAAGTACTGTACTGTTGCTGTTGTTAAAACAAAGAGAGTTATGGTTGCAAAAAAGGAAAAATGAAAATCCTGAAACCATGAAACAGCATAACAATTAGAACTGTTCACATATTTACTGATGCCTGAGAGCCTTACATCACCAATAAGCACAGCAGGTGGCCTGTGATCCTTAAAAGGCTGATATGTTTCATATGGTTGTCAAAATCCAATGTGGTTTCATATGGTGTTGAAAATACGGCTCTAGAATATAACAAGCACACATTGCTATCTTTAGGTTCTTACGTATTGAAAAACTCTGTATCTTCTCAGCAGCACCATGATTTTCACAATACTCATTTCAGGCACAGTAATCTGTTTACAGAGAAATGCTGTGTGCAAAAAATGTATACTACAGATCAGGAAGAATGTATTGCTATAACATCCTTTGTATTTGAGAAATCAAATCAACTGTATACACCATAACTATCTGAAAAATATATACAAAGTAATTCTAAAAATTAATATGGTTAGACTGTGTTACCTGCACTTTGTGCTTGTGCATGTTTTTTTTTTTATCTTCACAATAATATATATGATCTTTTTTCTTGCTAGGAGTAAACTATTAGCAGAGAAGATCAACACACAAATTTTATCATCTTTTTAGATCAAAGACACTAATTTCTTATATAACTCTAGTATTACCAGTTTGCAAGTTCTTCAGATGTTTGTAGACTTCACCAAAATAGCTTTTTCTGAGCCATTAAAACGTTCAAGATTTATCTCTTCCATTCACTAAGTCATGTAGTTCTATGTAGGCATCTGTAGATATGTTTTGCATAGATAATGCTATGTTTAAATTAGCACAATATGTCCTATAACATTTTTATAATTGTTCTTGTATTATACTGTGACTCAGGGTACTGCTACTATCCTTGTTTTCAAATGCAAGGAATTAAGTAAAAATACATCTCAATTCTATTCACATAAGATGTTTTAAGTGGAATGGGGAATTGACCCTAAGAGTACACAGTACAGTGATTTTGTAGTGGCTAGATATTCCCACAAATTATATAAACAGCAAAGACAAGGAAAAAAAAAAGCAAACTTACTTTACTTTTGAAAGGGGGGAGGGGGTTAAATTTGGGCATAGACAAACATTACAGACTTATAAAATAAATTAGACTGGATGGGATCTATGGGAATTCTCTATTCTGACCACTAGCTTAGACTATGGCTATGGCTATGGCTATGGCTATGGCTATGGCTATGGCTATGTCAAAGCTACTGTAGGTGGCTTTGATTTTTAGATACTTCTAGAAAGGGGATAGCATAATTTCCCTTGGCCACATACTCTGTCCTTGCATACTGCTGCAATAATAACTCTTACCTCTGAACAGATTGTATCCCTGCTGGGCTGGAAGCACAAAATGCCATGAAAAGGTGCTGATGGGTGTGTAAATTGATGCAACAGTTGTAAGATACAATAAATCCAACAAGCTCTAAATGCTAGGAAGTATTTTTAGAAAGTGTTTTGTCTTCTATGAGCTGTCTGATACTTCATTGAAATTAATGTTCCACTCAGAGAACTCCTGGTCCCAGAACTTGTACAGTTTTCCAACCTCAGGAAAATGATTCCTTAGTTATTCTTACTAAAAGCTAAAATCAGCTAAAAAAGAAGGATTTTTTCCCTCAGTTTTCAGTTTTTCCTCTCTTATCACATAGGGTGTCTCAGTTCTCCAGTGCACTATATTCTTGTGGGATTTTGCTATGCCCAGGGAGGTTTAAAGGATGACTTGCATTTTTCAGTAATTCAAAGACAGATAAAAGGTGGCAATGATTTTTCTTTATGATCATATGAATATGAGAAGGTAAACTGATGTCAGATACATTATTTTAAAGTTTCAGGATTTAAATGGGATTATAAAGAACTTGTGATTTCTAATGAGATGGGAAGTTGCCCTTCTTCCTATATTTCAGAAAAGTCTACACTCTCTGTCCTGATCTTGTTAAAAAAGCCCAAAACCTGTTACTAAGTTGTGAGCCCCTGTGTCACCAAAATCTAGTAATAATCAAAATCCTTTTGCATTTCCATGCTTATTTTGGAGATGTAATCCAGGATGCTTTAAATTTTAAATAAGTGTTACATGGTTCAAATTAAAATGTGCACAAGATGACAAGTTATGATCAGTGTTTCTTCTTTAGAAATAGGCTGTAGATACCTCCATTTGATTACTGCTGGTAGAGGCTTGCAGCATCCTTCTGCTTCCTCGCTTTTTTGCATGAGTTGTATTTCACTTCTTAATTTAACTTGCAAAACTGACAAAATCTTTCCTATTGGTCACTCAGTGTGGGGCCTACTGGCATATAATGCCACATCCTGAATGTTCAGGATAACTTTTCGCAAGGAAAATCAGTACAAGCTGCTGATCCCTGGAAGAACGAAGATATGCTGCCTACAGTTGAGGTCTGTACAGATTCTGGTACCCACCTTGCTTGGAAAATTAGCTGTGCAGTGTTAGTTTCCTCTTTCCCTTTATGATATGCTCCCCTACTCCAATCTCAAAATGTTTGGTTTTGAGGCCAATATCACTTTAGAACCTCTAAATATGTTCCTATTTGATTCAAACAAGGTCTACTATGACATATTTTCAAGGAGCCAGTTTCAACAAAGATCTGTTAAAAGGAGGATTTGCAGGATTCTTTAGCTAAATTATTTATTTTCCTCCTTCCTCCCTCACAAACATTCTTCTCTACTGTTTCACTCCTTGCCTCAGAAGCAGGAAGAAAAGTCACTTTTTCTCTCTGCTACTTTGTCCATAGAGATCAGCATAAGTACACTACATGAAAAATGTGTCTCTAGGCAAGGCTGCTTCTATACAGCTGAGAAAAATAACTAGTTTCCTACAAGGTCACTTACAATAAGGACTCTTTATTTACTTATGTCAGTCTCACAAAGTCTTTTTCCTCAACAGCTCCATTCACAATGAAAAAAACATATCATTAGGAGGTAGAAAGTAAGCTAGGAGCACAGATGTGAAAGTCAAAGAAAGGCAGGAGTCCTTGTGAGGAGGCTGATGAGGAAAGATGTTTAGAGGCAGGAAGACTCCCTCAATGACAAAGCAATACAAAAGTTCAATAAAATGTAATATAAGAGATTAGGAAATCTACCTTCTGGTATTTCAGGATTAGAAGTGAAGACTTTATGAAGTTAATGTCAGCTGTTCTGGCAAAGTATACAAAATTTTCTTGAATTTTTTTCTTATAAAGGTAACATCTTAATTAGGAGAAAGTTGGCTACAGCCTTGTTAAAATTTAAATCTGTAGCTATTTATAAAGAATTACCAACTCATAGTGATATTAAAGTCCAGTAAATTGAATTTTAAAAGAAATACCATTTTAAAATGTGTAGGCTTTTATAATTTAACCCTATCTAAAATCTCTAGCCCAGTAAGTAGATTTCAGTGCTTTAAGAGGGTATACATGGGACACAAGCTCTGAGCTGTGATAGGAGTTATGCCAATGGTTCTGCATTATCTGTATTTGAATAATTTTCTTACTTGCTCACACATAGTTTTCCTTCTACTGGGACTCTGTAATGTGGTACTGACTCTCCTTTGTTCTTTGCTTCTGGACGCTACTTGAAGCAGCGAAGGGATGTACATATTTGTGGTTCTCACAATGCATTGGTTTGGTGGGAGAATGGTGCTATTTAACACCAATGAATGGTACTATGCAATTGTCCTGGTTTCTAGGACAGGTGTCTGCCAATGAACGGCAGAAACTCCTTTTAAAATAGAGAATTTGATTTCATCCCCTCCAAGTATTATAATTGTTTGAAATCAAGGACTCAAGGCAGAGATAAGGGGTAGAAGTAACAGCTCTTTTACTACTATATCTAACTGCACAAGCAGAAAACAACAGCAGTTATTAAAATTACTGACAAAACCAGAAGAAAATAACCCAGTTCCAGTCCTTTCTTTAGCTGTGGACACACTCGGTCTGTGTCTGTTCCTGGGGATGTAATACATGGCAGGGCCGGCACAGCTGTGAAAGCAGGCGGGAGCGAGGGAGGTGGAGGGGAACAGCCGCGGCCGGGCTGGGCTCAAGTGGGAGCAGGCTCCTCGCTCACCGTTGCGTCCAGGTGACCAGTAGTATCCCCAGAGGTAGGAGGCTAAGCAGGTCAGATGCAGGGAAGTTGACACAGGCGTCCGGCTCTCCTGCCTCCTTGCCATGTGCATAGCAGACCGGAGGCTCCTCTGCTCCGCTCCCTCGCCGGAAACATGAGTGCCCCTCCGGAAGCACGTGTGCCCAGCAAGCTCCATTAGCATGAGAATGGGAAAATTCTTTAAATTGACACAGTAATAGAAAAAACTCAACCCACAACAGCAAGCTGAGCACTGACCACCATTGCCACTGAAAATCATTCAGTATGAGTCATACAGTTCTTCCTTGGCAGTACTGTCCTGCAAGGCCCTTTATGGCTGCAAGCATAGCTGTAGCTTATTTCTGTGGTCAGCATGGCTTCTGTTGCCGTTTTACCGCTATGTTTAAATTGTTTGCTGACTTCTGATAGACTAAAAATAATACATGAACTGTCTAACGTAAAATTTTCAGCAACCTCAGTACAAGGTCAGATTAAAGGAAAACAGATTTGTCAATACTAGTTGTGTGGTTTACCTACAAAATCTACACATATTTTTGTTCTCTGCTTTGAAACCAAGATGATTAATATTTTATGCTCTCATGGAAGGAGTTTATCTCATTGCTTCAAATATTAGTAACAACTCTGTCAATATGTTTAATAAACAAAACTTATATATATCCTAACCTATACATGGATCACAACTAAGCCCAGTAGTGGGAAGTAACACATCAATTGTTGGAGTCAGTGAGTCGGGGTCTCTCTGAATTCTTCAGAAAGGAATCAGAGTGCAGGGATTGAATTAAAGCCTTTGGATGGATTGAAGTGTATTAAGCCACTCACATATAAAGTAGACATTTAAGTAGAAGTAAGCTAGTAGTTTTAGGCTGAATTCTAATGCTTTTCGTAAGTGAAAGGATTCAAATGCCAGAGTAGCAGTACGAGTTCTAGTGAAGGTTGAAACATACTGATATCTTCAGCAAGAGGCTCCAGGCCCCCAGTTGTAAACAGGACTTAAACATAATAGAGCTATAGTAAGAATATTGCTTATGTCTTTTAGATAGAACAAGATAGATTGTATGCGTAGTTGTGTGCTAAGAAACTGGAATTCTAATAGGTTAAAGAGTGGTGGTCCGAGCTTGTGTCTTAGCTTGTTGGAAAAATCCTATATGAGTATGTATTGGGGAGAGTTGGTGCTTTTAGCCATTTTGGCTTTTAGCCACTTGCTTTTAGCCATTGGCTTTTGCCAAGGCTTTTAGCCATTCATTTAATGTTACTGCTTTGCTATTGCTTTACCATTGCTTATTGCTATTACCTTTTGAGACTGATGTGCTTTGTAATAGGATGTGCTTTGTAAGAAATAACCTTTTTAACTATTAGCTTCTTTGCTTATTTAAGATAACCTGATGAAGTAAGAGCCAAGAGCTCGGAGTAGGAGCCTAAGAGCTCCGGAGTTGGTGCCATAGAGGTCCAAGAACTTCACAACCGATGGTGCTACTTATAAGTTTGGACAATGTGAAACTGGAACTGAAAACCTCACTTCAGGGATAAACCAACAGTAAAAGCCAGCTGTTGAGCTTGGAAGCTTTGAAGTATTTGTTTCCGTATTTTAAAATGTTCAGATAAAACACAGTATTTCAAATGCCATACTCAGCAATATGAAAGATAATAAAATAGTAGGTGTTTCCATTTGGCAGTTCGATCACAAATGTACATATGTGAAATTATGTCCAGTAATAGAGTGGGAAGAAAATGGAAGTATATGACAATGGCAACATCTTTATAATAGTTGTTTTAAATGTACCTTTTCCAGGCTCTATTGTGAGTGTCTTATCTGATGAAAAATGAAAGATATGTTGGGGGGGGGGGGGTTTCCCTCTTGAAGCAGGTATCAAACAAATCTAGATTCAGAATTTTTTCTCCCTAACAAAATACATTCAGTGACTTGTTTCTTGAGGTGACAAAAGAAACCTGACACACTGGAACTGCAGCAACTGTGTAACTGTATTTTTTGTTTATTTTTTAGTATGTATAATTCTTCTTTTGTTACTACCCCTTAACAAATACATTCATGACTTTGATGGTTGTTGTTTATCTCAAGGTTAGCTAGTATGATGTGCAGCTAAAATTTTTCTGAAGGCTTGAATCTCCAAAATACTAATTGCACCATTTAACTGGTCAGAGGGTAGCATTCCTAGAGTGTTAAGACCTGATATATATTTACTGACTTCCAAACCATTGAAGTGATGAGCAAGAAAGAATATTAAAAAATCAGATTAAACTGACTTATATACAGTTTTTATGTGAAGAAAAAGAAAACAAAAAACCTAAACCACAGAATTCCTGCAGTGATTAGGGCACTTCTCTAGGATGTGGGATGACATTTACGTCAGTTTGTTTCTACAGCCTGTCCAAATTCCCTTAAAAGGTAGCACTATTTGCTTCTCACGACAATTTGCTCCACAGGCCTGCTGGGGGAGACCAGCAAGAAAACAGTCTCCTGATATTTCAGATGGGTATCGGAGTGGTGTTTCTGGCACCTGCAGGAGGGAGTCTCCTACAGAATTCCCATGACCTTCCCCTTTCCTGCAGACAGTAATTCAGACTCAGCTGATACTGGCATTCCTCACTCTTGACCAAAGAACTGTGGTTATGCTAGTTGAAATTGTGGAGGTGAACAGGAACAGGCTTCCGGCCTTCCCCACCCTCCTAACTGTTGTCCTTGCTACCTCAACACTTTCTCCTCTGCAGCTGGAGTCTGCAGATTCTCTGCTACCCTGGTAAACTCCTACTGATTCTCTGGGGAAGCACATTAGACTTGTCAACCTACACATTCTTTGCAAGCACAAAAATATGTGTATCTCAATTTGCTGCTTATGGAAATCATAAACACCATGGCTTTACATGTACTCTCTGTACTATGAGTTTTTATTAGAGTTACAGTCTCCAAATGGTTTGCTGTGCACTATTTCTTCCTCCTGCCCAGGAGAAAACTGTTTGTTTCTAAGGAGATTTTTCTAATTTTGTGACAGACAATGAAGTTGGTGTTTTGCATCTCTGCTTTTTCCAAAATATTTTGAACTTTATAACTCTTGTAAGAAAATGCTCGATTTCTGAAGCAACTGCTCAGTAAAGTAGATTTGCAGGGAAGTGGAATGTATTCTGGAGACCATGAGCTGTAATAAACATTGCACAAAACCAGCAAGCTATTAATGGAAGACAAATGGAGCTTTTGTAAAAGGGTAAGTGTTGTGAGAAACGAAGCCTGCTCCTCTAAAATTTTAAGGATTTTAAAAGGGGTAATAAGGGGCAGATCAATAAAACAACAGTTACAGTGCTGGGTGTGTGGTTGCAGCCAGAGTGACACCCACTTCTTCAGCAAGCAGTCCTTTATACTATAACAATTGCATTACTTCCTCAAATGTCTTGGCACATTTTCAGAGCCTGTTGACCACAACTCTGCCTCAGGTTGTCACAGCATGACATAAGTCCACATGAGGGTCTGTCAGGGACGCAGTCCAGGGTAGTCTTCTGATGTCACTTTTGACTTGGTATTTTCCTTTTATGGTACTTTGTTCTTTGCCTGTGCTCTCTTGGTTACACATTTCACAAGACTAGTAATAACTTGTGAAATGATTGCTCACCCTGAGGCAGCATTTTGCCAAAGCAATCATATCCTGTGATACATCTTTTGCAAGCCTGATTATACCTTATGATAGCCTTGCTTTTTTCCTAATTCTAGTTACATAATCCGCAAAAACGATTACAAATTTGCACTATAGCTAAAATCAGCTGCAATTTATAATAATCTACAAGCAATTAAAATTTATAATAATTTGCAAAAGGAAATACATTATAGTGAAGGCCAGCTATTACGTCGCTGATTATAATAGTGGGAACGAGGTGGTTTAGTAACTCTTTCTTCACTGTCATTTATTGTTATCGTAGATCAGGATTTTATCACAGTTCATTGCTTTTAGCTCTTGGAGGGAAGGGAAGGTACATAAAATATAGATTCACTCTTTTAAAAGGGGTAAAGGCACATCTGAAGGTGGAGATGAAATACAAAAACCTGTTACTGACTGCAGTAGATGGCTGGTGGAATTAATGAAAGGGTTGTATGTAATCTTTTGAGTCTGATCATAAAAGAAATAGCAGAAATTCATGGTAGGATAGTAGTCTTGGAAAGACCAGAGCTTTCCAATTGAAGCAGAGCTATAGTGTTTAAGGTGCAATAGATTTCAAAGATATAAGAATGGTACAAAAAGGTTTTTCTGCCAAAACGACTTCAAGAAGTGTATGGTAAAATTAGTTAAAAAAATTATTTGGATGTTGATCAAACTTCTGTCATTCTGATATTAGTTGCGTGAGTTTGATAGCTGGGAGTTTTAAATTTATCTTACAAAGATCAGAAAATAAGCATACTGCCAGGTACATCTGCAGATGTGATAGCTAACATTTCTCCAAATTCACATAGAATACAAAGGATGTTGATACCTTTAGATTTATCTTTGATAAACACTAACAGTCATTAAAGACTGGTTCACTGTAAATAAAGAAAAAGCAGAGATAAGTATGTAGCTACAAAATGGCCACAATTCAGACAACTTCATAAAGTCTAATGAATGAAGTTAAACACATTGGAAAGTAATTAGATCAAATATACAAAATAGCTAGAACTTGTGTATTAAACAAAGGAGAAAGCCTAAAGTACTTGCTGTAGTAAAGCCAGAGAATAGCCAAAGTCTTTTCTCAGTTTTCTGGCTTAATTTTTAACTCTTAGATACATGGAAGAATTAGGAGTACAAACTGCTAAGAATCTGGTCTAACTTTGTAAAACAAGTCATGCAGTAACCTCAGTGTTCTTCAACTTCACAATTAAAAAAAAAAAAAAAAAAAAAAAAAAGATGAAGAAACAATGATAGCATCCTGTGAAACTAAAGATTTGGAAAAGTCTAAGCAGAGCCCTTAAACTGGGTTTTCAATTTTCATATAGGGTAATAGAATTTACAATTGAGGTAAACTAAACAGTGGTGGAAGAAAGGCTAGAATATGAAAACTTCTTCCACTAGGATGGAAGTGAAACTTGAATGTTTTCAAGCCAGGTTTGAAATCTAATCTTTGCCCTTGAATTATGAAGAAAGCATCCCATGTTTCTTCACTACCTGTGTAAGAAGATTCATTGTAAGTGGTAGACTTTAAGAAAAACACAACCCACACTTCATGGATTAAGCAAAGATAACACATCAGATAATAATCTGAAACAGTTATTTGAGAATATATTTTGTAAAGGCTTTAAAGTGTTTGAAGAGGAAATTGCATTGGTCTGCATTGGAGGAAAGTAACAGAGATTCAGAGATGGGTCTTTAGACCAATATAATTTAGTATTTTCACTAAAATCTTTGGCAGACGGCAGCTAATGAGGCCTGCTAAAACAAAAAAGTTGTTCAGCATCATCAAAAAGAGGGATGAAAACTGGGTCACCTTGTGATATAGCCTGCAAGGCATGAGATAAAATTTAATAGTACAGCTGCTTAGTCCTATCCTTAGGGAGTGATAATAAGAAAATTCATTGTTAACTGAAAACTGTTTAGTTGGAAACAACAAAAGATTAGGGGAATTAAGTGTAACAGTTGATAACAGAAAAAGTACAAGTCAAGAGTTATGAAAAAAGATGTTTCCAAGAGATCCTAGGTTTCCTTGCTTGCATGCTATATTCTTTTACAGTAGGAGTGTTTCTAATATACTGTTTAGGAAATAGCTGTCGTTGTAAGCGATACGGCCGCGCAAAGTAATGACACGGACTCCTCTAGCTAACAGCAAAGAGAAGTGACTTTATTGTTAAGGTGAACCACTTTTATAGTGTGGATCGCAGAAGCAAAGAGGAACGGCTGTCCATTGGATAGTAGAAGAAAACAGAACATTCTCACGGATCGTGAGAACTGTTTTTCCTTACTTTCTGAAAAACAGCAGGTGACGAATCTTGTTGTGAATTCCTTCCTGTTTTTCCCCAGGTTTATCACCCTGGGAAGATTCAGGGAGGAACAGAGAAACTGCAACAGACCTGAGAAGGATTTCCTTAGCATGAGAAAGGAGAAAGGCCTCAGGCCTTTACAATTTTCAACCTGGGGCTTCAATGAGGCCCACAAATAGCATACAGACAAGAGTCAATATGCAGCCTGTTGTGAGCAAAAATGAAATAAACTATGGTTTGTTTGGCATAGCAAAATGAAAGCATGACCTCTAGAAAGGGAAAAGGACTGGTTTAGCTATATAACAATACTGATAAAATACCAAATAAAGTAACATTAAAGTTTAGAAAACCAGGAAAAATGTTCAATTACCAGAAATAGTGGGAAGTTCAGAAAAAAATCCAATAAGGGTAGTGGAACTTGACAAACTAAGTACTTTTAAAGCACTTTAATGAGCTTGTAACCCAGCAGAAAGTATAAAAAGCTTTCTAAATGTGATGAAACACCGCAAACAATTTTCTTTCAGCCTTTGCATGTATTTAATAATTTGAGCTTTACTGAATATCTAAATATTCTCCTTAGAGCTTCACTGCACTTGTATCTGTATTTACATATATTCTTTAATGGTCATTTACTTACTAGCTTCTTTGGTGCTTGTGGATGGATTGCTTTTATTGCCCCTAAAAACTAAATCCAAAAAGTTGGCAAGCAAACATATGGGCTGGACTACCTTTATGACCGCTCTTGATTCCTCTTTATCTTTTCAAGTATTTCTATTTCCCTGCTCCTTCTTTTTCAGTGAGATTTTTCTTACCTTTTCTGACACTTATCCAGTTGCTGTGCTATTACGTTAACACTTCCATTTTCTTCACCTCTTCCTAACAAATCAGGAGTGAAATTGTTAAAGCCTCAGGTTTTGCAGATTACATGTTGAATGGAAGTCAGGCACCTTACACCTTAAAACAGTGTTTTTCAGCCTGTCTATGCCAGTTCATACCTGTTTAGATAAAAAAATGAATTTTTAAAATGAGAACATTAGGAATTTTGTTTTGCAAGCAATCCTTCAGTTTTCAAAAAACTTTGTGATGTGCATCAAGTCTGTATGAACTTGTGGCAGTTTGTCGACAATGGTTTGAGATTCATAAACCTACACTGCATGATACCCTTAAATGAGTCCTAGATAGGTCAAAGGGAGTCTGTATTAACTGCAACTCTGAGTATTATCTCAAGTGAATAGGAACTTTACTATTGATTTCAATTTTCAAAATACAGAGCAAAATACAGAGAAGAAAACTTCAGAAATGTCTTATTCTGCTGCATTCATCCCAGTGGTTATTGATTTAAAGAACACATCTTTTTAGAGCTTAGGTCTTTTGGGGAGTTGCAGAAGTGAAACTCAAGTTGTTTTTGGCTTTGGAGGAGTGTGGTTGTCCTCAGTAGTACTCACTAACTCAGTAGAGTTTTGGAATAAACCTTTCCTATGAGTGAAGTTAGTGCAGAGTTTTTAATTTTTAATAAACTAGCATATTCTTGTATGTGGCACAACTGTTTATGATAATGTAGTGATAGCTAACTAGGTATTTAGAAAAATATTCCATCATTGGTTTCTAGAAAATATATTCAAAAAAGCATTCCTTATTCTATTTGGTGTTCTTTCAATAGAAACACCAAAAGAAAAGCTTCAAGGTTGGTTTGTTGGGTTTTTTGGTTGTTTGGTTTGGTTTGGTTTGGTTTGGTCTCATCTGATTTGGTTTGATCTGGTCTGATCTGGTTTGGGTTTTTTCTTATGAGAAGACATATAAATAAATCCTTTGTTTTGTTTGGAATTTGCTCTCCTCCTGAATCAGGATTCATAAAACATTTGAAGACACTAAGTTGCTCAGGCTGCAAAAAAAAAAAAAAAAAAAAAAAACTCTAAAAATATATGAGGTTTTTTGCCCTCTTTCTTGTCTTTAAACTGAAACTTGAAGTGCTGGTTTCTCTAGGGAACATGCAAGACCTACTTCTTACTTTTCAGTGAATTTTTTTTCCCTGAAACCTGTTGGAAGTTTTCTTTGCTTTTTGCAGGCCTTCCTTATTATTGGAAAAGGGATACCTTTCTTTAAGCTGATTGATGTCTTGTTCCACAGTAAGACTGGGATCATGCTATTTTCATTGGTTCATATGAAGACAAATTGAAGAAGATTAAAATTATTACTACCTAGTACTTGGAAAATATGCTCACAAAAATGAATCTAAACAATTTGTGAGAAAAGATACAGGCAACAAATAGTTCAACTACAAGAGTGATACATGAAATTTAACAGCTCTATTTGGACAAGGAGGACGTGTGTTATCCTGTTGTGATTTTATCTGATCTCACGGCCACTAAGTCTATGAAAACTTTATTTTAATTTTTTTGTCCTTTAGTATTCATGAAAATTAATTTTAAAAGGGAGCCAAAAAGAAGTTAGTTTGAGTTCTTAATTAAGGAGAATAATTGAATAATAATAGATGGTAATGCGGGTCTGGATAATGCATGTCCTTTTTTCATTGGTTTCTTATATTTCAGTAAAGAGTGCACATAGATTTAGAAATAAATACAACTTTCAACTTACAAGTATTAGTCTCAATGTTCTCCCAGTCTTGATTCAGAAGGAAAAGTATGGTTAGACATTGACTGAAATTCTGTGATAAAATATACATACATGTTTATGAATTTTGCATTGCCTTGTTTCAAAATTACATAAGAAAATATCCTTAGCCAGTAAATTTTAATTTTACTTCAAGGCTTCAGCTTCCATGAGTGTTTGAGGGAAAGAAATAAGGTGGAATGTAAGACTGTGACTTGAATTTTAAAGCTTGTGCACTGTGAGGTTTTTGGCATTTTTCCCTCCTGTCCAGGGTTTGTGTTCATAGTTATCTTAAACACAAGGTTTGTTTCTCTGCTCATTAATCCGGCCATATAGCCACCGATTTTTGTTTAATCATTTTTGACTTTGTTCTTTGCTCCATTCTTGCTTAGGAAGGGGTAGTAAAGAGCAGTTCAACTGTAGGGACTGGCAGATGATTTAAAATCTTCCTGAAAGAAAAGAGTAATACCTGGTTCAGTAGAGATTTTCTGGTTTTGAGCAAATCTGTTAATTACCATAGTATGTGAGAAAGAATCTATAGAAAAAAACCACGAACAGTTCAGCTTTGTTGAATAGAAGGAAGGCTTTGCTTTTTAAACTGAATGGCATCCCGATTATAAAATTAGTGGCCACATAAAGCATTTTTATTTTATTTCTGCTTGTTTTAAAATCCAGTTCTTAAAGAGGTTTGTCAACTTTCAGGAATAAATCTTAAGCACATGAATAAACCTCTAAAAGGCATTTTGAAAATAGAATCATAATTAGGTTTTAAGTTTCGTAGAGAGCATTGCAGCTACATCTTTAATCACGCTCAAAATCATGCATTGGTCATTTCATATTTCTGACTGGCACTATATGCCATGCACATATTAGGGATTTCCATTATGTATTACTTGTGTACGTTCTGTAGCAATTTCATAAAAGATGCTTCACCAAGGTCATGTACTACCTGACCACTCTTGTGTCCTTTGATGATAGAGTGACTACATCAGTGGACAAGAGAAGAGCTGTGGATTGCATCTATTGGCACTTAAGGCTTTTGACATAGTCCCTTGCAATGGTCTCTAAAATGAAGAGATATGGATTTCATGGATGGATAATTTAATGGAAAAGGAACTGTCTAGGTCACTTAATGTAGAGAATTTAAACCATATTTGACAATTTATGTTGTCAAAGGATTTATTTAAGTAACTTCTATGTGATTGGAGTGGGGAAAAAAAAAGGGCCATGGAGTCACACATCCTTTTGGATAGGCTGACAGGCCAAATATCTCACTTCTGCTCAATATGCCTTACTTCTTCACTTGCAAGGTCTAATTTTACCAAGAAAGCAGTCTTCTGATTCCTCACAATTTAATAACCAGTCTAATTATTAACAGTTAGTCTTTGAGATTTCCTTTCTTAACTGGCAGGCGAGATGCTCCTTATATTACCTACCTCGGTACTGCTGCAGAGATTTTGCCATGCTCCAGAACAAGAAATTAGTGAAATTATAGACAGGAAAGTAATTTGATAGCCAGAAACTGAAGAGAAAAGAGCTATTCACTCCTGTTCCTTGTCTCCTCAATGAAAGTGCTATTGCGATTCTATGGAAAGATTTTATCAATTAGCAAATATTTTCGGTATTTTTGTCTGCACAGATTTTTTTTTTTCCTCTTTACAATTAAGCACAGGTACTCAAAGTAGAAACTCTTTTCCTTTGTACCTGGAACCACTAACACTGTTTCTGAAACTTGTTCTTACTGACACACAATCTTTACATGTAAGAACGTTTTACTTTTTGTCATATGCACAATGGAAGCAGCATTGGATGAAGCTCCATTTCCCTGGAGGTAGTAACACATCACTGAACAAGTATAAGATTTATGTATCATTTACCTCTTATTTGTGCTGCATTCTGCATGATTTATAAGCATTGAGATTACTTATTGCATGGGCGGATTTTATTATATTTGAGGAATGGAACTGTATACTAGAAAATTAATTATGTGATAGCTCTGTAAGGTACTTCTTTGTTTTGAGTGTCAGTGCTTTGGAAACTAGTTTATTATGTGCCCTGCATGCCCTCTCACCATTTTTTTTCAGATCAAGATCTCCATTTGAAGTGGTTACACGTCTCTGTACTTGTGGAATATCTCTTTCCTTGGAGATCTTCCTTTAAACAAGAACTTGTGTTTCCAATCCTCAAGGTTATAAGAATAAATTGGAAAAAGCTGCCAATGTTATTGGTGACCCAGAGCACCTGCTGAAATAATCCTGAGAGTTAGCTATGTCATTCTTTTGCCTTCCAGGAGGCTTTAATGCCTTCCTAATAGAGCTATGTACCTCAGGCTACATAGAGAAAAGGGAAGTGATGAGGGAAGTAAGAACATTTCACTATTTCTATTGTAAAGGAATGTGCATGCCAGGGAAAAAGTATAGGTCCAGAGGGCCTATACCATGGAAACGCAATGGTATGCTATTTCCTTTTCTGAAAATTTTCTTAATCAGTCATGTGCAAACTGTCAGTGATCCAGTTATAGAAGCTGTTCACATTAGTCATGACTGGAAAATTTTCTTTACTCAGGGATAACAACAGAACTATTTAATAGTTTCTGCTGTCTTCATTTAAGGTACAGGTAAGAAGAAAATTAATATGATTTTTAGGTTTGTCATCTTCGGAATGATGTGACTCATTTACATTTAGAGGAAGAGAAGTTGACATATAACTGTGTTCCTGTCAGTCTTTCAAAGCGTGAACTCTAGTAAGTATCAGCATTCCATACTTTTTCTCTGATACAGAGGTAAAAAATACTTCATCCATATGGAGTTGCTGTAATTAAACAGTCAATGACACTGAGACCATAAGTTCTTGTATTTTGCTAAGATGTTATGTCTTAACCAATACATTTTCTAAGGGAGCACTGGGTACGGGTAGAATGTAAAAAAATGCTGATACTGCTTTGTTATAACCAGACATTACCTTACTTATTTACCTTACTTACTTAAGGTAATTATTTTCTATGGTAAATTTCTTCCGATGCATGTTTGTAAAGGTGGCACACATCTCTGGAGGTGCTCAGTGCACTGTCATCATGAAAAATTTAATTGTCTTGTCTGTTCATAAGGTACAACTCAATGTCGTATCAAGCCTCACACTCTTTTTTTTTAATTTGTATTATATATACCAATATTACACATCTTTATTATGACGTATATAATAGACAACTTGATTTAATAGTTTGGCTAAGTATCTTAACTTTGAACTTAATAAAAGTCTCAGAAATATTATCTCAGCACTGTGCAAATGCCATATTTTGGCTAGATATATTAAGTAATTTGCATGCTATAAAGCAAAAAGTCCCAGCAATTTTCATATGAGTTTCTTTTTGCTTGTATAAAGAAAATGAGAAGCACTTCTTTTCAGGAGCATTTAGAGAATTAATCTGAAGGAGCAGTAAAATATGGAATAAGAAGCTCGGAAAAGCATGAGATGTGAAGAGGTTATCAACGCTGTTTTGATCATATTATATTTATTTTATCAGTGAATGTTTTAAATATAAAATTGAAATATACAACTGTCCAGAATTTCCTAATGAAATGTGACTTTCTCAATTTCAAAGCTCTTGGCAGAAAGAGACACATTTAATATTTTCTCAAATGGGAAAGAAATTAAAAACCAAATATTAATGATTTTGTAGTTAAATGTAACAGTTTAAAATAACCTTTTGTTTACTTAATCTGAAAATTACTTTCATTTTTACCTTTATTATTTTAAATTCAAATTGATAACAATTTAAAATTAATTATTTCAAATTGGAGTTTTTAAATTAAATTCCTGTTTACTTTGGTTCTTAAGAAGTTTTAAAAGTTCTAAATTAAACCATGTCTTTCTTTTAAAAATAATTGGAATATGTTACAGATAAAAAATGTTTAGAAGAATGGAGAATCTACTCCCTTAACAGATCTAATTGGTAATCTTGTATATTGATACCCTGTGCTCTGCATTGATGTAGCCGCATCATGAGTTCTATGTCCATTTTTTGGGCACCTCATAAGAAGAAAGACATTAAAGTGTTGGAATATGTCCAGAGAGAGCAGTGGAGCCAGGGAAAGGTCTGGAGATCAAGTCTGATGAGAAGCAGCTGTGGGGGCTTAGCCTGGAAAAAAGGACACTCAAAGGGAATCTTATCACTCTCTACAACTCCATGAGAGGAGGTTGTCGCTAGGTGGAGATTGGTCTCTTCTCCCAATTAACAAGTGTGAGGAAAATTAATCCACAAACACCAGAGTTTTATGTCCAAAAAGATGATAGAGGAATCCTCTTTGCTTTATTCAAATAAAGGGAGAGGCCATGGGGCATTTCCCTGGCATCTCTCAAATTTTTGGAGGACGCAGCCTCCCTATTTATCCTATTTTCCTGGCCGCATTTCCCTCTCTCTTTCCCCATTGGCTGAAGTACTTGAGAGGCACAGACTTCCCGGAACGCCTAATACCTGAGATTCCTGTCTAATGTATAGCCCTCCCTTTTAATTTTTAATTCTATAGAAATCATAGTTTTTCCCCATTGCTTTTTTCATCTTCCAAGATCCAATTTCCTTTATCAGCAAGCCTGCAGTTTGTTTGTAAAGGCAAATATCTTTTTCCATTCATCATTCAGTGGAATCCATCCCATTGTTTCTTTTATCTCTCAGTGCTAGTCTTATCTACCAGCAGATCGACAGCTTGTTTGTAAAGACGTATGCAACAATCCTCTGAAAAGCAACAAGACAATTGGAAACAGCCTCAAGTTGCACCAGGGCAGGTTAAGATTGGATATTAAGAAAAAATTATTCACTGAAAGAATTTGTAAAGTCCTGGAACAGGATTCCCAGAGAAGTACTAGAGTCCCTGTCCATAGAGCTGTTGAACAGATGTCTAGATGAGACACTCAGGGACGTGGTCTAGTAGTGGACTAGGCAGTGCTGTGTTAATAGTTGGGTTTAATGATCCTACAGGTCTTTTCCACCCTAAATGACTATGTGATATAAAACTGCATGCAGCAATAGAGAGTTGTCAAAACTTCACACCATATTCATTGCGATGCATTCATATGCATTTCTTCATCATCAAAATAAGATCATGGAATGAAGGCCTGTGACCTCAATCATAAAAACGGAGGTCTTGAAAATTATTTTGAGAGGCTATTGCAGTTCATAATGACATAACACTGATACAATGCCATCATGACGGCAGTTACTTTATAGTTAATTATAGGGTGGTAACTATGTGTTTATAGTTTTAACTGGTATTTTTTATTAGATGTGTTTTGCTGTGTTTTTCTTCCTTTCCATAGAAGTATATGGCAACTATTTTGAGATTCAGATATTACTTCATCAGTATAGCTCAGATTAGATGACCAGAATGAATAGAGTAGAATACAAAATTACAGGTTATTTTGCAACTAGGTGACTATGCCATGGCTATGGGTGCTGCCAGCAGTGTCCATTTTCCAGCCCTTTACAAGTTCTTCCTCAAGTAAGAATCTAGTTTATTTGCTGTGACACAGACCTTCCCTAGCAGTGTCCAGTTTCAAAGCTAAAGAAGGAGATCTGTTTGTATAGTCATGGAGATATCGAATGGGGATAGGTGCCTCTGTATTCCTTTCAGCTCTGATCTTCTGTGTAACACCATGAAGAAGCATTTCTGTACTGTATATTTATCAGAGCAGCTTCTCTGCCTAATTCGTCATACCAAAATGCTGCTAGTGAGAGGCTTACATAAGGCGAGAACCTGCCTGTAAGAAATTGTCTTTCTGGATATTCTCTCTCCCAAAGGGCAGGTTTTTTCCTTATCAAATAAAGGTGTTTTGTTACTTCAATTCTGCTGGCTAAGCAACCCTCAGCTTTAGAGTAGCAGTGATGGTTTCAAGCATGTTAGTGGAGGAGTTCTGCACAAAATGCAAGTGCAAATTGTACTTTGTCAATTTGCAGCAATCCAAGTAATAGGAGGATGTAATTCTTCCTCTCTGTAAAATACCTACCTCGCTGTCCTGGTTTTAAGGACAGTTATCTGCTAATAAAGGCAGAAGCTTCTTTCTGAAATGGAGAATGTAAACTCCCTTCTTCAAGATTATTATAAATTTGGAATTAAGGGGCTCTCAGGCAAAGATATGGGAATTAGGAATAACAGTTCTTTACTGGGAAGATTAAAATAGAAATACAGTAATACAAAAAACAATCCCAATTCTGACAGAGTCAGAATACAACCTGACACCCCATCAGTCAGGGTGGTGGTAGCAGTCTGAGCAAAATGGTGGCTACAGTCCTCCTGCAGTGGCAGGTGTGGTTTAGCTGAAGCAGTGTTCCTGTAGAAGGGTGCAGCCTTCTTTTAAAAGTTCAGGGATAATGTAGAAAAGGTTCGGCTTCTCTTCTGGAATCCAGTGGAAAGAAGGGTAACTTGCTGTCTAACAGCTTCGTTTTTATGTAGGTAGGAGAGGCTCGGTTCCTCCCCCTGGCTGGAGCATCTCTCAATAGGATTTTTATCAGCCATACAATGGGACTTAATGGGCCAGCAGCAGATGGTATTTTCTTGGAGGGAGGATAGGTTGTGTAAAAGATAAAGGTGATTGCCCCATCTTGTCTTAAAGATGGCCCATTAGCAGATAATGTGTGCCGCGGAGATAAGGAATCACTACTCCACCCGGTTTTAACAGATGGTGATAGAATACACATTTCTGGCCACATCAACCGAACACACTCACTAAAACTTACATGTTTAGCATCTCTTAACTGTGGGCTATTGCTTAGGTCATATTATTATATCAAGTGTTTACTTATTTTCCAATTTATTGTTTTATATAATATGTGAAAGCAAATTAAGGAGAGGTTTTTTTAAAGCCTTGATAATTTCATACACTATCATTAACATATGTACATGCTAGTATGGATCTTATTGATATATTTATATTTATATTTATATTTATATTTATCTCAGTATTGGCAGTGCCAGAGGTACTCTTGGGAAAATGCTGATCACATGGAAAAATTATTTTATAATCACTTTATATAAATCACATACAGATAACTGTGACAATTGCAGGATTTTTTTTTATGTGCTGTGATTGTCAATGATGGCATCCTTGGCTGTTGGATTTAATATGATTTGATAAATGTTTTGAAAGAGTAATTTAGATTAATTTTGTAAGTTGAATAAATACCTTAGTAAAACTTCTTCACCAAATTCAAAGTAGATTAGTACACATTCCTTTTCACAGTTTTGCAGTACAGTAAGTAATATATATAGAATATAAACAGTACGTGTTTTGGGTTGCAATACAGGATGTGACAAGAAATGTGTGTTCTTTCAGCATCTGTTGAAGCCAGGTGGGGCAGTGGTCCTTATTTCTGCTGCACATATTATCTGCTAATGAGCCATCTTTAAAACCAGGTGGGGCAATCATCTTTATTTTTTCCACAACCCATCCTCCCTCCAGGAAGATATAATCTGCTAATAAGCCATAAAGTCGTACTGTATGACTGATAAAACTACATCATCCCATTGGGAGATGCTCCAGGCAGGGGGAGGAGCCAAGTCTTTTCTACCTAGATAAAAAACTGAGATTTTGGACAGCAAGATATCTTCATTCCACTGGATTCCATTGGAAAGCCAGACCTTTCCACATCATCCCTGGACTTTCAGAGGAAAACTGCACCCTTCTACTGGAGCACTGCTTCAGCTGTACCACATCTGCCACTGCAGGAGGACTGTAGCCACAATTTGATTGGACTGCTACCAACACCCTGACTGACAGGGTGTCAGGTTGTATTCTGACTCTCAGCGTTTTGGGATTGTTCTTTGTAATACTGTACTTCTGTTTTAATTTTCCTAGTAAAGAACTGTTATTCCTAATCCCCATATCTTTGTCTAAGAACCCCTTTATTTCTAAATTATAATAATTTGAAGGGAGGGAGTTTATATTCTCCATTTCAAAAAGAAGCTCCTGTCTTTATTGGCAGACACCTGTCCTTCAAACCAGGACAGTATGAGAGATCATAGAAAGGAAAAATACTTTTATTTCACAAAACTAAAATGTTTTTGTGGTATAACAAAGATATATTTTCTCAATTTCTTCAATAGCAACATCAGAGCAGATGTGGTCAAGGGATATAATGCCAAGTGTCATAACAAAAGAATTGATTCACTAAGGGAGTTTGGAGATGCAAGAAAAATAGAAGAAACTAAACCAAACACTCATTATAGCCTATTATTCTGCTAACAAGTAGAAAGAAGGCAGTCACCTATTTGCTTCAGTTTACGTTGTTATTTATCATGTGTTTCTCTAAGCTTCACAAAGATGGAAATTATATCCTACTTCTACCATAAAATTAATCTGAAGACATTTAAAACTGTAGTTAGAGTTCCTGAGACTATCCTTGATATCAAAGAAATAAAACAAGAATAGGTGTCTTTCTAAGAAAAAAATAAATAAGAAAGGAAAAGCTTTCCTCATGACGTATGTTCTTGTACTTTCTACTGTTAGAACAATTTTGTTATGATTCCATGTCTCTTTTACATCTTAATTATTCTTCTGTATGAACATGCAGGTTTTATAGGCGTAATAAAGTTATGAAGAAGCTCATATTTCCCTAACTTTGGTAACTTTTTTCAATGGTAGGCTTAAGTATTAGGATTAACACTTCAACACTTTATTAACATTAATTTATCTAGTAACCATTTAGTCTTCCAGCATACATTAAAGACAAGAACAAATAGTCTTAACTTGTGCCTGCTGTAAAGAAATGCAGTACTGATGGAGAACAAAGTCTCCAAGAATGTTCTCTTTCTTTGACTTAGTTTGAGATAGTCTGCTTTTTGCACATCTCTTTTTCATATATGGATTAAGCATCATTTGACATATTACATCACTTCTTGAACATATATGTAAAATGAAATAACAATTGCAGGATTATATATATTTGATTCTATCTAAAACAGGTGTGTCATCTTTGGGACCGTTGTCAGGGCACAGCAAAGGTGGCTGGCTCTCTGGAAGTCAGTGTAGGGCTTCCCCCACAGAACAAATGGAAGGGCAGGGCAGGTACTTGACAGGCAGAGGTCATCCCCAGTGTCAGATGCCATCAACCCAGGAAGCTGCTCATCACAGGAGACAAACTGTCTTTTTTTTCCCTGCTGTTTGAAGGACAGAAAAGAAAAGAATGGAATTTGGTGTTAAAAATTTAAATTAAGACATTTAAATTTTCTTCAATACAGCAATAACTGAGCATGTGTCTGCAGGGGTTCTTCATCAGTAGAGTAAGAATTGCTGTCTTCCCCATCCTTCTTATTGATGCTGAATTCATTTTTGCTTTTATATTTCTATCTTTATACAAATATATATATTTGTAGCTGTATTGTTGTATAGTTATAGTTCCTTGTTAGTCCCAGTACTTTTCCGTACTGGGAGGCAGGAAGGAAGGCAGGAAGGAAGGCAGTAGGGAGGGAGGGAGGGAGGGAGGGAAGGAAGGAAGGAAGGAAGGAAGGAAGGAAGGAAGGAAGGAAGGAAGGAAGGAAGGAAGGAAGGAAGGAAGGAAGGAAGGAAGGAAGGAAGGAAGGAAGGAAGGAAGGAAGGAAGGAAGGAAGGAAGGAAGGAAGGAAGGAAGGAAGGAAGGAAGGAAGGAAGGAAGGAAGGAAGGAAGGAAGGAAGGAAGGATATCTTTAAAAACCCTAAAAAACCCCCAAAAATGCCCCAAAAAAGAAGTCATATAACTGTCTGTCATCTCCAAGTACTTAACCCCAGATGATAACAGCTACCAAATTTCTTCTTTTATTAGGTTCATGCTTGAAAGTATTTGTCCTTAGAAGTTTCAGACACTCATTTGGACTGGCAAATTTAACCAATGTAAGAGAATGTACAATTAGAAAAGTTGAAAATCTGTTCAGCAAAAACTTGCTATAATTTATGAAATAAAAGACCACTAGAATGGTAACATAAATTCATAGTCCCACATGTAAGGTTTTATATTTAACCATAGATTAATATAGCCAGTTGTAAGCAAGACCTTCCGGCACTACCTATGCAACTGTGGCATCTTAAGAGCAGAAATATCACTGACACTGGAAAATACCTTAAGGTAAAATTTGTGCTATTTTCTCTTAACTTCTCCTGTCCTGGTTTATTTTTCATGATTTTTCTGCAGGATGGGGATAAAGAAAGAAAATACCAGCTTTCATCCATATCATAAATCTCCTAAAGCTTAAAAGAAAAACAAGAAAATAAGAGAACAAAAAGACTGAAAAAACCTATTTAGGGGAAAAAAAAAATCCAGGTTATACTTCCTCTTACAGAATTGTGAGATTCTGTGGGAAGGAGCCCTCCCACAGTTATGCATGCTGAGAACAGGAATGTTTTTGTTCATATACTGCATTTGACACACATATTCTTTGATTGTCCCAGAATATGTAACATATTTCCCCTCCCTTCACGCACCTGGTGGTGATCCCTAACGGTTGTAGATCTCAATGCTACAGCTGACCATACTTGAGTTGGCAAGGCTTGCAAACTTCTAGATCTGCTTATGCAATGAGTATTGTGCAGTTCCTTAGGACAGTGGTTTTGGTAGAACAACCATTGAGTTAGCTTACTAGGTATAGACAATTTATCATCTGGTGACAATAAGTTCTGTAATTTCATACAAAAATTTTGGACTTGTGCTGTATTTCACAACATGTAAATATTTTAATTTTGTTTTAGAAGGTGTAAAATATGCTTGCTACACATAAACAAAGAAAAGTGATTACTTTTAATGTGAGTCATGATGCTGAAACCTCACAAATGGGTGCACCTGCACAACTGCTGAAGTGATTACAGGAGAGAGGACATTCTTATACTTAAAATCTGTTTAATTCAACTGCAATGTTGAGATCGGCACTTTGACCCCAACACTGTGCCAGGTCCTACAAGTATCTTGGTTATACAAATTAGTCAATTGTCCAGTTGTTGGAAGGCAATTAAGTTTTTACTATCTCATCATAATTGTCATATGTATCCACAGTATCTAAACTGCTGAAGGAGTGCATACAAACAGATTCTTGGAAAGGTCTTTAAAGGTTTATGCTGCTTAACAAGAGGACCAGTAAGACTTCAAATATTCTGCCTGCTCAGGTTTTTTTATTTTTATTTCAGCTGTAAAATCAATAGCCATTACCTCTATTAGAAAACTGTAGCTATTTTGAGGCTTGGAGCTTCCCAGTCTCAGGGTGTGCTACAAGAACTCGAATAGCTCAGGAAGTCCTCGAGGCAGCCCAGCTACCTGCTCGCAGAGACAAAGGCTTCGGGGCTCACAGCTGAGGTTCTGAAGATAGTTTATTTCTTCGAAGGGGAGTCAGCGTGCAAAGCCCGCTTACATCATGTAACAAGGATCTTTTATACTTTTCCAAAGGATTGAAACATTAACCAATAAGAGTACAAGTTATCAACATTGTCCAGTTACCTTCAAACTCTAAGTAAAGGAAAACCCAACCACCTAGCTAGTTTAAAGACCAATAGAAATCCTAAAAGATAACAGAACCTTGGCAAAGGGAATATGTCATACAGAAAGGAATTTTCTTTGTTTCTAGGGTACCACGTTCCAGGGGCCCATCCCGGGGGGGGTAGCATCATCCACAGAAAACAGAATAAATAATTTTTACTCTTAATTGAAAGTGTTCTTAATGTAATTAAAAAGAAATAAAAATCATAGACACTTCTCTTCAACTAGCAGGCTGAGATTCTGCCAACCACTGTTGATTTATGTAAGTCATAATGTGTGAGCCAGTCTCTGAGGAATCAGGACAAAGTGGAAGATTAAGGATCTAACTGCCATGGGCATCAGTTTAAGGGAAGAATTTCTTCTACAACAGCAGAATTGTTAGAGCACCAAACAAGTCTCTGAAACAGTCAGTTAGGAAGAGGGAAGAAAGTTTGAAACCTAAGGAATGATCAGGTTTTGGAATCTCTCCTCAAATTAGAGGTAATCAACTCATCAGCACCAAACATTGACCCTCTGTAGCAAATAACTAAAAAGTAAGGAATGTTTCTCCATTGCATCTTCAAAGATAAAAGTTTGAAAATTAAACTTTTGAGTTGCTTCTAACAAAAACTTTAGAAAGTGTTTCATTGTAGAAAATGTGACACTTTGTTGAAAAATATTAATAACGTTTGTAGTTAATACATTAAGGGAGCTTGTAGTTGATACACCAAGTGACTGCAAATTTTTTACTTTAAATACACCAAGTGAGCAAGCACTAAAATTCTTGATATATCAGGAAAGCCAACCAATGAACTTGATGAAGTGGACATGACAACTGCCATCCTTAAAATCCTCTATCAGCCAGCGCCTAACCTGTCATAGGGGTCTGCACCACCAAAATCTACATAGTGCCACAGTTTTTGCTCTCTGTGCTGTCCTTTACTGTCCTGGCTGCTCGTACAAGGCTGTTCACACTCCTGCTCTCTGCTGGTCTGCTTGCCTGGCTCTGCTCCCTTGCTGGAGCACTGGCCAGCTCTCAAAGGGACTTCACCATTGAAAGACCCATCACACCTGACGGTGCTGGAGCCATGGTGGTAGTAATCCTTCTTTGTGCTTTTCATGATTATTCTGGCAGTTTCCTACTTTTGTAGTTTTCGTTCTTTCTTCTTCTATAAAAAATAAAGCTGCATTATTGTCACTGCCTGAGGGGTCTCCTGAGCTTGAGATCCCCTCAAGAGGACATATAGGTGGTTTGAAATTCAGGTTTTCCCAGCTGGGCGCTGAAGAAGATTCAGGAGGCTGTTCTCTGAGGTTTTCAAGGTTGTTTATTGTTTCTTATCTAAGAAATTCTTTCTCTAGCTAACAGATGTCTGTTCAGCATGAGATCCAGGGCATTATCTTTTATACTATAAATTATGTACCTAATATTTACAATTACTTTCCAATGCATGACAATTTTATTACACTATCCAACTCTGTCTCAGTCCAATCCAAGAATGCCAGCTTGACATTCAACATGGATGCCATGAAGAAGAAGAAGGAAAAGACATACCACGCCCAAAATCCTCCATCTTAACTATGTACCCCCTAATATAAACAATCCTAGAAACTCACTTTTCTACCTTCTAACAGTCTAATTTATATTCTACTTAATTTTTATGACTTGTAATTCTTCCCACAATGTTGGCAGATTTCTCCAGGGACTTAAGTCCAGCCCCCAGGACCCCTGGGTACCGTGCCAGGGCCTCTGAGACCCTTGCCAGGGGGGTCTAGAGGCATTCAGGGAAGCCAGGGGACTCCCACATCTCCCCTGCGGTTTGCACCAAAAACACCTTCTTTGCAACTTTGTTCATGGCCTGTTGAATGCATTGGATGATGCACAGCAGAATGAGCAGAAGAATTACCAGTCCCACAAATATATAAAACCCTATTCTTAAAATTTCTTTCCACAATGGTGAAAGATCAAAAAGGTCAAACACACCACCCAACCATGATCCAGTGACCTCTCCAAGTTTTGAAACACCCTCTTGCAACTGCTTTATGTTCGCATGAATTGATTTCGAATGATCAGACAAGTTCATGCAGCACATTCCCTCAAATTCTTCACACCCATGTCTGTGAGTCAGCAATAGATAATCAATTACTGCTCCGTTTTGAAGAGTGGCCCTTCTCACACTATTGACATCAGTTAACATGTCACTCAGTGCAAGAGAAACAGCTTTAGTGTTTTTGCTCAGCCAACAACCCATACGATCCAACTGAGTCAAGGCCTCCCCGGATGCTGCTTGGGGTGAGAATATCTCTACTGTGATTCTCTGTGCCTTGTTCCACGTATAAAATTTATCATCGCAATTGGGATCATTTTGTTTGATTGCTCTCCTCTTTCTATGCTTTAGCTTTCTCAAGACTTTCAAATCAGGTGTTAACAATGGAAGTCTTCCAATGATGCATGGACCTCCTTTGATGTTTGCAGGGATAGCAGGCCAAATTCTGTCCCCACAAATGTAAAAGGTTCCTCGTGGCAGTTGTGCAGGAACTTGGAAAGATGGTTTGTTTGAAACTACAGTATAATTACACCACAATGAAACATTTTTATATGCATCATGTTTTGGAGTAACATCTATTGTTTTCTTCTCTGTCACCCCTGAAGGATTAAATTAAATACAAAAATCCATTCTTGTTGAACCAAAAATTTCCAATTCTTCTGGTTCAAAAGGAGCCACAGGGAGAGATTGAACGCACACATGCCATTCGTCCACCTCTGGAATTGGCCATTCTTTCACTGGCAGTCCCACCAGACATGTTGAAAATGGCTTTCTTGGCCTGGAAAGCATCAAACAAATTGTGTCCAACCCCGCTGCATGTGCTAAATTTTCCCATTCTCCCTTGGCTGCATCATTGGTAAATCTGCTCCAATCTGGATACCAACCTTAAACCTCATTTGTGTTTCTATCTTGCTTTTGGGTATGTTTTATACCTAAATACTGTCTCCACTCTGGATTGAGGCAAACCTGCTTTTCCTCCCTTTAAGCAAATCAGAACACCTTTAAGAGCTCAACTACAAAGTAAGATGGAATTTAATGTCTCATAATTCTAAAAGTATATAATATGCAATAGTGTACCTTCAGTGGAGCACGAGCTTTTACATTAAGTGCTTGTGGTTTCCTTGAGAAACCTACAGAGGGGTGTGTAGTAAACATATCATTACCATACACAAATGCTGTTTTTACCATAAACAGTACTCCACCGCCTGCCAAAGTACTTAATACAAACTTTAAGAGTGGAAAGCACTGCTCAGTCTTTGCAAACAACCTCATAGATTTCCTCAAATAGTAATGACTGTCCTAGAGACGGCTGCTCCGACATGGAAGCAACTGCCATGGGAATTCCAAATACTATGTTTTATGCCTGTATCAAGGTATTTCTCCTCAGACCAGAGCATTAACACGCAGGGGGAGAGGAGGAGAAATAGAAGTGTCATATTGCATATTGCAGCTGGTCTAAAAGCTGCAGTGCGAAACTCAACCAGCCATTGGCCCTGCAAAGACCAAATGGAGAGGAGAAAGAATGCCGTCTTAGGTAAGGGAGCAGAGGAAAACTGAAAAAACGAGTGGGGAATGGCCATTACTTGCCTGAGGGCCCTGTCCTCCACCCCCACAGGCGCTAGCATCTGCAATGCCTGTATTGTGCATAAGCTCGCTAAATGCCATGACCACCGAAGCCGCTGCCGCCATGCGCATCCTCGGAACGCCTCAGCTATTTTTAGACTCCGTACCCCATGACATGCTGCAAAAAAAGCCCACCAAAAAAACCCCAACATGGCGGACACCACATGCTTCAGCTGCGACTCACCCAACATGGCAATGAGCGCATGGTGAAGGACATACTCACCCAAAAGGGCGGAGCATGCGCACTCCGAAAGCAACACCCCAAATCATCTCAAAATAGCAGAGTGGAAAAAAGCCCGCAAAAAAAAAAGACACCATGCCGAACACCTGGAGGTGGCGGCTGGAGCTGCCCCCATTGTGGTATCTGGGTCTCCCTCCCATCCACTCACCAAACCCTGGAAACATAGCGGAGACAGAAACCAGAAAAGAAACCAGCAGACTCATCACTGAACCACTCCCGGCATTGCCAGTGCCCGGAACCACAGACGGCAGTCCACCACCGCAACTGCAATCAGAACTCAAAAAGCCTAAAAAACACCACGGCAACCAATGCAGCCACAGATGCCAGCAAGACGAAGCAAAGTCTCTCACTGCCCTCAACAGACTGAGTCGCCTAGCAACAATCACAGCAACTGTATCAAGTACTCTTACATCATCAACAAATGATTGTAAGTTTACTAGGGCTAGGGAAAAAAACCTAAAAGATAGTCCCTTATCCCCCATTCCATTGAATCCTAGAAAGGGGGAACCGTGGGGGCCCCTGGTTTCCTCTCTGCCTGTCCTCCGCAAAAGCGGAGAGTCGAGGACAAAGACTGGTGGGAGGAGGGAGCCTGCAAAGCAACAAGGAACTGTGGAAGCTAAGGAGGCATGGGACAGCTGGGAACCGCAGTGTCCACGCCGCGGAGTGCCCTTCCCAAAGGGCTCAGAGAGAGAGCAACTCAAAAAAGCCCAGGGTGAGCAGCAAGAGCACCGCCGCCAGAAACAGCGCCACGACCCCTCCCACCGTACCAGCCGTGCAGTGTTCAAAGTTTCCCTCCCCCCGCCTTACCTGTGAGACCTGTTCACCATTTTTCCATGCCCCATGTTCCTATAAAAGTGATCAGCCCGTCTTCGCCTTTCGCTGAAAAGATAACCCTTTCACCAAAACTACATTTCCACAGTCCTCTGCAAAAGCAAGTACAAGCTAAACCTGTCATTTGCTACAGTTAATCCGTAAAACTTTTCTGTTTTATTATTCAAATAGCTACTGCCACACAATTCAAGGAATCAATACTGTTGATGTACCTGTTATAAATTACTCACCAAAATTGGGTAGGTCCATCAATAAGTCAATTTCTTAGTTCATTGATAAGGAACAGGCAATGCAACACTGGGGACATGGGGAGTCTGTGCTCTGCCAACATGTCTGTCCTACTCTGGGTCACTGCCCCTTTTATAGGCAGTTTCTTGGTGGGCTGTGGCATGCCCGCTGTGCTCCGATACAAGTCCAAGCAAGCTTGAACATGTTTAGCTTGGGCCCAAGCAGCAAGGACTAGAAGCCCCCACCAGGTCTGGACAAAGCTTGAACATGTTCTCAGGTTACACTCCTAGCATCAGGCAACAGCAAAGGACAAGCCTGCTCATGTTGCAACAAGCTCACATTTTCCTTATGCATAAAAATGGATACAATTCATGATTATAGTGAAAAGAATTTGACAATTTAAAAAGTGATTAAATATTCTTATGTCTCATGTCCATGCTTTACTTTGGATTCAATATTCTTGTTTATATTGATCCCATGGAGTATTTTCATAATGACACAAACAACTATGTAATATCTCACATACCTGTATTATCATTTTTACAATACCACCTTATAACCCCCTAGACTGCCCGAATTATGTTTTATAAATAAATACTCTTGTAATAATTTTAATTTATAAGCTGTCCCTTAAAAAAACTATAAATAAAAAAAACAACCCCTATGTTTTTTAAGGTACTTTTCTTTTAAGATACTTTTCTCTTTAGAAAACAGCTACAAAGTTTTCTAGAGACTTATCTCTAATCACTTCTGTTTTTAATGTCTAAAGCTAATTTTCATTCTGAAAATCACTAACTACCTTTCATATTTATACATAGCTAAAACATTCATGCCAATTCCTGTTAAAATTAATAACAATTTTCTAAATATAACAAACTTATCACTATCATCAAAATACTATATTCAAAATACAAAATTTACATGTTTTCTTATGCTAAATCAAAATATAAACATACCTTTTAAATATTGGGTTTTTACCACTAAATATACAAATACAATATTCACAAGACCAAAGTAATTTGAAATCACCAATAAGTGAAACTATGCTTAAAAAAGTATTAACAAAAGTTCAAAATTAACAAAATCATTTGTCTTGAAGGAGACACAGTAGAAATCAGCATAATCTACTTTACAATCATACAACAATTTATCGTAAAATTATCATATATCATGTTACATGGCTTTAACAAATATTGAGCTCCATGATATGCAAATTAAAAAAGCTTTTGGTTGCTTAATTCACTCTGTCAAAGCTTTCTGTGCTCACTTGAATGAATTCTGATTTTAGCTATAAGATTTTAATAGCTTACAAATCATTGCATGGAGGAGTTAAAGTCTCTATCATGTGTTCTTAAGGATTAAAATTCTTGGTGGCAACTTTCTTTCACTGAAGTGATATGCAGACAGGAATCAAAGACTAGTGTGACATAGGAGGGCCATGGAATGTCAAAGATCCGTGATAAAAAATGAGAAGTTTGAGGGCAGGAATTAGAATATTAAGAATGTATCACCTTTCACATTTTATGGTTTATCTTTAATGTCAACCTAAATCTGATAAGGAAAAAAGATTTTGAGACAAGACAAGAAAAATCTTGGAGTATGCTGAGTTAACTAATAAAAGTCCTGGTTTTTTCTACAAAAGGCCAGCTTTGATTTCTATTTTCCAATAGGTATACCTCTATAACTTGTCAGGGGCTTACTGGGTTTGGCCTCTGAAACCACTCAGAGAGCCTGCCTACATGCTCTATGCTCCTGTCACATATTAATTTTAGTGCAACTACATATCCTGTACAGTGTATTTCATATAAGTGTATTAAGAGTGCACCCTGACAGCCTAAAAATTGTGTTAGGACAGAAATATGCTGATTGTTTAGAGACAGAACTATTAACACAAGCAGAGTTTACAGAGAATGAAGATATAATTAACATAAACAAAATTACAAACATAAATATTGCTACAAACAGACAGCTGAACAAATTGCATTTTCTGTAATTCACCCGTAGTTTTGAAAGGGTAGAGAGCCCCTTTTTTTAATCACAGTCTAGACTCAGAGAAGGCAAATATTAACCTGATTGTCTGGTATGTCAGCTCGATCAGCTAGGCAGCTTCTTATTATTAGAGTAAGAGCTAGGGTAGTGTTTACCAAAGCTAGAAAAACTCTAAAGATGTAACTGCTCTGAAGGCACAAACTCAGCTCTGTTTTGATACTGTCTCTGTAATGTGTCTTCAGGATCTTAAATCTGAGAGTTTATAACATGCAGAGCTGCTCTGAGCCTACTGTGAAGTACCTGAATCCATAGCTGTGGTTCTGAGCACTGTAGATCAAACTGTCTGACAGCATTACTTCAAAATGTGACCTTCCAGAGTAAAGAGTAAAATTTGTTTTTCTCCCTTTGGTATCAGCTTTGGCTTGTCTCTGCACATGAACAAAAGAATCTCACAAACTGATCAGGTCTTTTCTCTTACTTTACCATGAGGCCAAAGAAAAAGCTAGAAATAGACAGCTATGGTCATGCCACACAGGCCTGGGCTCCCTGAATTCCATAAGCCTACAGATATTTGTGAACATCCATCCTGTTCTTTCTACTCGCTCAGCTGTAGGCTTTCACAGCCTGAGAGGATGATTGAGGCCCTGTTGGCATAAATCCCACTTTTCAGAGAATATCCAACATTCTTTGCATCTGAATGACAAAAAGGGTGAAAGTAAAATTGTGAGCCTTGGGCAATCAGTTGTGGCAATCAGATCACTATATCAGATCCTATATTTGCATGTCTATAAACTAGACAAGTAAAAAGAAAATTAATGCCACTAAAAATTTAATTTTGAACACAGTACTTAGGTAGAAACCTGTTCCCACCAAAATCAGCAGTTAGTATTTTTTCTTTTTTCTTTTTCTTTTTTTTTTTCCCTCTCCCTCCTGTTTCACTGTCAGGTTTGAAAGCATTATAACCTAGGTATATATGCATACCTGACTTATGTTGTTTCCTGAGAAGCAGTGTTTCATTTCTGCAGAGCTCACGTGCAATGCACATTACATCTTTAATATAAAAATTGTTGTGATGTTTTGCTACAATCCAAATCTGTGCTTCGTAGGAAAAGCCAGTGCATGAGCAAAGTATCTCACATTTTTGATGTGTAAATCTATGCACTTCACTAGATCAGTTACACAGTTACTAAAAGCAGGGTTGACCCAAAGTTACATAATTCACATAAGGTTTAAGGGAAAGAAAACAGCTCTTCACATGAAGTTAACCACAACTATAAGTCTTGGTAATAAGACTAACATTGCCCTCTTATGATAGATGCTGATAATGCATGTATCATCAGTCATCAAGCTATCCCTAAATTCTGTTATTAGACATCAATACTAAAAGCATAGAATAGAGAGAAAAAGTGTTAGTTGCAATACATAAAGCATGGGTGCATCAAAATGAATATGAGGAAGAACATTTCTACTGTTGTTGGGGGTTGGGGTTTTGTCCCTTTAATGCGTGAGTTTGGAGAATTTTTCCCATTGTAATGCTAACAAAACCCGCCGGCTTTGCCAGGGTCTTGTGATGGCCCTGGACGGGCGGGCAGGTGGGACTGGAGCTACTCGGAGGACCAGGAGGGCTTCCGGGTGGGGCTACCCAGAGAAGCGTGCGGGCTTCTGGAGTGACACTTCTGTTTCCGGCAACGGAGAGGAGAGGAGGCACCCCCTCGGCCTGCACCACACGTGCCAGAAGGCAGACAGCCAGACCCTGCTGAAATCAGCTGTCCTGCTACCTCGGAAGCACTGCTGACCACCATAGACCAAACGCCTCTTACCTTTTGGGAATACAGCTGATCTCCAGACACAACAGTGAGTTAGGAGCTTCTCCCACCTGAGCCAGCCCAGCTCCGGCTGCTCCCCTCCACCTCCCTCGCTCCCGCCTGCTCGGCGGGACGTGTTACATCCCCGGGAACGGACACAGACCGAGTGTGTCCGCGTCTAAAGAAAGGACTACAACTGGGTTATTTTCTTCTGTTCTTTTTGTCGGTAATTTTAATAACTGCTGTTGTTTTCTACCTGTGCTGTTAGTTATAGTAGTAAAGAGCTGTTACTTTTACCCCCTTAACTCTGCCTTGAGTCCTTGATTTGAAACAATTATAATACTTAGAGGGGGGTGAAATTAATTTCTCTATTTCAAAGGGGAACTTCTGCTTTTTATTGGCAGAACTCTGTCCTAAAACCAGGACAACTGCAGCTGACTATGCACTGTAAGAGAATGCCCAGAGAGGTTGTGAAGTCTGGGTCTGAGTCTGTTTCTGAGCGGTTCTATTTTTAGGATTTTAAATGTCTTCATTTTTTGCCATTATCTAATTTTTCCTGCTGAGATCTGACACCTGTGTGCTCCACTGCTTAGTTCTTTCCATAACCCTCTCAGAGTTAATCAGAGCTGGTATTGTGTGCTTCTTTCAGACACTGTCCCTTGACTTTGTGTGAAGATGTATCACTTAGACAGAAATTTTACCATTTTCTGTCAAATGTCAACAGCTACCAAAGTCAGATATCGCTCTTGGATTGAAATGTTAAAAGCATATCTAGCAGGATCAAATTTTAAGACACTATGTAAATTCAGCAATGTAAGTTAACATGTTGATGACATCAGGCCATCAGGATAGCTGCTAAGTGATTGGCAATAGGTTCTACATGTTCAGCTGCTCCTGGGATGTTTTAAATCTGGTAGCACCTAATTTTTCTATTCACAGGGCTTTTGACTGATGGCATGCTTAGTTGTCTCTTTTCCTTTGCTGCAATCTTCTTCCTTCCTTTAATCCTGGTAGTCCTGTTTCTTTCCAGTCATGAGGGAGCTTGACTGCCTGCCTAGATTTCTAGCTGCTCATATGTCTATCTTAAAAAATATAATAACTGCAGCCTGAAAGCTGAATTTTAACTGTTGTCCAGAAGAAAACAAAGTTGGAGAAAGGAGACTGGTGCAAAGAGGGAAGGGTGAAGAAAAACTCACTCATCATGCAGTAAGAATGTTCAAGGATAAGATACAACTCTTGTGGGGCAGCTCTCATCATACAGAAATTTCTGAGGTAAGGATTACAAGGAGCCATAGACCGTGTAACTTGCAAGTATGGATAAGAGGGGAGGACGTAAGGGACAAGAACATTCTGCAAGAAGTCAATATCAATAATAGGTTCAGATAAGTCCCTGCAAGTTTTCTCTGTTCTGAAACATTAATGCTGCAGACATGTCATTCCCTCTTTTCAAGTACCTTTGATCCCGTAAGTCCTTGGATATATTCAAAACCTAAATCCAGACTCAGGCACATGGTATAAATCCTGCTTCACATACTCGAAAGTATATTTAATCTGTTTTTCTGATCGAGTCGTCTTTTTCAGCCCCAGATAACCTCCTAATTTCAATGTCCAATTTCAGCTGCCTGTGCTCAAAGGCTGCCTTCAATTGTTCACCTTCTCAGCCTTCCAATAACAAGAGCTTCCAAGAGCTGTAAACAAAAACTAGCCTGTAATGAGTTGGGTGTCTCAAGGAGATTCTTAATTGCATTAGCAATACTTTTAGGTTATAAATCAGGTACCTACAAGTAAGAAAATCATATAGAGCTGTAACTAAAGTTCCTAGCCTTGACAGCCTTTTCTCCCGGTCCAAGAGTACTTAAGCAGCATGCATGAAATCTTTTAATGTCCAAATTCTCCAGTACTTAAAAAATTAATCTTCAGTTAAATCTTGCAGGGCTAACCATTATAAAAGAATGCACTCAATGACGCGTACTCCTAATTAAAGTAATAATGAGATATAACACCGAAGTCATGTGATATCCTGATAATTTCCACTGCTCTTTAATACTGTTTACTCTTTTTATCCCATATATTCTAAGAAGCTGTAACAATACTGGTCAGTTGCCCTGAGCCTGGAGAACAAATGGCAAAGAGCCCTGTTCTTTTCATCTTCTTCCCACCAACGCAAATAGTTTTTCCAACACAATGAGACAAACTATAGTCAGCCCCAAGCTAAGTGTGAATTAGCCACAACTCTAGTAGGTCCTCTCTGGAGCCTTCCAGTAGATTAACCTATTTCTTTGTAGCTTGGAGTGCATGAAAAACTATTCTTCCAGGGGCAATAGATGCTGACTCTAATCCTTCAGCATTTGAGTGGGATTCCCACCCAAATTTTCCATGATTAATAGAGGAGGTGGTGGGTAATTCTCAAATTATGAAAAAATAATTATTTATTGACTAGGTGAACTCCTGCTAAGACTTGGCCATGTCTTGGAATGTTTTCACCTGAATTCTCACAAGCGCAGCTGAAAATTAGGGAAATAAAATCTGCAGTTCCTTTCCAGTATACATTTCTTAAAATGTTGTCTTTCTGGAGGAAGGATTAAAGTGGGAGTACTATGAAAAATATTTCCCTGAAGAAAATTTTCTTCCCTTTTGATTTTAATCACTAATTATTGTCTGTTATCTTACTTGTGGACCAGTGCCAGGTGTTCTATAAAATCATGTCTGCTTCCAAATGAAAAGTTTCTTCTAGGGTGGTTTACTAACCACCTTAGTTAAATAATACCCTTACAGTAGTTATATTGGGAGAAAATTCTGTAAAATAGTTTCATAAAGAAATTGTGAATTCTTTAACAATTAACAAGAATTTCATTAAAATTATGTTCAACCACTTTGGCTACAATTTATTTGGGCTCACCTTCACATATATTTAAGACTTACCATTATTACTGTGCTTTCCAAATTTTATTTTTTTTTTTAAAAACTCTGGGCAGATTTCAGGGTTGTTGACGTATTGGGAAAATTCCTCTGTATGGATGTGAAATAAATGAGATCATGGCAACTGCTCCTGCTTAGTGGTAGCAGAAAATAGAGAAAAAATGATACATTGGAGATGTTACAAAATGAAATTAATCAACATTAAACAACCTCCTTCAATGTAGTGAGCAAGGCAGCAAAGATTCCACTTCATATTGTCTGCAGTGGTGCTCCAAACCACGCACTCCATGGGACAAGTGTTCAATCACGGTCTCTGAGAATACACTTAATTTGAAACTTCTCCTTGGTCATGTAACTAATTCCATCTCCATATTTTTCAATTTATATGTCTTTGCTGATTCTTCTAAATACCAAAAAAAACCCAAAAAAACAAACAACACAAAACAACCCAAAAAACCAACAACTTAAAACAACCACTTTCATATATTTCTAAAAAAAAATGTAGACACTTCCTTTTAGCATTCTTTCCCAATTTCTCAATTCTCTACAGTTTTAAGTTATTATATTTTAAGATTAGAATCTGAAAAACCCTCATAAACCCACAACAGTGTAATCTTGCATCCCAGAGAAAAATTCTAAATGCTGACTTCAATTTATTGAGGAGAATTTCTGCTTTAAAAACTGGTCTGAGAAAATGAGAGGACAGAATGGAACAAGTTTAGATATATTTTAATACAAAAATTTAAACAAATTTGAATGTAATAGGATCTATATATTTATTTCTATGGTTGTTCACACAAATATTGCACTTCAACATTTTCCTAACTTTTTAAGAATGTATGCTGTCCTGTAAGGATTATGTAGTGTTGATAGAATTCTTGTATGAATATACTTCTACTGGAACTATTGAATTGAGTCTTTTTTCCCTCTACAGACTGAACTTTTGGAAGTGCATTGAACTGACTTTCAAGATTAAACAGGAGAGATAACAAACAATTAGTAGTAATTACCATAATAAAATTTGTTTCCAATATCTTTTAGTTTCTCCCTGTCAAATTCTTGAGACATCATCCTAGAAGACAAGTATTTTTTAACAGCACATATAGCTATAAATTTAATGAAGTCTTCAATTTCAGCCAAATAAATGTTTTAACTATTGAACTACATTGTTCCCAAAGTGCTCTTCATTATGGCTTAGCTACTTTTAGTGTTTCCTATTCCATACTTTTCTTTTGAAATTGCATCATAAAGCTAATCATGAAGCTTCACATGTTGATGTAAAATAAATGACCTGTTTGTCACAATAGAACAAAATAGAAAAACTATTTTTTCTCATAATAAGAATGACACATTAAGGACTACTGGCACTTCTTAAATGAGGAAACTTTTTTTGTAACCTTTAAACTGTTGAAGCTGGTGTTTAAATACATCTGGTTGCTTCAGATTGATTCTGTCTCCATCTTCCATCTTTGCCTTTTCAGGGTGTCAAAGCCTAAAAATGACTTGTTCTGGAGTGGTTTATATTCAGTTTTAGAAGGCGACCTCAGTATAGACCATGATTCGTCATATTTGTCTTGTTTGTGAAGTGTGTGCCTGTTTTATGTGGTCCCTCGACACACAGAACATTTTTATAATCAAATTAGAACTTTGATCTCTAAGGGAGCATGTAATGAGATGAAGAAATAACATTTTACAGGTGCTTGATAGGAAGTCTTGGGTCTAAATCTCTTCAAGATGCTGTTTTCTCAGACTGTGAAAGACAGGTTTATGCAAACCTTCTGTTGCTGTTTTTTTCTGTAACTGCAATTTGCCAATATGTTTCCTAAGCTCCTAAAACGTCATGTTGATTAAAACAGTATAGAAAAAAGATAGAATTGTTGATGCCTGTTTCAGTCATCTGGAAGAGGATCCAGAAGTTGGGAATCCAAGCATACACTCAGTCAGCAATTGGTATCTGCAGTATTTTTGGGGCTTGAAATAGTGTAGGGTGGACACATTCTAATCACACTGTTCATGATTCTAGTTTGGAGATAGACTTGCCATCAGAAAGCTCCATACCTCCTCAGCCTGCAGTAATTAGGCTAGGATGCTTTAGGCTGTATTGGGCACTTTATTTTCTTACATTAAAACCTTCTTATTTAAAAGTAGTCAGCCAATAGGAAATACCAGGGTTAAGTTGTCCTGTTCAGCCTTAATGCATTTCCACACACAGGCTTTTAGCTACTGTAATGACCAAGGCATGGAGATTCAGACCCACAGGTATACTGAGACATTTATTCAGAGGAACGAGTGGGTTTTATACCTTCAAGACATAGTATTTCCTTATAGAGTGTTTTTCACTAAGCAACCTATCACACATTGCCATGCTTTCTTAATGTCCCTCTGTGGGATCACACATTGTTCAGGTGTCCACTTTCAAGATTCTTAACAAGTACTTGAGCTTTTTATAAGTAAGCCTGTGGTTCACTAAAATGTTGTTCGATGGGGATTAGATAATTCTGAACATGATTCAAAAAGTTTAGAACATATAAGTCTTTTTTGTAATTTTTCATGGGGGGTATATCCCATCCCTGCACTCCCCCTTTTTTGTTTTAACAACATGGACTTGAGAGTGCTATGGGCCTGTTCAACAATCCCTTGACCCATAGGGAAATGTGGGATACCCATTACATATTGCACCCCCCCCCCCAAAAGAAAAGAAAAAAGTCAGCCATCCATTTGGACATTTGGATGTATAGGCTGGCCTGTTATCAGTTTTTGCAAAGACAGGAACTCCACAAGGGCTGCAAAAGCAGACAAAGAATGACACTGGATATCTTTTGCACACTCACCTGCATAGGCAGAGGCAAAAATACATGTGGAAAAGGTATAAATCATAACACGAACATATTTCAACCTACCAAATCCAGGAATATGTGTAACATCTGTTTGCCAGATTTCTACAGCTTGAAGTACCCAGGAATTGATTCCATGGGCAGGCAAAGGCTTGCACTATGTTTTGTGTTTGCTCGTGTACAAGCTGAAATGGTTTTTAAAGAGCTGCTGCGCTCTGGTGAAA
This sequence comes from Muscicapa striata striata, assembly GCA_030060385.1. Lineage (NCBI taxonomy): Eukaryota > Metazoa > Chordata > Aves > Passeriformes > Muscicapidae > Muscicapa > Muscicapa striata. The sequence goes on along the minus strand of JAREIS010000502.1, from coordinate 10,821 downwards.
AATCCCATGTTTTTTCATCCATGCCTGAGAAAAAACATCTGTCACAGTAATGGCCCTAGTTAACTGGTCTGCACAGACATTACAGTCAGGGATGGGTACAGGAAGACTAGGATGGGAACGTACTTGCACAGTAATACCTTTTTGTATGTAGCTGCTCTGCAAAACGCAAATGTAATAACAAAGAAAAAAGAAGTGCGTTAGTTAATTTTTTGATATAGACTTCTATTCTCGTCACTAGAAATGCAACATAAGTGGAGTCAGTAACAATGTTAAGCTCATCCTGAATTTTTTCAAAAACCTTAACCACTGCTGCTAGTTCTACCAACTGTGAAGAACCATGAGCTACTTCTCTATCTTGTAGCCATTGCCTGATACGTCATCACAGTATTACAGACTACCCATTCTTTCCAAAGCCATCTGTGAACGCCGTGCAGGCATTGGCAATTGGAATTGGGGAACAATAAGATTTTTCAATAAAATTCAGCAAGGCAAGTGAATATTTAATTGATCAGAAAAGCCTTGCAGACCAACCTGCAAAACCAGGGAGTGTTACCCAGTCATGGGTAAGTAAGATAACAGAGGGATCAGCACTTGATGTTGCACTTGATGGTTGCAGCAGGCACTCTCGACCTCTCTGTATTGACAGTAAAATCAGTTCTGTACAGGAAACGATGGTTTTTCCAAATTGATGTGGCAAAAAAATCCACTCCAAAATAACAAGGGGATCCTTTTGAGCATCATCCCATTGGGCCAACAAAGCATATGGCTGATAAGGGGCATTAATTGATAAAAATTGACAAGGGTACCATCAACTTTTCTACAAGCCTGACAGCCTGTCAAGCACTTAACGTGTGTATGATCTGTTCTAAGACTTCTGTTGCTTTGGGTGTCAAGGTGTGAAGGAAAGTAATTTCAGGGTCCCCTTTCAATAGGGGATTGAGTTGTTCAGTGGTACCCCATAGCATACCTAATTAATTGTTCCTAAGATACCAAAGGGCGTACCTAATTAATTGTTCCTAAGAGTTTTTGCAAGTCATTAAGTGATCATTTGAGACATAAATTGCCGATGCAAAGGCTGAATAGTTTGATATAAAATTTTCTGTCCTAAATATTTCCAAGGAGTTTTTTCTAGTACCTTTTCATTTGCTACTTTTCACACCCTTTCTTTTACTGCCTCAGCAGCCAATTGTTTTACCCTTGCTGCTTCAGCAGGAGTGCTAGCAGCAATCAAAATATTGTCCATGTAAAGATGAAGTAAAATATTAAGGGCTTTCAAGGATACTGAAGCTTGCGCTTGAGCAACAAAAAGCTAGCAAATGATGGAACTATTTTTCATGTCCTATGGTAAAAATTTCCAATTATATCTTTGGTAGGGCTTGGCAGCATTAATGGAAGGCACAGGAAATGTTAATCAGGGGACATTGTGTTCACAAAGTGGTATGGTAAAAAAATAATCTTTGAGATCAATAACAAAGAGGGTCCAGGATTGTGGCAACATCACAGAAGATGGTAGCCCTGTCTGTAGGGCTCCCATAGGCACAGTACCATAACTGAGTTTTTAAGATCATGCAGCAATCTGTGTTCCACTCTTTTTCTGTACAACAAAAACCGGAGAGTTCAGTGGACTAGTTGTCGGGACCATATGCCCAGCTTGCAGCTACTCTTGCACAAGCTGGTGCAAATGTTTCAGTGTCTCCGAAGACAGAGGCTGCCAGACCACCCACACAGGACAATCTGTTGTCTGGGTGAGGGCAGGCACATGCTGCTTGGCAGTAGCCCCTATGATAAATTCGTTCCCCACACAAGATCCCATTGTCTAAGGCAGTCTTGTCACCACAAAGCAACAGGGAATGAGAGTACATAAGGTTTCATGGTAGCAGTGTGACCTTCAGGGCCCTTGACAGTGACAAAATTAACACTCTGCTTTAGAATAGAGAGGCCTCCAACCCCAGCTAGGCCCTTAGCTGCTTGAGTTTGAAGGCCAATGACAGGGTCAAGCTGAGAAGGCTATAACAGTACAATCAGCACCACTGTCAAGTACACCCAAGCTTCGCATTTTGATGCCAAAGGGCACATTTGAGAGCAGGTCTCAGTCAAGAGTGAGCAATTGTGCCCATAGGATTTGTGGCGGCCCAGTGGCGTTAAAGCTTCTGTTTCCTCAAAGCTGTGGAAGACTGTCAAGGGGATCAGCACAGAAATAAACAAGCTGAGCAATTTGTATCCCTTCACAAATTTGACACCGGGGTACAGGCTTCCAAACCATCATCTGAATCTCCCCAGTAAAATCCCTGTCTGTAAGTCCAGAGAGAACAAAAAAACCCTGTTTGGGGTCAATGATCACAAGTGCACTGTACCCCTGGCCCAGCAGTCCCTGGACATTTGACTGTGCAAACAGTGCACCTTGCCATCCTGAAGAATAATCGTAATGGTGAAGGCCAGGTCCATGCCAGCACTGCCTGCTGTCTGGGCTCACAAGGCATTTGCAGGGATGAGTGTAGCTGGGCTTAATTTACCATCTGTGCATGGTTCCCCACTACGCTCTGCTGGTGGTTTCCCTAAAGGCCCATAGATGTAGCTGGGAGCAGCTTCCCTCCATTAGTAAATTTAAATTGGCATTGTTTTGCATAATGCTGTGACCTCCAGCACGAGCATATATTCCTGGTCCTTCACAACCTCTGTTGTTCCAGGGACGCTAACATCTCATGTGACCCTGCTTCCTGCAAGAAAAGCAAAGATTTGATCCAGAGCGAATGCTTATCGTAACAAGAGCCTCAGAAAGCAAAGTCATGGTATGACTGGCAATGCTGATTCCTGGACAGGCCCTCCTTAAGCATTTCTGTGACAGGGGCTCACAGGGGCCATACAATCTTTTGATAGTCGATGTTTGCGCTTCCCATTGCTAAGTGCATCAGTAATATTTCTTGTCTGGTGATGTTGTCTATTTGCTTACCTAGAGCAGCTTTTAGCTTATCTAGAAACTTACTAAAAGTTTTGTCAGCTCCCTGTCTTACATTGACTAATGAGGTTGTAGTGACACCACCGTCTGGCATTTTATGAAAAGCCTGTAAAGTGAGTTCCTTTGAATGCCAAAGGGCTTCCACAGGCAATCGAGCCTGTCTAGCATTTGGCCCTCCCCCACAAGAGCTTCAGCACTGATAGGTTGCAAAACATGCCCTAGCGGTTGCTATAAATTGTCCACAGCTTGAATGGTGCAAAGCTTTCTCCACTCTGACATCCACACAGTGAATTTATACCCATCAGCATAATCTGCGCAATTTGCTTAAGGTCTTGTGGTCCCAAACCATTCAAGTTCACCACAGTTCCAAAAGGCACTGTAAAAGGGGCACTGATATCATTGTCTGAGGCAGAGTGACGCAGCTCTTTTACGATACCATAAGGCAAGCCTTCCCATCTAGGTGGTTGGTTGGGCTGGTAAATAATGGGAAAATCATGCATAAGTCTCCATCCCCCTCTGCAGAAGCTTGTTTTGGCATTGCTGTCCATAGATTGGGGTGAAAAACATCAGGCTCCCTTCCAGAATCAAACAGATCGGGGGACTAGGGCCCATCCTTCAGTTCTTCTTCCACAGCCCTGAGAAACATAGGATCAGAGCCTTCTATTTTGATCAATGGCAGCACAGAAGGAACAGATGTGGAAGGAGCCTGTGTGGCTACTGCAACGGCACAAGCATCCTTCTTTTTCTGGTCTATGGGTGCTGCATGTACCATGACAGCTTCGCACACAGTCCGCCACAAACACAAAAACTCTGCCAGCGCTCCATTGCCTAGCATAACTCAGTCCCACAAAGCGTTCCCTAAAGCATCCCATGTTGGAATGCCAGAAACATTGGGACTATCTAAAGCTGAATCACAGTCTTTAGGCCATAACAAAAATCTGTTCATATCTGTAGATTCAGCTTTCCTGCCATATTTTTTCAAAATCTGTTTCAACATCTCCACAATGCCCTTTTGTTCGCGGGATACACCACTTCCCACAGTTCTCAGCTGCTTACCTTCTGTCCTGTAGAAAAGTCAGTCAGCACCACAGGCTTCATTTCAGCCCCTGGGCTTCATATCATCCCCTGTAGAGTTCAGCCCAGCATTGTTACCAGCACACCCACTTGTTGCCTATCAAGCTCCTGATGCAGGGCACCATTTGCAGAAACCGAGGCACAGACTGCAACCAGGAGAGATACTGAGATGTTTATTCAAACAAACAAGTTGGTTTTATGCTATATACTTTTTCAAGACACAATATCTCCTTATAAGGTGTTTTTCACTAAGCAGCCTATCACACATTGCCATTTCAGCAACACACTTTCTTAATGGCCCTCTGTAGGGTGATCATGCACTATTCAGGTGTCAGCAGCTTCCAGCAGACTCCTCTCTGCAAGGCTCTGCCACATCACACCTTCTCCCCCAAGGCCAGGCAGAGACAACTTCTCTGTGTTGCTGTGGTGTTCTGCAGGCACATGCCACAGTCTGTGACTCAATTCTATCCTATCTCTCTCTATAAACTATAAGCGGGGTTTATTTGGGTGGTAGTTTTATTTGCAGGATAGGACAAACAAAATGAGAAAGTTAATGAGCAGCTAACTACTGATTTGATCTCTCTATCTAAATGTGAGTTGCTGTATTTTGTGTGCTAAATTTTCAATGGACTCATCTGCCAGCGCAATTGCTTGCTCTTAGACTTGTGATAATATTGAATTAGTCACCCTTTCAAAATTTAAGATTAGAAATTGACACAGATAGGTTAAGATCAATAGTATTTGCTAAATAAGGATGAACCACTTGCCAAAAGTATATGTGCTACCTCGCTGCTATTCTTGGCTGCTACTTCCCTTATTCTTATACTTATTGCTATATAGTATCCATCTCAGGGTTATGCTTCGCTTTCTACGTGCTCCCTGGAAGTATTAAGGCCTTGTTTGAACAATAGACATATGTATTGCTTATCGGATAACTCTGCAAATTATGCTAGCTCTATTGCTTTTGCAAAAGTCTCAAACACTGCTCTCAGCAAAATCTGCTTATGCTTACAATAAGGCTTTTAATGTCTGCCTAAAAGCAGGGCCTAGCTACTACCTAGCAGGAACCATTCCCCTGCAATAAGGCCTCTGCCGAGCCATATCCACAGTTATGTCCATGGCTTTCTAACCAATCCTCAACAATTCCCCCTCTTTCAGTTTGTGCAAGAAAAGCATGATTTGTGACAGACTCTGCTATGCGTGTCATGCTTTTCTGCAAGCATTGAAAAATGCAAGGAACAAACAGAAGTATAACCACAATTACAAGTGCAATTATTATAAGGTGCTCTAAAAGAGATGTCAGCCATGGCCCCAAATGTAATGATTTTAGCCAATCAGTTTAACCTAATCCAGTGCATTCTTGCAAGTGAGTAGTAAGCTGTTTCAGATCATTTATTTGCTTATGAATGGACACAGAATGATCAGAAAGATTCATACAACACATTCCTTCAAAGCCATCACAGCCATGGCCTTGTGCTAAAAGCAAAAAATCTATGGTTGCTCGGTTTTGCAAAGTAGCATGACAAACAGAATCAACATCAGTCAAAAGTTGCGAAAGAGCTATAGAGGTAGCATTAGTCTGTTTTGCTAACCAACAGCCACGTTTATCAAGTTGTGATAAAGCTCTTGCACTAGCAACACCTGGAGTAAAAAGAGATGCTGCCACAATTTGTGCAGTTGACCAAAATTTGACATTATCCTGACAGTCAGATTTGTAAGCATGAATAAATCTTTTAGTGCGACGATGTCTTTGACGTGCCTCTAAAATCATTGACACATTAGGAGTAAACAAGGTAAGCCTTCCTAAGGTACATGGTCCTCCCCTCAATCTAGATGGTATGCCTGGCCAAGCTCTGTCCCCACAAATCAAAAATACACCTGGGGGCAAAGCAAAAGGAGTGTTTGAGGACCCTGAGATAGTAGCAGAAGTATAATTGCACCATAGTGAAGCATTTCGATACACTGAAAGAGATGCATTTACCAAAACTGTGTCTGACTGATGTAAAGAGTTTCTAGAGTAATTGAACATCACACATGCATCAGCTCGAACTGACCCCATCAGTTCCAATTCTTGGGGTTCTAAAGATGCATGCTTTAAATATGGAACCCATAAGTCCCAAAAATTAACGTTGTTCTTTGGATCTGAATGAACTTAATTCAGTGTATTCCTGTTATAAAGCAAATAACACTTTAAAGCATCAGGCAATGGCAGGCTCAAGACCCTCTCTCTAAAAATTTTTACAAAAGGGTTTGGCTTTGGGTTTTTCAATCCGATGCCAGCCTTGCTCATGGCCTCATAGATTACCCTTTTGATAGTGCTACAGATGGTGATGCGAGCTAGGTCCCGCAGGCTACGGACAGCTGGGGGGGGCAAGTGAACAAAGCTTGATTTTTCTAAGTCTGTGTTGTTTGGCTGAATTAAAGGTACAAAAGAAACAGCAAGAATCTCTTTTGTCTCCCAGGTAGAAGGACCAACCTGAGTTATTTTTGTTAATTTCCCTTCTAAAGATATAACAAGAATCCCCCCAACCTTTATTAGGCCCTTTATGTAATCCTTGTGCTCTTTCTGGACCTCAGCACCACAGTAAACACGGTCATATTGAATGCAGTCTGGAAAAATCTCTAAACAATTACCAGTGACAAAGGATGGCTCACAAAATTCAAACCTATCAAAGCTGTCCCTTGTTTTAATGAACAAGTCCAGTTTCTGCTTTGCATACTCAATCACATCAGAGTAAAGCTCCACACCATGGTTAATCCCAAAAGGTCCCAGGATAAGTCCAACCATGGAACTTAAATAACCAGTGCCACTACCATGGTTCAGAAATGACAGCCCTGGTTTTAAGTCCAAAGCTTCCATCACCTCTGAGTAAATACATGGTGCTGAGAGATGAATATGCCCATGTTTCCATGCCAAGTCCTTATAGGCATTGTCCTTAAACTCCTCCAGGTAGTAATCTGCTCGATCAATGGCTTGGAACATCTGTTCCACTAGTTCTGTCCTGATGTACTGGGCCTCCTTCAGGTTATCAACCAGTTCATCATTATCTGCTCCCGCACTCACTGCACGTCCCATCTCCAGCAGTCTCCTGTAAACAACCTTTTAACACAGCTGAGGTGCAGCCTGTGCTATCAGTCACTGGACGAATCCACTTGCTGGGTACCCAAATGGGTCCTGTGGGAGTAATAACACACACATAACCTCTACCCATATATTGTACCTCAGCAGGTCCTTGCCATATTCCTGTTTTGGGATCCTGATACATAACTTTCATAGGAATTATTTTTGGAATTTGTTCTGTCCCCCTACTATGAATGACAACAGAAGGTTCAGCATGTGATCCCAAAATACACAAGTAATTTAACACAAATAAAGTTTTGGTGAGCAATGAATGTACATCTGTTTCACCTTTAAACTTCATTAAGTAATTTTTTAAAGTTTGATGAGCTCGCTCTACTATAGCTTGACCTGTTGGGGAGTGAGCAGTACCAGTGATATGAGAAATACCCTATTGCTGGCAAAACTTTCTCATTTTTTCACTAGTATATGGAGAACCATTATCTGTTTTTAATTGTTTAGGAACTCCCATGACTGCAAAACAATTTGACAAATGTCGAGATACATGAAGTGCCTTTTCACCTGTTTGAGCAGTTGCCCAAATAAACCCACTATAAGTATCAATTGTTACATGCACATATTTCAATTTTCCAAAAGAAGGAACATGAGTTACATCCATTTGCCAAACTTCATTAGGACCTAAACCCCTAGGATTCACACCTGGGCATTGCAGACTACAAACTGGACAGGATTTAACAATCCCTCGAGCTTCTGATAAGGATATACGGAATTGCTTGTGAAGGCCTCGGGCATTTTGATGAAATGTATCATGTGCCATTCGTGCCTGCTGAAATTCACTGAGAGGTAGAGTCACTGATACTAATTGATCTGCAATATCATTGCCTTTGCCTAGACCATCAGACCACTTATGGCTACGTATATGCAGCATAGCCATTGGTGCTGTCCAAATGTTGACAGCCTGATGTAATTGTCTCAAAAGTTCCAGCAATCTAATGTTTTTAATGTCCTTTATGAGTGCATCCTCAATCCGCAGAGTTACACCCACTACATATAAAGAGTCAGTAAGCGCATTCAAGTTCTCATGAGGCCATTTCAAAATAGCTCTAAGAACAGCCCGAAGTTCCAGTGTTTGAAGAGAGTCCTGGGACTCTGCAGGCAGAATCTCATGATGCCATCGTTTCCCCTGCAACCAGACAACTGCTGCCCGTCTTGACTTCTTTCCAGCGTCTGTGTATGCAGTGACAGCATTCTGCAGAGGACGATCCAAGACCTTAGGTTTAGAAATCCAAGTGCAACATTGTATCCATTGTAAAACAGGATTTCTCAGTGACTTCAGTTGAATGTTTTGTGCTGCTTCCAGAGGACTTGTCTGTAATTCTGGAGAATGGTACAAATACCATGCCAAGTCCTCAGCACGCAAAGGCACATAAATATTTGCTGGCTCAAGTCCTGTAATTTGTAAGCATCGAAGACGCCCCTTTTTTATCAAAGTAGCTAAATTAGCCACACGACTCCGTACTGTAGTCCTAGGTCGCACAGATGTAAAAAGCCATTCCAAAACAAGTGTCTGATGATCCACTGTGAGCTGTGTGAGAGCACCCATTAGGTGATCTTTTCCCTGTAAAATAGTAATGTCAATGGGTACATCCTCCACTCTCTGAGAAACAGCTCTTTCAGAGATGATTGTAGCCAATTTTCGTAAAGTCTGTGTCTGCTGAGCAGTTACAGAAACAGGTGCAGCAGGGTCGGTACCTTTTAACAGTGGGCGAAGGATTTCCAGATCATCATTTGTAAATCCTGTTACCGGTCGAAGCCACTGAAGGTCACCGAGGAGTCGGTGGGCATCATGTAAGGTACGAATGGTTGTTTTCAGCTCCAATTTCTGAGGCCTTATAGTAGAATCAGATATTTGCCAACCCAAATAATGCCAAGGATTAGTCCTCTGGATTTTATCAGGAGCAACCACTAGTCCATGCTGTGACAGTGTACTAATTATTGTACGCTCATGATCCTTGGTAAAAGGCACGCTCTGTGCAAACAGAATATTGTCCATATAGTGAAAAATCAACGTAGATTTCCAGCATACCCTTAATGGTTTTAAGGCTACTGCAACAAATAGCTGACAAAGTGTTGGTGAATTTCTCATACCCTGAGGTAAAACAACCCACTCATAGCATTGTGCACTAGCCTCTCTGTTAACAGCAGGTAAGGTAAAAGCAAACCTTTGAGTGTCACAAGGGTGCAAGGAAATTGTGAAAAAGCAGTCCTTTAAATCCACAATTAAAATGTCCCATCCATGAGGAATCATAGCAGGATTAGGAAGTCCTGGCTGAAGTGCACCCATAAGTTGCATTTGTGCATTTACATACAGGTGTGTCTGTTAACCAGGTAAGTTGGATCGGGAAAGTCCTAGTAGTGGCCATCATTAAAAAGGACCATCTCCCAAATGTAATACTAGTCCCATCTGAGCAAGGACATCTCGCCCAATTAATGCTTGTACACCAATAGGAAGGTCCATCACTGTTACTATAGCTGATACAGTGTTTTGATCAATTGTAGTGGACACAGGCCCACAGTTTTTTGGACCTGTCCTGCTCCACCAACCCCTTCAACAGCCTCCAAACAATTTTTCAGAGGCCAATCAGATGGCCAATGACGCTTAGCAACAATAGTAATGTCAGCACCTGGATCCAATAAGGCTCGAAGTCGCCTTTCCTGCTGAGCAAAACGTAATACAGCCTCCACCATCGGGCACTGATCCATTGTAAGAGTAAGTAATACCAAACCTCCTGTAGATCCAAATCCACCAATTCCTTGCAGTGGTCCTTGGGCCTCCTTAATCAGCTGCTGTTGTGGAATCAGCTGAGCCATGTGGCTTCCTGCAGGAATACTGATAGGAGGAAAACGTGTATGAACCATAATCATAATTTCACCTGTATAATCCGCATCGATAACTCCAGGTTCAACAGTTAGTCCCTGTAAGGTAGCTGAAGAACGTCCCAACAACAAAGCCCCATAAGATTGTCCATTTAAAACCAAAGGTCCACAAACTCCAGTAGGAACCTTTATGGGTTTAGAGTCTTTAAGTACAATGTCTATTGCAGTTGCTAAGTCCAGGCTGAGGCTGCCTCTGGTAGCTGGCTGGAGTTCACTGTCAGGGAGAAGTTTGCAGGCAGGGAAGAAGGAGGGCGTGCCTGCTGTACTTAGGCGACTTGGCACGCTGTTGGTGTCTGCAAGCCTCTGTGGAACGTGAGTCAAGCTGACAGGCAGGGCACCACACACTCGGAACACGGCCGTCTCGTTGCAGATGGTCAGTTCGTCCACAACGAAAACACTTCCCAGTGGTCTGAGACTTGTTAGCCGCCTGTGATTTATGTGGTTTTAATGGCTTAAATACGGCAACAGCAAAAGCTTGAATCTGAGACCTGCCTGCCCTTTAGAGTTACTGTTAAATCCTCAACAACTTCTACTAGCATGGCCTGAGTTGTGTGTGGAATTTTACTTATTCATTTTAATAACTTTACTACAGTCTAACTTGGCAAAGTAGCTATTATTAATTTCACTTGTGAATTGCTATTCTGTGTTACACACTCCCTAAGCTATGGCCCTTGCATATATTGGGGTACTCCTGCTCTTTCTATAGCAGCAATAAGCTTATCAATAAAGCTAAAAAAGGATTCTTGAGGGCCTTGTCTGATATGCATGTATAAAG